>JAVJIF010006244.1:0-169790 GCA_038442645.1 Agave tequilana | reverse complement strand
TGAATCAGAAGCAAACACAGAGAAATACGCCAAATCTAGGTCTTCATTAATATACCATCCGCCTACATCATCGGTGGTATTATCAACATCGAGCTATTAGTACTCTTTACAAGTGGATCTAGCTCCCACATGCATTCTTCTTTTCTGGCACGGTGTCGGTTTCATTACCAGAGTCTGGCTCCTCTGGTTGCGGATTTCATCTTTTCCACAGAGTCCTGATATAGGAGAGAATCTGTGAAATAATTCTCAGTCCCTTGAACGGATACCTTTCGGCAATCAACGTTCGCACCTTTCCACTCCCGTCAATGTATTTCATAACTTGGTGGAGAGTGGAGGGAACGATTGAATTGCGATGAATCCATGGTCGTCCCAGTAGTAGATTGTAGGAAGTGTCAGCATCGATGATATAGCATGTCACTTCCGACCTTAGGTCCCCAATCTGGCATTTGAGCTTGATCTTCCCCATTGGACGGGTTCCATTAGCATTGAACCATAAATAGTTGCTGGGTAGCGCTCAACCGTGGGTAGGAATCCCTAAATGTTGCATGACCTGGCGAGGCATAATGCTCAATGCGGACCCTGGATCCACCTGAATACGGTTCACTTCAGATGATCCAATATACCCTGTGAAGTATAGGGGTCGATCATGCTTCCCTTTAACCTGCATATCATCTGCCGTGAAGGTGATGCAGGGAGCATTTGGGAGGCATGGAGGGAATCCTCTACAACTTCCTCCTTTGGTCCGATCGGCACCTGGGTCATGAAAACCTCAGCATTAGCCAAGGCCTCTTGTAGAGCTTCTCTGGTCGACTTCGATACCCTAAGAAGCTCATAAAGAGTAATCCGGGCCGGGATGTTGGCCAGTTGAGCTAGGACATCAAAGCGGTAAGGTGCTTGGATCCTTCCGCTATGTCTTTCAAAAGAACTCTGGAATACCGAAGCTTTTTGTTTCTCCACTGATTGCTTTGTGGAGGGCTTGGCTGGTTCTGCAGTGGGTTTTGGAGAAGTCACCGCCATTTCGCCATACTTTTTCAAATATAACTGACCTGAACGGGTTTCCGCCACCAGTTGGTTGGGCTCTGCAGCAAGGATTATCATTTCCTCTTCTGAATCAGTCAGTGAGGGAACATCAGTTTCCGCTTCCCGAGAAGAGGCACATACCACATTACAGGATGTGGCCTTTGCTTTGCCTTTGGACTTCCTGTTGGTCACAGTAGTCCATTGCTGGCCATCAACAAGGTCGGGATGAACCCACATGACTTCTCCCCGAGGTGTGGGAACAGGTACCAGGCCCTTCTCTTACTGCTGGTGAGGGTCTGTGTTGACCATTCTTAGCTCTCCTCTTGGGACAGGGATCACTCCAGAAGGTATTGGAGGTTGTCTTCCAAACTGGAGAAATGACGTCATGTTGGCCGTCACCTTCTTCTGCTCTGGACGGAGTTTTAATACCCCGCGTCAATCAGAGCCTGAAGGATGTCCTTGAAGACATAACAGCTCTTGGTGGGGTGCCCCAACATCCTGTGATACAAGCAGTAGTTGGGATTATCGGTTTTACCAACTTCTTCAGGGCGCCTAGCTTCAGGAAGCTTCAGTCTGTTGCTCTTGTTGAGTAACTTGAAGAGCGAATCGACATGTTCGTCCTTGAAGGAATACTGCTTGCTGGCGCGTGGTTGGCTTGAAGAGCCACTCCCCTTAACCGGTTGAGGTTTGACGGGAGATTTGGTTTCTGTCGCCAAGTTGTCCTTCCGTTTGGCTTGGAGGGACGTATCTGGCGCACGCCTCGTTGACCTCTCAAGTCTGGGTTTATTTCTTCCGCTCTGACGCAGGCGACAATTTCTTCAGCCTGTTCACTTGTTGGATCAACTGCTTCCAGGTGCGGCTTTCAGCAACTCCTATTTGGGCGAGGAGCGAGATTTGTAGATTATGGCGGCATGTTTCCACCAGGGTGACCTGGGTCATACCGCTCGAACATCGGAGTGCTACATTCCGAAACCTTTCCACGAAAGATTTAACGGACTCTCCCTTTCGCTGTTTGGTGGCCAAAAGGGTTGGCATGGTGACCTCCGAGTCGTCTTCAAAGAAGCGCGTTAGGAAGACTTCTCTAAATCACTCCAATTTTTAATGGAGCCTTCTGGGAGTTTCATGAACCATTCAAAGGCAAGCCCTTTTAAGGTGCCGATAAATAAACGTGCCAAGATGGCATCGTTATCTACCACATTCCTGTTTGAGATTTGAAGTAGTAGATATGTTGGTTCGGTGAACCTTTCCTCAAATGCTTGGAGGGTTGGAGCTTTGAATTTGGGAGGGTATGGTACCAGATCCCACTCGACCGGATATGGCCGGACCACTTCTGCTTCTTGTAGGCCTTTTCGGTTGGTGAGGGCCTCAAGACGTTGCTCTAATTGATTCATTCTTCTAGAATGAACCTTTCCCTGGGCTCGGTCGTCTTTTTCTTGCGACGAAGATTTAGACAAACGAGAAGTAGACTGCTCTTTCTCCTCAACGTGTACAGAAGATGAGCTTTCTCCCTCTTTTCGTTTGCCCTTGGACTTTCTAGAGGAGGCTTTGTCCGCTGACTTCCTCTTGTCTTCAAGCAACTGTGCGAGCATCTGCTTGAGGGAGTCGATAGATTCTTGCTGAGCACGAATCATCTCGAGTTGTTCCTTCTGGGCCTGGGCTTGCTGCTCCAAGCGCCTAGCTGTCTCCTCGGGAGTGCTGGTCATGTATATAAAGGCCTCTTTCTCTATAGAAGAGTTTGAAGTCTGTGACTCTGCAATAGCAGAATGTGAGCCATTCACCTCAATGCCCCGGGTTAGGGCATTGTAGTCAATCGGGGAATCACCCCGGTCCGGCTGCGAGTGTGTCGGTACACTCCTTCCGGTTCAGTGTCAGACTCATCGGAGCTGACTGCAGGTTATTTTCCCCTGCTCCTGCTCACCATGTTTGCAGTGAGCTCGGGATATTCAGTGTCAGAGAAGACCCTCCTCCGGTGGGAACGACTTCTTTTAGTGGATCGGGGAATCAGGGTCAGCTATCTAACTAGAGACTGCTGGTTTGTACCAAACTGCAACGGCACTCAGAGAGCATCGTGATAAGCCGTTCGCAGCAACATGACGAAGTGATTCGATTAGCACTTCTTTTCTTCGTCAAATAATCTCTCAGATCCGTGGGAGGAGGATCAAAGAGATTAGCCTCGTAATGCCGAGGGCGAGAGGCATCCTTGCTCTGTACAGCTAGTACACGGGGTTCAGAGACGCGGTTCTCGCGTCGTGGCTTCAAGACGCGCGTCTGGCGTCTCTGCTGAGAAGAGACGCGGCCATCGCGTTGCTTATTATTGCGTCGAGGCAGAGACGCTTGAGAGATGCAGGGCTGCTAGGCCCCACGCCTAGAGGCGTGTGCCTCTTGTACTTGACAAGGCGTGCGAATTTCGCCTTAGCGTCTGGGGAGTAGGGCTTCAGAGGAGCCAACTTGGTGAACCTCACGTTTGGGCTGCCAAACGCGGATTTCGCGTGCCGGATGTGGTGCAGCAGAGACGCCGGCTTGAGCCTTGCGTCCTGCCTCAGTTGGACGATCAGTTGTTCCAACTTGCAGTTGAGCGCACGCCTCCTCTGTCGGCGTTCAGCGTTCCGGTTGCGTCGTTGGGGTTGAGAGAAACAACGACGACCTGGTACTGAGGAAGAGGATGGATTGACTGAACACCAGAGAACTGACCACGCAGGTCTCCTGAGAGATGTTGGCGCAGGTGTCACGCATGGCATGATTGGCCACAACATCCCTCACAGCAGCTGCCCCTGAGAGAAGCTCAGAGCGGATTTCGGGGCAAGTCCCCTAGAGACCCTGCGGTAGGCGCGGGCCTTTGGGCTCTTGGAGCCAGAAGAGAGGAACTCTTCATACTTTGCCTGGTCGAATTCTACGACGAGCGATTCGACCGTTTTCCCCTTATAGAGGACGTCACCTTGCGCCAACACTTGTTCGTCGGTAACGAAAGTAGTCCCCAATGGAGTCGCCATCTCTTGTTTTGTACGGAGAAGAGAAATTCGGTGTAAAAATTCCTTGAATCAATTGAAAGATTACAACAAACTAATGCTCTGACTACAAGGGAGGGAAGATGTTGAGTCTTGAATCTCCCCTTTGTTTAGTGCTGGGTTCTTCAAGTAGCGATGGAAAGTGAATCTTATTTCCGTTGACCGGTGTGAACGTCGAGAACTTCTGGGGATCTTCTCTTCGGATGGTGGATGGAGTAACACAGCTCTGTCGACCAGAAATCTCAAAGAGATTGTAGGCAAAGATTAACTTGTACGCAGAAAGTTAACTGAAGAGTTGGACTCTCTTTCCTTCTCTGTCTCCCTCTCTCTTTTTATGTGCGTCCGTGTCCCTGTATGTATCCCCATATCTGTCATAGCGACGGGGCTATTTATAGAGGTTTCAGGGGTGAACGTGCCCCCTAAAAACACTCCACAATGGGGGCTAACTTCCTCATTATGTGGGTAGTGATTGACCCCATAACGAGGGAAGTTATAACTGAGACGCGAGTTTTGACCCACGCGCCTTGGTGTCGCAGTGTTTGTCGGGCTGAGACGCGGGTTTCGACCCTCGCGCGCTTGGTGCTGCAGTGTGCTGCTGAGACGCGGGTTTCGACCCTCGCGCCTTGGTGCTGCAGTGCTGCTGAGCTGAGACGCGGGTTTCAACCCTCGCGCCTTGGCGCTACAGTACTGCTGAGACGCGGGTTTCAACCCTCGCGCCTTGGCGCTACAGTACTGCTGAGACGCGGGTTTCGACCCTCGCGTCTTGATGCTGCAGTGCTGCTGAGACGCGGGTTTCGACCCTCGCGTCTTGATGCTGCAGTGCTGCTGAGACGCGGGTTTCGACCCTCGCGTCTTGATGCTGCAGTGGGACTGTGATTAGCCTGCGTCTGGAACTTGGAACTCTACTTTTTTGTGACTTGTCTTTTAGTAATCTTTAGACAGCCTACAGGCGGGTGGATCGAATGAAGACTCATTGGTATTCTCTCTCTGTTACTATTCCTTCTGTTGATTACTCAAATAATGCTGAGTGGATCTTAGATACCGGAGTTACTTATCATGTGTGCCCGAACAGGGCTTGGTTTTCTATTTTTAAGAAGCTAGATGGATGTTACACGGTCATGGGTGATGGTCATCCGTGTAACATGGAAAGGATGGGTACAGTCCGTATCAAGATGGAAGATGGGATAGTACGAGAATTGAAGGAGGTGAGGTATGTACCTCAACTTAAAAGGAA
Source organism: Agave tequilana (assembly GCA_038442645.1). Classification (NCBI taxonomy): domain Eukaryota; kingdom Viridiplantae; phylum Streptophyta; class Magnoliopsida; order Asparagales; family Asparagaceae; genus Agave; species Agave tequilana. The sequence continues at coordinate 164,531 of JAVJIF010006244.1, read as the reverse complement.
TCTTATCTCTGTTGGCGCTTTAGAAGCATTGAGTCTTGTGATATCTGTAAGAGATGGTATTCTCAAATGATCAAAGGCTCGATGATGGTGATGAAGGGCGTCCGCCGGGACAATCTCTACTACTTGAAGAGTAGTATGGTTACAGGTCAGGTGGAGACTTCTAATTCTTGAGATGATGGTTGCACGAAGATCTGGCAGGTGAAGGTCGGACATGGAGGTGTCTTTGCGAGCTCCTGCAAAGAAGGGATCATCAGAAGGTGTTGCTACCTGCAGCTTGAAGGGTGAACACAGCGTTCTGAACAAGAAGAAGGTGAAATTCAGCACCAGTACTCACCGTTCAGAAAGTCTTCTTGATTGTGTTCACGTAAGCATTTGGGGACCTGCTAAGACTGCATTGCTTGGAGGTCACAGGTACTTTGTCTCTTTTTTGATAGTTTATCTAGGCATTGTTGGATATATCCCATGAGACAAAGGTTGAGCCCTAGATATGTTGGTGAAATGGAGAGGAAGAATGGAGAAGCAGATTGGTAGGAAGATCAAGGAGCTACAGATTGGTAATATTGGCAGAGACATGAACCAATTCCTACGATTTGGCCAGAACACCAGTATTGGTACTCACTTCACAGAAGGTATAAATGGGTTGGCTAAGGAAGTAAACCGTTCCTTACTGGAGAAGGTTCGGTGGTTGTTGTCTAATGCAGGATTAGACAAATCGTTTTAGGCTGAGGCGATTGTGTATGCTAGCCATCTCATAAATGGATCGACTGCGATAGGAGGTAAAACTCCATTGAAATTTTGGTCTGGGAAAACTGCTCAAGATCATGGTTTGCTGCGGGAATTTAGAAGTCCGACCTACTTCAGTGCCAAGGATGGCAAGGTGAATACGCGAGCAAAGAGGTTTGTGTTTTTGGGTGTCAAAAGAAATATGAAAGGCTACAGGTTATGGGATCCCAAAATAAGAAGATCATGTTGAGTAGGCATGTCACATTTGATGAGACTTCAGTGTTGAAGTCTACCGTCTCTCAGCAGGTGGAGAGGACGGAGACCAAGGAAGTATCGCAGCGGGTGGAGGTTGATGCTACTCCACCATCTCTAGTTGGTTCGGTATCAGTGAAGACTTCGCTGGATGTGACACCAGTGGAGATCATGTAGCCCAGGTTGATACTGAACAGGTTGAAGACATTGATGAGAATGTTAAATTGTTTGCAGCCATTGGAACTAAGGTAAAACCACGCTCGTGGGTAAAGAAGCATGAATCTCAAGCTTGTAATCGCGACAAGGTAAAGTTAAGGCCATTGTTCTTCGTGATGGTCATGAGGAGATTCATATGACTCAGCCAGATAGTTTTTTGCTACTACAAATCTAGGTACAACTGCTTGAGCTTGATGGAGCTCATTTGAATGAACTACGGTTGTCTTGATCCTTTGGGTAAGGTACGTAGGCAGCCCTAAAGGCGCGGCACTTTTGGTGATGCAACCTATATGAAGATGTTTGGGCTCTCGAGAAGATGTTTGGGACTTCATGTAGAGGTGAAGAGTTGGACTTCACGTAGAGGTGAAGCGTTGTGATCTCGATGAACAGTTGAGCTTGTATAGGAGGGATGTGCATCCAGTTGTTGAAGCCGATGATGGTATTCGGTATGCTCTACTCAGACTTGGTTGGACCGTCAGCTGAAGACATATAGACTAGATAGAGCCAGTCAGTTGAAGAGTCAGTGTTGGCTCATGATGAGTTCTTCGTGAGGTCATGAAGTTGCTGAGTGAGAGACACATTCGGTAATCGGCATGTATGGAAGTTCTCTTAAGGTGAAGTGATGGGAACGCATGTATGGTGCATTCCAGTTGATAGCTAAGCTACAGATTCCAACCCGAGATCGTGTGTCAATTTCGTCGAGATCGTGTGTCGATTTCGTCCAGAGCGCGCAAGCCGAGATCTTATGTCAATTTCACCGAGATCGTGTATCAATTTCGCCAGGTGATGACTGGAGTTTGTTAGATCGGCTCAGATTTGGAAAATCTTCACCGAGGTGGAGAATTATAGGAGAGAGGAGATAGAGGAGTAGAGGAAGTAGCACAGAGATCAGAAATCAAGGAGCGAGAAACAGCGCATTGAGCAGACCAGATTGTGCTCCCGGTCGGCCACCCGGTCGATCGGTGGAGGAGGCCGGTCGACCGCCCGGTCGACCGGCGTGCACGACGTGCACAAGGTTAGCCCGGTCGACCGGGAAGAGAGCGGTCGACCGGCCCAATCGAACGACTGAAAGCAGGCTGTTCTCAGTTGGGCGCGGTTGACCGGCGCAGTCGACCGTGGCATGGGTCGGTCGACCAGCTGGTCACCCGACAGACGCGTTTTGACTTTCCTTTTGGGATTCGGATTCCTTTTCTGGATGGGATCGAATTCAATCTGGTTTCCTTAAATTCAGGGACTTTGTAGCTATAAATAGGGGCTAGAGCCCTCATGTATTGTATCCCTAAGAATTCCCTCAAGTTTCCTTCTGTATTAGTTTGTATTGATTGTTGAATCAATAAATCTCCCTCTCTCCCTTACCCCGAGGACGTAGGCACGTTGCCGAACCTCGTTAAATATTGTGTTGATTGCTTTTCTCTGTTGTTCGTTGTTCTTGTCGTGTTGGTTGCTTCTCCGACTGCATCAAGCTCCGCCAGGTGGGCGGATTCCTCAGAGAGGTTGTTGTCCCCTGCGCACAACACTACATATCAATGACAAATTTCTCAAGTCCTGAAAACTAATAACTAATTGTTGGAACTTGAATTAAATAAAAGGATTCGATCTACAATAATCATCTTTAGAATAAATAAGATCAAAATCATAACTTCATCTTTAAAATAGATCAAACCCTAAAATATAGATCTAGTCTCTATGAAGATTCAAAGGTATGAGAAAAATTAAAATAATAAGAGCAGAAGCGTACCTTGATTCATGATTTAATTTCTTGAATTGTTGGGATGGAGAAGGTCTTCCGAAAGATCCGTATTCCTCTAAGTTTTCTCTCTACTTGAAGGGATCTCAAAGAGAAGAAGAAGATACATTTTTTGGGGGACCATGATCCCTTAAATAATAACTGATTCTATCAGTTATTCTTTTTCCTAATTTGACCCTTCATCAAATTAGAAATTACATAATTTTCTCTACACATTAAATTCACAACAATTTAATACCTATTAGTCTAATTATTAACTTTATTAGATCACAATTAATTTGGATTAAATTTTAAGATAGCCAGACACATTAAATTCATATATGTGAGCTCACACATGCTGCATTATTTCCAATAATCTCCCACTTTGGCCACATATGTTACCTTATAAATGTGTACACCTTATGAGCCCAAAATATTGCTATCATATAATCAGGTATTCTTAACAATTTCATCCATTGACTATACTGATATAGGACTAAAGATATTTCGTTATATATAGCATAATTAAACCCATCAATAATCACATATACCAATATAACCAAATGACATATATCAATCACGGATGTGTAGCATGAAATTACATGTAATGTGATCTAAACATGCCTATTTCCAACTGGTCCTCCCTTAAACTTTATTGAGATCAAATTTTAACATAATAAACAGAGTGTATAAACTAAATATTTTATTTCTGTAGAAAATGTCCAAATGCACAAAATGTGTCCAAAATACAAAATAAGCAAACTTATTTGCAAACTCCCACTAAATCATTCCTTAAATGATATGACACTCATAGAAGCAGTGTGCTCATGAAAGACCTTTGGTGTTAATCTTTTAGTAAGTGAATTCGCAATCATGGAGTTTGTCCCAATGTACTCTATGAAAATCTGTCCACTCTTTACCCTTTTCTTCACAACTAGGAACTTTATGTCAATGTGTCTTGACCTAGACAAGCTCCTGTTGTTGTTGGAATATAAACTGCTAATTTATTGTCACAGTATAATTTCAGTTGTCTTTTAATACCATTCAGAATGCGCAGCCTAGTGACAAAATTTCTCAGCCATAATTCATAGTTGGATGTCTCATAACATGCTACAAATTCTACTTCCATGGTGAAGGAAGTTGTGAGTGTTTGCTTAGCACTCTTCTAGGAAATAGTTCCTCCAGCTAACATGTAAATATAGCCCGATGTGGATCTTCTACTGTCTTGGCATCTAGCAAAGTCAAAATCTAAATACCCAATGATCTCTATCTAATCTGACTTTTTGTATGTGATCATGTAATCCTTTGTTCTCTGTAAATATCTGAAGACCCTTTTAGCTGCTCTTCAGTGATCCATCTCAAGATTACTTAAATATCTGCCTAGCATTCTAACAATAAATGCTATGTTTAGATGTGTGCAAACCTGAGCATACGTTAGACTCCCTACATCTGAAGCATAAGGAATCTTCTGCATTTCTTTAACTTCAAGGACATTCTTAGGGCATTGATTTAGACTGAATTTATCACCTTTTGCAACTGAGGTGTCACCTGGTTTACAATCTTACATACCATATCTTTCAAGCACCTTTTCTATATAGGTCTTATGAGACAATCCAAGAATACCCCGTGGGCGATCTCGGTATATCTAGATTCCTAAGACAAAAGACGCCTCACCAAGGTCTTTCATCTTAAATTTCTTCAATAGAAATCTCTTGGTTGTGCAAAATATCCTTATCATTTGTAGCAAGGAGTATGTCATCAACATACAAAATCAGGAATATATGCTTACTCCCACTGAACTTATGATACACACAATCTTCAATAGCATTTGTCTCGAAACCAAATAAGACAACTATTTGATGAAACTTGTAGTACCATTGACGAAAAGCTTGCTTGAGTCCATAGATGAATTTCTTTAATTTGCAAACCATATTCTTTGGGTCTCCAGACACAAAGTTTTCTGGTTGCACCATATATATAGTTCATCAATGTCACCATTGAGAAAGGCCATCTTAATATCCATCTGATGTAACTCAAGGTCAAAATATGCAATAAGAGCCATAATTGTCCTAAAAGAGTCTTTCAATGAAGCCGGAGAGAAAATCTCTGTAAAATCAATGCCTGCCTGTGAGTAAAGCCTTTAGCTACAAGATGAGCCTTATATCTCTCCACATTACCTTCTGAATCCCTTTTGATTTTTAATATCCATTTGCAACCAATGGGCTTCTTACCTTCAGGTAATGGGACAAGATCCCAAACTTGATTGTCTTGCAAAGACTTATACTCTTCATTCATGGCATTTATTCATTTTTGAGAGTTAGAATCCTACATGGCTTGATGGAAGTTGACTGGGTCACCTTTCACCAATCCATCAGTGTCCTCATGTTCTTGGAGGAATACTATGTAGTCATCTAGAATAGCATTTCTCCTCTCTTTTATGGATCTCCTTAGTGGCATATGTTCCTGAGGTTGTTGAGTTTGTTCTTCAGGAATAATTACCTCAGCTTGAGTGGGGAGTTGTTCAACATTGTCTTGTTGAGATTCCATATCTGCTTCTTGAACAATGAAAGGTATAGAAGCATGTACACTGTTAAAAGTTATCGTAGGGATTGAAATTGAGTCCTCCTCAAAGACAGTGTCTCTAACATTATTTCTCCCCCCAAACTCAACATCCTCAAAAATATTGCAATTCCCGTTTCAAAAATTGACATAGTGGGATCATAAAACTTGTAACCCCTAGATCGCTCAGAGTAACCAATGAAGTAATTTCTCACTGTTTTGGAGTCCGATTTCTTTTTATTTGGCCTATAAGGCCTTGCCTCAGATGGACATCCCAAATGTGAAAGTGCTTTAGACTAGGCTTTCGACATGTCCAAAGCTCATAAGGTATTTTGGCAGTTGTTTAGCTGGTACTCTGTTCAGGATATAAGCTGCTGTTTTTATTGCTTGTCCCCAGAGTGATTCTGGTAAGGTAGAATGACTAATCATACTCCTCACCATATCCTTAAGAGTCCTATTTCGTCTTTCAGCCACACCATTCATGCTAGGTGAGCCTGGAATGGTGTACTGTGAGTCGATTCCACATTCCTCTATAAAGTTAGCAAATGACCTTGGACGTTATTCTCCTGAACTATCATATCTGTCATAGTACTTACCACCACAGTCAGATCTGACATACTTAATTTTCTTGTTGAGTTGAGTTTTAACTTTAGCACTAAAAATTTTGAACATGTTCAGGGACTTTGATTTCTCATGAATGACATATAAGTACCCATAGCATGAGTAATCGTCTATGAATGATATAAAGTATCGTTGACCCTTTCAATAAGTCATAGGAAATGCTCCACAAATATTTGTATGTATCAATTCTAAAACGCCTGAAGATCTGCTGGTACCTAATCTCTTATGTTTGGTCGTTTTTCCTTGATACACTCAGCACAGACATTTAAGTCTGAAAAATCAAGGGAATCCAAATACCTTCTGACACGAGTCATTCTATTCTAGTTTTGGACATGTGACCCAAACGCTTGTGCCATAATCTTGCTGAATTTTCTTTATTTAGCTTACGTTTTGTACCACGTGAATCCAAATGCAAGGTTTCATTATATGATGCAATCGTGTCAAGCAAATAAAGATTGTCATAAATACTCAATGAACCAGTACCAACAATATTTGAATTTAATGAAAGACTAAACCGATTGTTTCAAAAGAACAATGATAACAAAATTTGTCCAATAAAGAAACAGAAACCAATTCCGTCTAAATGAAACAATGAAAGTGTCTTTCAAGTCCAAATAAAGATCAGTTCCTAACAACAACCTAAAAATGCCATATTGTCTCAACTTCTACCGACTTTTCATCGCCCACAAAGATGTATCTTTCACCATCACTTGGCCTTCAGTAGCTCAGGTAACCCTGCATAGAAACATTTATGTGAGTAGTAGCACCGGAGTCTAACCACCAAGTGTTTTTTAGGTACTGAAACTAAATTAACCTCAGAACAGACAAAAGTAAAGAACATACCCTTCTTAGCACGCCAAGTATGATATTTTGTACATTCTTTCTTTACGTGTCCAGGTTTCTTACAAAAGAAACAGTCTTCATTTTCCTTAGGTTTCTTTTGATCTGGACCCTTAGCAACTTCAACCTTCTTCCTTTTCTTTCCCTTATCCTTTGAGGTACTGACTAGATGAGCACTTTCAGATTCCTCATGCTTAAGTCTTTCTTCTTCTTGCACATAATATGAAATGAGCTCATTCAGAGTCCATTTCTCCTCTGACAGTTATAACTGATCTTAAATTGACTGAAGTGTGCAGGAAGCGGAATCAATTCCAAATGCACGAGCAAGTTCTCAAATAACTCGAGCTTTAGTGCCTTAAGCTTAGAAGCAATATGAGACATCTGCATGATGTACTCCATTATGTTTCTCTTACACTTGTACTTCATAGAAATTAAACTAGCTAAAAGAGTGCTTTTTTCTGCCAGATCGTTCTTTGCAAAACGTTTCTCAATTTCAGCAAGAAAATCTTCAGGCAGAGTTATCTCATCAGATACTGCACCTCGAAAGGCTTCCGAAATGCTGCGCTTTATGATCATTAGACTCATGCGATTAGAGCGTCCCACTTCTCACAGTTCTTCCTATCATCAGAAAAACTTTCAGCTATAAGAGAAGCAGATTGCTTTATCCTTAGTACAAGATCTAGATTCATGCAGCCAAGACTGATTAAAATATTTTCTTTTCATTCCTTGAAGTTTGTCCTATTAAGCATGAGAATACTGTTTGTGTTTGCAAAAATAGCAGCAATAGATACAATAGCTGTACAGAGAATATATTAAATAAGCATGCATGCTCACATCATAATCAAATAAATGACTTTTAAATTTAAATAATTATGAAATACATCTCAAGATACCTAGCACAGCATTAATATCAAGTTTTTGGACAGTAATATTACTTATAAGTGGTACTCTTAGTGTAGCAATCAAATGTTGACATAGATTCTGTCAATAATAAATTTATCATTAGATCAACTTATTATTCACATGAAACCTTATGATTGTCACACATTTATCACCACAAGTGTGTATACAATTCGGCCAAATATTATCCTTCCTTTGGGCCGATTAATACTCGCATGAATTCACACGCACACACACACACACAAACACACAACACACACACACACACACAAATATCTCAACATTGTCAAGAAGCTAATTTGCACAAGAGAAGTCACTTTCTCCACATCTTACTTCAATTATTTTTTATCAAATGTTAGACAATCTCAATAATTTATTAGATGTACCCAAAATTCATTTAAAATTTTGAAAAGCCTTAAATTGCCCAAAAGGACCCAAAATTGCGTAACGCCTGGGCGCACCGCGCGAGAGTCGCCAGAAGATGCACGGCACCATAGGGCGTCGCGCCCAATGCCTCAGCACGGCCCGCGCCCGGGCGCGGCGCGTGGCCGCGCCTGGTCTAGAAATTTTTTTAAACTGAAATCAGATCTGAAATTTTTTTTTAAAAATCCGTAAATCTGGAAAAAAAAATTTCCAAAGCCAAATTAATTATGCAATATGATTCATAAGATCTAATTTATATTTCAATCTCATGGAAGAATCAATAAAAATCCCAAATTTTGAAATTTAATTCACAAATCTAGGGATCTTCAATGGAGTGGCTCTGATACCAATTGTTGGAACTTGAATTAAATAACAGGATTCGGTCTATAATAATCATCCTTGGGACAAACAAGATCAAAATCATAACTTTATCTTTACATAGATCAAATTCTAAAATATAGATCTAGCCTCCATGAAGATTCAAAGTTATGAGAAAAATTAAAATAATAAGAGCGAAAGCGTATCTTAATTGATGTTGTTAGGATGGAAAAGGCCTTCTAAAAGATCCGTATTCCTCTAGGTTTTTTTTCTACTTGAAGGGATCTCAAAGAGAAGAAGATACGTTGTTTTTGGGACCATGATCCCTTAAATAATAACTGATTCTATCAGTTATTTTTTTTCAATTTGGCCCTTCATCAAATTAGAAATTACTAATTATCTTTACACATTAAATCCATGACAATTTAATATTATTAGTCTAATTATTAACTTTATTAGATCACAATTAATTTAGACTATACTTTAAGATAGCCATACACATTAAATTCACATATGTGAGCTCATACATTTTGAATTATTTCCAACACCAACATCAGGTGCATCAGAAGTCATGAAATTCAATTCACAAAATACAGAATCGTTCCATTGCCAATAGATTGGTAACTAGGAGGCTTCCAAAGAAAATGATCATGATACAAAATAGAATGTTCAATTCAAACCCTATAAGATAATTGTTTATCCGTTCATAACACATCTACTTGAAAGCATGTTTTTCCACGATGAATTACCTTTGAAAAAAAAATCAAATGCAAAAAAAAAAAAAAAAATCAAATCTAACATAAAGAGCCTCTAGAGGGCAACAATGTTATGATTTATAAGCAGCACAAATTGTATCTACAATTTCACAACTGAATCGAGACACTCACCAAATCAGATAAGCAACATAAATTGTACCTACAATTTTCACAACTGAATCGAAACACTCACCACATCAGATAAAAGCATATTATAACTTTATTGTAAAATTATCCAAAAACACATCACAATTCATATTAAATTAAAGCAAAAAGTAGCAGAGAGAAAAAGGGAATGGAAAATTGAGCTCCACCTGGAGAGCGGGTGGGCAGCATGATGCGGGGCACGTTCTCGGGGAAGGACTCGGTGGCGACGGAGACGATGAGCCTCGATTTCCCCTTGCCGACGCTGCCGATCACCACCACGGAGATTTTAGTGCACCTGCCGAAGCTCGCGAGGCTTGGAGCGGTGCCGGCCATGGACTGACTATTTTGGATCAATGCGAGGGGATTGTGACGCAGTCCGAAGCGTGAAGAGGCGGCGCCGACGGCGGAAGAGATCGAAGGGGAGAACAACCGGCAAATATCAGAATATCAGCAGCTGCTACAGTGAATTGAGAAGGCAACGGGTAATTCAGTTCGTTGTCAGCGCATGGTTTAATCGGGTCCGTTGATCTAAAGTAGTTAAAACAGCAGCCGTTGATTCTTTTTGTAATGAGTTGGATTTGGTTCCGGTATCAGGCGGAAGAAAATACGTACCGATACCTGATCCTAAAATTCAAACTCCAATAAAAGGCGGGACCTTCTCCTTCTTCGTTACGAATTTCTCGATCTCTAGTTACCCATTTCTCTGAGTCTTGCCCTAGTTGTCACCCACGACCATCAAGTTCAATTGAAATACAGAAATCCTTCTTGGTTCAAGAATTTCCCTTTGCAAGTTCTCTCTCATTTCTTAATTGCAGATGGAGATGGCAAGAGGAAGTCGACACAAATTCTCTCAGACAGCCGGAGAAATAGAGCCTGTAACAGTGGTATCAAAGCTCCCGAACCGCCGACGAGCTCGATGAGGTTGGAGACGATCTTTTACCTGAGGGCACACAACACACCTAAATGGTGTTGTTGCCGGGACCGCATCCGAGAGAACTGACCGGTCGGATTTCTCAAAAGAATCGGCAATTTGATCTCAGTCCTCAGGATCCTGAAGAAAGAATTGATCGAAGAATCAAGAAAAAGAAAAACAGGTACTTCTTGAAGATGATCTTCCATAATCCCCAAAAAAAAACTCGAAATCAAGATGGGCTGGAGAAATTCCTTTCCGAAAATCGATGGTTGATTCTGTAGGAAAAGGGATCAAGATCTTGCACGAGGTCCACTACCAAGCACAAATCAAGGTACTGGAGTTAACCTTCCCCTTCCTAAAAAATCCTTAAGTAACACACCTGTGTATTCATAGGGAGGGAGCCGTTCTGAATTGGTTATATCAATTAGTGTAGGAAGAGGAGAGGAAGTCGAGGAAGTCGACGATGATCCAAAGATTCAGCAACAGCAGCAGCACGGTCGACCGGGTCGGTCGACCGCAGCAGGGAAACGGCAGCAGCAGCAGCAGCACGATCGACCGAGTCGGTCGACCGTTGTGCACCAACGTGCACAAGGTTGTAGCGGTCGACCGCCCGGTCGACAGACTGAAAGTGCCTAACTCTCGGTTAGGCACGGTCGACCGATAGTCGGGTTCAGGCTGTTTCGGAAAATTTGCTGAATTGGAATTCAGCCTAAATTGGAAACTGATTCTTAGGGTTTTCTTTTGGGGTATATGAGAGAGGCAGAGCTCTCTCCATTGTAATTCTATAATACTTGTATTGATTTATCAATCAATAGAAATCTCTCTTCCTTGCCACGAGGACGTAGGCGAAATTGGCCGAACCTCGTTAAATTTGGTTTTGTGTTCTTCTCATTGATTGTTTGTTATTTGCTGTTGGTGGTACTGCTATTTTGCATCTGGGATCTAGGGTTTCCTCTAGTGGTTGTTGTTCGGCGCTCAACAAGTGGTATCAGAGCTTCCCAGGTTCGTCGTGGGATTATCTGGAGATTCGAAGGGCATCGGTTGCTGATTTGGTAAAGATCGTGTATCGTTCTCAGATCAGCGTTGGGACAGTTCGTGGGATCGTGTGTTGATCTCAGAACAGCGCGTGAAGTGCTCAAGGAATCATTGGAGGAGTAGATCTGGTCAGAAACTCATCTAGGGTTTTCGTGAGAAGGTAAAGATCTGATCTTTATCAAAGTTGTTTATCTATCTTCGTTTGGTATTTCCGCATTACATAGAGGATCCAGTTAGAGAGATGGCAGAAGAAAGTACATCAGTGAGGACCATAAATCCTCATCCGAGGATTGACGTGGTGAAGTTTAATGGCATTAACAATTTTGGCATGTGGAGGTGCGAGATGATGGATGCCCTGAATGCATCTAACCTCGAGGATACTCTACGTCTGGAGAAGAAGCGAAGCACAACCACTGAAGAAGAGTGGGAGAAGATGAACCGATCTGCGTGTGGCTTGATTAGATCGTGTCTAACACAAGACATCAAATATCTTGTGTTACACGAGACATCTGCGAGGCAGTTGTGGGAGATCCTTGAAAGAAAATATCTGACCAAGAGTATTGAATCTAGATTATAACTGAAAAGCAAGTTGTACGGGTTTCAGATGAAGAAGGGATGCTCCGTGAATGAACATCTGAATCACTACACGAAGCTTCTTACAGATTTGGTCAATGTGGATGTCAAGATAGATGAAGAAGATAAAGCGGTAATTCTCTTGAACTCCCTTCCTGCAGATGAGTATGAGACGTTTACCTTAACCTTCATAAATAGGAGACAGTCCCTTGACTATCATGAAGTGTCGTCTGCTTTGGCAAATTATGAGACGAGGAGAAAGGAAAGACAGCCTTCTCAGGCAAGCTCATCAACAGAGGCGCTAGCAGTAAGAGGCAGGGGTTCATATAGGAAGGGCAAAGATGATCGAGGGAGATCGAATTCCAGGCCAGGTTATCGAGATCTGAAGAAGAACCAGTGTGCCTTCTGTAGAGAATTAAGGCACTAGAAAGTTGACTGTCCAAAGGCTAAAGGGAAGAAGAAGGAGTTTAAGACTGAGGCAAATCTTGCAAAGGTGGTCAGTACTCAGAGCAGTACTTCACAGGCAGGTGGATCAGACTCGGACTCGTCGGTTTTCTCATTCTCTATCACTACTCCATCGTTGGCTACTCAGGAGAAAATGAGTAAATTTTGGTTACTGGTGCTACATACCATGTGTGCCCTAATAGGGATTGGTTTTCTAGCTTTGAGAAGCTGGAGGGATGTTCAGTCGTTATGGGCGATGATCATCCATATATCATGGAGGGTGTAGGAACAATCCAAATAAAAATGTTTGATGGGATGATAAGGGAACTGAAGGAAGTGAGGTATGTACCTCAACTGAAGTGAAACCTAATCTCTGTTGAAGCTTTAGGGGCATTGGGCCTTGTGGTGTCAATAAAGGAGGGAGTCCTTAAGATGACCAAAGGTTCGATGGTGGTATTGAAGGTCGTTCGCAGGAACAATCTTTACTACTTGAATGGTAGTATTGTTACAGGACAAGTGGCGGCTTCTACTAGTTCAGATGAAGACTCAACCAGGCTATGGCATATGAGGCTGGGACACGCAGGAGAAAAGTCTTTGCAAACTCTTGCAAGACAAGGCGTATTGAAGGGTGCCGGAACCTGCAAGCTGGAATTTTGTGAACACTGTATCATCAGGAAGAAGACCAAGGTGAAGTTCGGCACATCAACACATTGCACCAAGGGGATTCTAGACTATGTTCACACTGACGTTTGGGGACCTACCAAGACTGCATCAATTGGAGGTAACCATTACTTTGTGTCGTTTATTGATGATTATTCTAGGCGTTGTTGGGTATATACCATGAGACACAAAGGGGAAGTCCTAGAATTGTTTGTGAAGTGGAAGAAGAACTTGGAGAGAAGTACGGGAAGGAAAATCAAGGTGCTCCGTTCAGATAATGGGGAGAGTATAAATCTGATCCTTTCCTTCAGCTATGTCTTGATGAGGGCATAGAGAGACACTTCACAGTGAGGGAGACACCGCAATAGAACGGGGTAGCAGAAAGGATGAATAGGACTTTGCTAGAGAAGGTCCGTTGTATGTTGCCAATGCTGGTTTATCGAAGAACTTCTGGGCTGAGGCTTTGGCATATGCATGCTACCTTGTGAACAGGTTGCCTTCGTCTGCGATAGGGGGGAAACTCCTCTCGAGGTTTAGTCAGGAAAAACAGCTGCTGACTATGATTTGCTAAGGGTGTTTGGTTGTCTAGCCTATTATCATGTCAAAGATGATAAGTTAGACCCAAGAGCAAAGAAGGGCGTGTTCGTCGGTTTCAAGAAGGGAATCAAAGGGTTCAAGATCTGGGATCCAACGGACAAGAAGTTTCTTGTCAGCAGGGATGTCACATTTGATGAGGCTTCTATGTTGAAGCCTAAGGTCTCTCAGCAGGTGGAGACTAGTAAGACCAAAGATGTATCGCAGCAGGTGGAGAATGATGCAAATCCACTATCTCTAGAAGGTTCAGCATCGGTGAGGATCATACCTAGGGTGACACAGGGTAATGATCAAGCAGATGAGGGAGATGCTGATGATGAAGAGGGTCAAGAACAGGTCATGGGTAATGTTCCTGACTCTACTGCAGTTAGAAGACCAAGAAGAAACACAAGGAAATCAGGTTAGCCCACTACAGATATGGTCGTGGCGTATGCACTTCCGGTCGTTGAGGAGGCTATCCCGTCCACCTTCAGAGAAGCTGAAATCAGTTCAGAGTCGAAGATGTGAAAAGAAGCCATGGAAGAAGAGATGAAGTCTCTCTACAAGAACGACACTTGGGAACTTACTAGGTTGCCCAAAGGAAAAAAGGCGATAGGCTGTAAGTGGGTGTATGCAAAGAAGTAAGGATCTCGTCAAGAAGATATGGTGCGCTACAAGGCCAGATTAGTAGCAAAAGGCTATGCTCAAAGGGAAGGAATTGACTACAATGAGGTATTTTCTCCAGTTGTAAAGCATTCGTCAATTCGTATCTTATTGGCTTTGGTGGCACAGTACGAGTTGGACCTTGATCAACTCGATGTAAAGACCGCCTTTCTCCATGGCGATCTGGATGAAGAGATCTACATGTCTTAGCCAACAGGGTTCAAGACTGCAGGGAAAGAAGATATGGTATGTAAGCTGAAGAAGTCGCTGTATAGACTAAAGCAGTCTCCAAGACAGTGGTACAAGCGGTTCGACAGCTTCATCAGAGGAAAGAAGTACACACGTAGCCACTATGACCCATGTGTGTATTACAACAAGCTACCGACAGGGGAGTATATCTATTTACTTCTGTATGTAGATGATATGCTTATTGCTTCAAGGTCTAGATCTGCAATTGATGCACTAAAGAGGGACTTATCCTCTGAGTTTGAGATGAAGGATCTTGGTGAAGCAAAGAAGGTGCTAGGCATGGAAATTACTCGAGACCGAAGGGTTGGCAGGGTGAGCTTGACACAGAAGGGGTATTTGCAAAAGGTACTTCAGAGGTTCAACATCGGCAAGGATGCGAAGTCTGTAACTACACCACTGGCTCCTCATTTTAAGTTATCTGCTACTATGTCTCCAAAGAATGTTGAAGAACGTGAGTACTGTTGGCCCAAAGGCCATCACTCTAGTTTTGATGATGATCAACTCATGTAATTATGTTTACTAATGATCTTGTGTTTAATTAGTGACAGATTTATGATCAAGATCTTAGTTGGTGCATAGCTTCAACAAAGGATTTAAAGTCAAGTTTTGGAGCTAGCACGGTGTTTGGACCAAGTCAAGAAGGCTTCAAGTGAAGACTTCAAGAAGATGAAGACTTGAGTCTAGGTTTGTTTTAGAAGATTTTATTTTTAGATAAAATGTAAAGGATAGAGTAGTTGGTGGATTGCTCAAGTATCATATACACACACACTCTTGATTTAGTTTGTTTTTACAAAATATTTTCTATTTTAGAAAATACATGTTTGGATTTTGGTTTTCTAGTTTTCATATCTTTTATCCAAAATCATGTTTAGAGCTTAATGTCAAAAACATAGATATTTCACCATGTTTGCGTAGTGGATCATATCCATACACACTATGCTTTATAGAGTTTAAATATCTTGTTTTTGTATTTGGTAAAGTTTTGGAAAAATAAGTTTTGAAAAAAATAAGTTTTGGAAAATACTGTTTTTAGTTTAAGCCATATTTTTCAAGTTACAAAAATAGTTCAAAACATTTGTAACATGCATTGATTTTGTGCAAGCATGCTTGTTTATCAAAGTATAACATCAAAACTATTTTTGTAAATTTTTCAGTATTTTATGGGGTTTTATTTCAATCAAAAAGATCAAGTTTTAATCCCCAGATTTTCTGTTCCAGGCTTCAGCCAGTCGACTAGTCGACCGACCAAGTCGACTAGGGCTGAAGTCGGTCGACCGTCTCGGTCGACCGACGTGCACAGATGTGCACGCCTTTGTGCACTAGAGGGACGGTCGACCGCCGGAGAGCTTCTGCTCTCTGGAAATCCCGGTCGACCGGTCGGTCGACCGACAGAGTTCTGCTCTCTGTTCCAGTAGCTCGGTCGACCGGGCGGTCGACCGTTGCTCCAACGGTCAGATTTCTTATCGTTGGAGGGTCGACCGACCGGTCGACCGACAGGCCTGACAGACCTCCAACGGCTATATTTTCTTGGCCTATAAATTTGGGGGTTTGGGCATTGTTTTTCACTAAGATTTTTGGAGACTTTTAGAGCCAGTTTTTCCTACTCTTTTCAGAGGCTTTTCTCCACAAAATTGAGAGCTAATACTTCCAATCAAAAGGGGAGTTTTATTAAGAGTGTTTAAAAGTGATTTCTCTGAGTTTTCCTCGACCACTTCCATCCTTGTTTTTCTCACAAACACTTGAGCAACCCATTGACATATTCATTCTATAGGAGTGTTCTTGTGAGAGTTTTTATTAGTGATCAAGTGTTTAGATCACCAAGTTTTCATCTTGTACTTTAAGGAGGCGGACAAGTGTGTTCGCAGTGGTTTCGAGTTCGTGTGTGAACTCTTGTTTGAGGTGCGTCCTCGGCGGGCTAGTGAGCTTGCGGTGTGTACGGGACTAGAGAGTCCGAGGGTTTGTAGGTGTTGCGGCACCGAGGAGTGATCCATTGGGATCAAGCATAGTGGAAATCCTTCGTGTGTCGAAGGCGGGGATGTAGAGCAAGTGTGCTCGAACCTCGAAACAAATCCCTTGTGTTTGCGATTGCTCACTCTCTCTATCTCCTTGTTTATATCTTGCATTCATTATTGTGTTAATCTTTATATGCTTGATATACTTGTGTGCTCATATTGATATACATACTTGGGGATTGTTTGCTAACACTAGTTTTCAATCAAGAGAGCCAACGCGGCACCTCAACCTATATCTAGGGGAATCTTGAGGAGTTAGTCCAGAGCCCTTCACGGGGAATTCGGCTACACTCTTATGTTATACGTGGTGTTTAGTGTTAGAGTTTAGTTTAGGTCATAATATTTTTTTATTCTGCATTATTTGTCATTAAGTGACCATTAGATTAGCCATCACCTATTCACCCCCCCTCTAGGTGAACCTACAAGTACATGACTCACGTTCCATATGCTAACGCAGTTGGTAGTCTTATGTATGCTATGGTGTGTACAAGACCAGATCTGTCACAAGCTGTCTCTATGGTCAGTAGATATATGCATGATCCTGGACAGGGTCATTGGGAGGCAGTGAAGTGGATTCTGAGGTACATTAAAGGTACTATTGATGTTGGTCTGGTATTTGAGAAGGACTCCACAGGGAAGCAGGATTGTATCGGGTATGTTTATTCCGATTATGCTGATGACCTTGACAAGCGCCGGTCTACAACGGGGTATGTCTTTACATTCTCTCAAGTACCGGTGAGTTGGCGCTCTATTCCACAGTCTACCGTCGCATTGTCTACTACAGAGACCGAGTATATGGCCATGATGGAGGCTATGAAGGAGGCAATTTGGCTTCAAGGCTTGCTTGATGACTTGGGGGTGGATCAAGATCTACTGAAGATCAACTGTGACAGTATGAGTGCTATTTATTTAGCTAAGAACTAGGTATATCATGCACGGACGAAGCACATCGATGTCAGGTTCCATTTTGTTCGGGAGATTCTCGATGAGGGTGATATTGAGCTGCTGAAGATTCACATAACGGAGAATCTCCCCGACATGCTTACCAAGGTGGTGTCAGGAGTCAAGTTTGTACATTGTAAAACTTTGCTCCATGTCCTTCATGTAGCATGAGCTTGTTGAAGCTCCTTTGGATGAACTACTACGGATGGCTTGATCCCTTGGATAGGGTACGTAGGCAACCACACTGGTGCAGCCACTTTTGAGTCGATGGTTCGTATGTTTCATTTCGGCTCAGATTTCAGAAATCTTCACTGAGGTGGAGAATTGTAGGAAGAGTCGAGGAAGTCGACGATGATCCAGAGATTCAGCAACAGCAACAGCACGGTCGACCGGGTCGGTCGACCGCAGCAGGAAAATAGCAGCAGCAGCACGGTCGACCGTTGTGCACCAACGTGCACAAGGTTATAGCGGTTGACCGCCTTGTCGACCGACTGAAAGTGCCTAACTCTCGGTCCGGCACGGTCGACCGGCACGGTCGACCGGTGCCTAGGGTCGGTCGACCGACCGGTCGACCGATAGTCGGGTTCGGGTTGTTTCGGGAAATTTGCTGAATTGGAATTCAACCCAAATTGGAAACTGATTCCTAGGGTTTTCTTTTGGGGTATATGAGAGAGGCAGAGCTCTCTTCATTGTAATGCTATAATACTTGTATTGATTTATCAATCAATAGAAATCTCTCTTCCTTGCCCCGAGGACGTAGGCGAAATTGGCCGAACCTCGTTAAATTTGGTTTTGTGTTCTTCTCATTGATTGTTTGTTATTTGTTGTTGGTGGTACTGCTATTTTGCATCTGGGATTTAGGGTTTCCTCTACGTGGTTGTTGTTCGGCGCACAACAATTAGAACATGTATTTGCCATTCATAAAACCCCCATAAAAAGCAAAGTAGATTTTAGTGTCGTCTTCCGTCAAGGAAAGGCTCTGTTGTGAGGGAGGTGGATAGAAAAGAGGAAGGGAGATTTCTTAACTTGGCCAGAATTATGTGAAGAAATGAAAATGCAATATGGTCCTGTCTGACGAGTTGGATGTGACCCCATAGCTGCATTGGCCAACTTGAAACAAACTGGTACTGTCCAAGAATTTCATGGAGCTTTAATTAAGTTCGCACACTTAGTAGATGCAACAAAAAGTAATTAGCCTTTTCTTGGCTGGGTTGAACGAATTAAAGGGAAGGGTGAAATTGGATAAACCATTAACCATGGTAGAGGCCTACAGGAATGCATGCGTAAGCGAAGTTATTTCTGTAGTTGATATAAAGATGTTTAGGGTGTTGGCCCAAAGTTACAATCACCTGTTTCTTATTTTGATAATAACAAAACATATGTGGTTATTTAATAATAATCAAGTTCAAGTGTTTAAGTGTGTTTCAGGATTCAAGAAAATTCAATGAGTTTTCTTCCTCTAAATGAAGGTGTTGAAGAATCAAGGGTAATCAAGTATGGGATTGGAGCTCAAAACAGATGACATCACCATTGGAGAACCCGCTTGAAGACACTTGTAGTTACTAAGAACCTTCTAAGAAAATAATATGTTTAAAGTGTAGAATATAATTTGATGCTCAAGAAGTCACACACACAAAATACATGTTTTCAAAATACAAGTTTTTATCGTATTGGTATATTGCATGTTGGTACTTGATACATATTTTCAATTTTTCCAAAATTTTATATCCTGTTTAGAATATGTATTTTATTATATATACATTGCTATATCTATTAAAACCAACACAAAATATTTTTAAAATAGTTTGCATTTTAAAAACAGTCAGAAAATGTGTTTTGGCCCATGTCGGTCGACCGACCGGTCGACCGTAGCCTATTATAGGCCAAGACGGTCGACCAAGCGGTCGACCGATCTTCTGGCAAGGGGTCGTGCACGTTGCGCACGTTAGTCAGCCGACCGACCGGTCGACCGCTAACCCCAGCGGTCGACCGATAAATTGACCGACTGGTACACCCCATGTTTGTGTTGGGTGCCGGACGATAGAGCGGTCGACCGACCCCTCTGAGAAAAATTTTTATGACAGAGCCCGGTCGACTTGCGGTCGACCTGCGGTCGACCGATCTTCTGGCAAGGGGTTGGCATGTTGGCACATCAGTCGGTCGAACGACCCGACCGACTGGCGCACCCCATGTTTTTGTTGGGTGACGATCGTAGAGCGGTCGATTGACCCCTCTGAGATAAATTTTTATGACAGAGTCCGGTCAACCGGGCGGTCGACCGGGACCAACGGTTAGTTCATGAAAATGAACGCCGGCCAACCGACCGGTCGACTGTAGTTCTGACAAAAAGTCATAACAGCTAGTTTTTAGAATATTTCCTTTGTTCTGATTTTTTTCAACGGGCATTTTTACTTTTCTTGGTCAAATCTCTTCCCAAATGACTTGGCGAGCTAAACTAATAGTGTTTATGAGTTGCCTATATATATGGGTCATGAGAATAGGATTAACAACAATAATAGAGATCAAGTTTTACAAGTTTTTGAGAAATACATTAAAATCAAGTTTTCAAGTTTCTAGTTTTCAAGTGTTTTCATTTTCAAAGCTATTTCAATTGGTTCTTAAATTCTTTCAACTGAATTCTTACTCTCACAGACTCCTTGAGCTTCAATTTATATCTACTCTATAGAAAGTTATAAAGAAGAGAGTGTTTGTGATCTTGTGGTCACCAGAGCTTTGTAAAACCTCATTGGCTTTGTGGTATCTCTTGTGTAGAGAATTGAGTGTTGGAGTTGTATACTCCGGTCTTGTGTAGACCATTGTAATTCCTTATTGTAAGGTCTCTTTGTGGAAGATCCTATTGTGGATAGTGAAATCCTTCACGGTGGTGAAGGCGGGGACGTAGAGCAGTGACTCAAACCTCGAAACAAATTCTTTGTGCTTGTGATTGCTTGTCTCTTGATCTCTATCTCTTTACTATGCTTATACTTGTGTTATTGCTTCTCTTGCACATTCTATTTATTGCTTGCATTACATCACTTTCATCATTCTTATTTATCGGTCTTTACTCATCTCAACAAGAAGGCAATTGAGCACCTCAACTCATAATTTAGAGGAATTTTAGAGGAGAAGTTCCAAAGCCCTTTACGGGAAATTCGGCTTCAATTCTTGTTTTGAGTGACCGATTTGCATCATTTTTCATAGATGTCATTATTCCACATTTGATTAGCATTACACCTATTCACCCCCTTCTAGGTGTACTTTTTAATTGGTATTAGAGTCTTGATCTCTAGATTTTGGTTTAACCACATTAAAGAGATCTTTTTGCTAATCACTTCATTTGCATTTTCATTTGCTATCCACAGTAGTTAATATGGACGAAGGAGTTAAGACCCCACTAAAGTTTGATGGCCTTAACTTTCCCATATGGAAGGTTAAGATGATCATTTTCTTGCAATCCCTAGGAAGCCGGGTGGTAAAGGCGGTGACCAAATTTTTTAGTATACCCGTTGGTGATGAGGACACGTGGTCCGATATTACCACAAAAGAATTTGATGCCAATGCAAAAGCACACTATGCATTGCTTCAAGCCTTGAATGATGATGACACAGCTAGGGTCATTCATTACAAATCCGCCTTTGAGATTTGGTCACACCTAGTTGTCATACACGAGGGAACATCACAAGTCAATAGAGTTAAGATTGATCTTTTGCATTCCCAATATGAGAATTTTATCATGCATGAAAATGATTCTATTGATGACATAGTTATTAGGTTTACTAAAATCATCAATGGTCTTACTTTTCTAGGTGATGCTATTGATAATGATCAAAAAGTGAGGAAAGTCATTTGTGCTCTCCACCATCATAGAAAGTCAAAGCTACAATATTGAAGAAGCTATATGATAAAGAAGAGATGAAACTCATTGGTCTCATTGAAAATCTAAAGACCCATGAGATGGAGAGAAAGACAAGAGAAGAAATGGCACCACAAAAGAAAAAGATGCTAGTCTTCAAGTCTACTCCCACCATCTCTGACGATGAAGAAGAAGAAGATGTTGATGAAGATCTTTTCCTTCTAGTGAAAAATGTAAGGAGAATGACAACAAGGCCAAGTTCAACAATAGAAGACGATGGCAAGGGAAGGAGGATAAGAAGATTATTTGCTTCAATTACCAGAAACCCGGACATATCATTATCGAGTGCCCAGAGAAGAAAAGCAAGCCTACAACCTCCAAGAAGCCCTGCAAAAAGAAGGCCTTGAAAGTTACATGGGATTCGGAGAGTGAATCCGAAGAAGAGGTGGATACGACAAACATGTGTTTCATGACTAATGTCAACACACTAAGGTAATATCCGAACCATCTCTAGATGATTGTGAATTAACAATGGATGAATTGGGTGAAAATTTTGAAAAACTTTCTCATAACTATGATTTTCTCAAAAAGAAATATTTAAAAATGAAAAAAGAAAATGAATGTCTTCAAAATCAAGTTGTTATTCTTTCAAAAAAAAGGTTTTATCTTCCACACTTATTTTTACACAAAAATATTTTGATGCACACAAAGTTTCTTGTAAAACAAAATTTCCTTTGATTGATGAAAAAGAGATTTCTACTCTAAAAATCAAAATTAGCACTTTGGAATTATTTTTAAAGAAATGTGAGTTTGATAAAGCTAGATTAGAGGCCATGTTTCCAAAGAGACACACTCCAAGAAACATGTTCACGTTTCTTATGCTACACATGCTCATACTCATCAAGCACAACATACTCACATACATCATGCTAAACATGCCACACACACTAAGCATGCTCATGTTTCACATGCTTATCATACACATATACATCATGTATTTATATATGGTAGAGTATATTCATGAACCTATTGTGGCCAAAATGGTCACTAAGTTAAGTTTTGCTTTGATTGCATTAATACTTCAAATGATCATGTTTGGGTTCAAAGAACTAACATTATAGGACCTAAGAAAATATGGATACCAAAATCAACAACTTCTATACTTGATATAGGTACGCACCAAGGCTCCAAGACGTAAGGAGCGGTGGTACCTTGATAACGGTTGCTCAAAGCACATGACTTGGGATATCAACAACTTTACAACCCTATCAAGGTATCATGATGGTGGCAACATCCACCTTCGGAGATGATTCAAAGAAATCATTGGTATAAGTATATCCAAATTGGCTCATCTCTTGTAATAGAAAATATTATTTTGGTTGAAGGTCTCAAGCATAATCTATTGAGCATTAGCCAACTTTGTGATAAAGGTTTTAAAGTTATTTTTGATGATTTCATTTGCAATGTTTTTAGAAAAAAATAAATATTTGTGTTCTTTCTAGTTTTTATGAAAACAATATTTATATGATTGAGATGTTATATTTAAATTGCAATGTTACTTGTTTAAATGTTTTAATGAAAATTCTTAGTTATGGCATAGGAGACTAGGTCATATTTTGTTTGATCATCTATTTAGAATTATCTCTAAGGAATTGATGAAGGGTATTCTTTACTTGAAGTTTTGAAAAGGACCGCATTTGTGATGCGTGCCAACTTGAAAAATAAACTAAGTCCTCTTTCAAAGCAATCAAGGATATCATGACATCTAGATCATTAGAGTTGGTCCACATGGATTTGTTTGGTCCAACAAAAATCAAAAGTCTTAGTGGTAATAATTTTATGTTTTCTTTAGTTGATGATTTCTCTAAATTTACATGGGTTTTCTTTTTGGAACACAAAGACGAAGCTTTTCGTGTTTTCATATTTTTAGAAAAAAAAGTTGAGAAAGAAAAAGATTTTTTGATTTTGCACATAAGGAGTGATAGAGGTGCTGAATTCATTAACCATTCCTTTGTCACTTATAGTGCAGAAAATAGAATTAAGTATGAACTATCTTGTCCTAAAACTCTGCAACAAAATAGAGTCATTGAAAGGAAGAATTGAACTCTTCAAGAGATGGCTAGAACAATGATTAGTGAATATGAGCTCCCTCAATATCTATGGGCCAAGGTCGTAAACACTTCATGTTATATATCGAATAGAATTTATTTTTCAAAAATACTTCCAAAGCTCCTTTTGATATTTACTTTTTTGAGAAAACCAAATATTTCATACTTTAGAGTTTTTGGTTGTAAATGTTTTGTTTGAACACCAAGGATAATTTAGGTAAATTTGATGCCAATTCTTATGAAGCAAATTTGTTGGGCATTCAAATTCTAGAAAGGCCTATAAAGTTTTCAATAAATCTACTTTGACTATTGAAGAGTTTATGCATGTCAAGTTTGAGGAATCTAATGCTTTTGCAAAGAATCTTGTAGAGAAATTAATTTCTTAGATGAAGACATGGAGAAAATATCTTTGAAAGACTCACCAATACAAGAAGACAGGCCAAAAGATGATGAACATAGTGAAGTTCAAGATGTTGAAGTAGAGCCTACTCAATCATTTTCAAAGAATTGGAGATATGCTACAAATCATCCCAAGGATCTCATCATAGGTGATGTATCCAAAGGGGTAACTACTTGCTCCAAACTCCATGATATCTGTTGCCATTTTGCATTCATTTCACATATTGAGCCCAAAAACATCCTTGAAACTGAGGGCGACTCATATTGGTTGCTAGCAATACAAGAAGAGCTCAATCAATTTGAGCGCAACTAAGTTTGGTACCTTATTCGTAGACCCCATGACAGACCAATCATTGGCACTAAATGAATTTTTAGGAATAAGTTAGATGAGTCAGAAAATGTTATTAGGAATAAAGCTAGGTTAGTGGCCCAAGGTTTCACCCAAATCGAAGGTAACGATTTTGAGAAAATCTTTGCACCCCTAGCACGGCTTGAAGTCATACGGATGATAATTTCTTTTGCTTCATTAAAAGATTTTAAACCTTTTCAAATGGATGTTAAAAGTGCATTTTTGAATGATTTTATCGAAGAGGTGTATGTTGAACAACCCCCCGGGTTTCTTGATCCTACACATCCGGATTATATTTTTAAACTTGAAAAGGCTTTTTATGGTTTAAAACAAGCTCTAAGAGCTTGATATGAAAGACTTTCTACTTTTTTTTGTTTCAAATGGTTTTGTAAAACGGCAAAGTTGACACTATATTGGTTACAAAGCATGTAGATAGTGATATCTTTATTGTGCAAATTTATGTTGATGATATCATTTTTAGATCTACTAATGAAATGCTTTATAAGGATTTTGAATCATGCTTAAAGGAAAAGTTCGAAATGTCTATGATGGGAGAGCTCAACTACTTTCGTGGACTCCAAATCAAGCAAATGAGTGATGGGATTTTAATACATCAAGCCAAACACACAAGGGAGCTTATTAAGAAATTTGGACTTGAAAATTCAAAGACAAACAAGACTCCCGTGGCTACCACAACAAAGGTTGACAAGGATGAACAAGGTAAAAATATTGACACTAAACTCTATAGAAGCATGATTGATAATTTGCTTTACTTGACGACTAGTAGGCCGGATATCATATTTAGTGTTTGTCTATGTGCTAGATTCCAATCTTGTCCTAAAAGGTCCCACTTGATTGCGGTAAAACGCATTATTAGATATCTTAAGGGTACTATTGGAATGTGCTTGTAGTATCCGAAGACCGGATAATTTTCAATGACAAGTTTTTCGGATGCCGACTATGCCGGTTGTAGAGTGGATAGGAAGAGCACTAGTGAAACTTATCATTTTTAGGAAATTATCTAGTTTCATGGTCTTCTAAGAAACAAAATTTCGTTTATCTAGTTTCATGGTCTTCTAAGAAATAAATTTTCGCAGCCCTCTCAACCACCGAGGCGGAGTATGTTGCGGCTGGGGCTTATTGTGCATAAGTCTTATAGATGAAACATAGTCTCCTTGACTATGATTTGTATTATGATCATATCAAAATATTTTGTTATTCATATGACTAAGAATGCAAATCAATAGAGTGAGACCAAGCATATAGAAATTAGATATCACTTTTTTATAGATTACTATACGAAAAAAAATATTGACATTGATTATGTTTCTACCGATTTTAAACTTGTGGATATTTTTACTAAACCACTAGATTATAATAGATTTTTATTTATTTGTTGTGAGTTAAATATTTGCATTATGATTCATGAATTTTGAAATTGCTTCATGATTATTTCATATGGTGTCATGTATTTTCAATTGATACATGTGTTTTTATTGGTATCTCTCATGGTTTCTTGTTTGTTTTTACTCCTTTTTGATGCATGGCAAAAAAGGGGAGAGATATTTGAGTTATTATGATATGTTTTAATTGAGAAGTTTTATTTGAGTTATTATCTATAGTTTTGATAGGTTTTCATGGTTTTGATATTTATCCCTTGTTTTGATATGATGAGCTTTATGTATATCCATTTCCATTTTCATTACCATGCTTATATGCAATGCCATTGATTCATTGCATAATGTTTTTGGAGGAAGGAGGAATGGAAAGATGGTAGGCTATTTATGCATATTATTCTAAATTGATATATTCTTCATATATGCATCTATGTAACTTGCTTACATTGACAAATCTATTTGTAGTCATATTGATTTCTTGTACTTGATATATAGAATAACTTGAGGGGGGGTTTTCCCAAGCTCTTTCCTATCATGTATTTCAAATTACTCATATGTTTTGTCATCATCAAAAGGGGGAGATTATTGACTCAAGGTTACAATTAGCGGTTTCTTATTTTGATGATAACAAAGCATATGTGATTATTTAGTACTAATCAAGTTTAAGTGTTTAAGTGTGTTTCAGGATTCAAGAAGATTCAATGAGTTTTCTTCCTCTAAAAGAGGTGTTGAAGACTCAAAGGTATTTAAGTATGGGATCGGAGCTTAAAGCACTCGACGTCGCCATTGGAACAGCCCGCTTGAAGACACTTGTAGTCACTAAGAACCTTGTAAGAAATTAGTATGTTAAGTGTAGAATATAGATTTGATGCTCAAGAAGTCACACATACAAAAATACATGTTTTCAAAATAAAAAATTTATTCATATTAGTATTTTGCATGTTAGGTACGTGATAAATATTTTCAATTTTTCCAAAATTTTATATCCTATTTAGAACATGTATTCATTGCTTATACATTGCTATATTTCTTAAAAATAAATACAAAATATTTTAAAAATAGTTTGCATTTCAAAAACAGTCAGAAAAATGTGTTTTGGCCCAGGTCGATCGACCGACCGGTGAACCATAGCCTATCCAAGACGGTCGACCGAGCGGTCAACCGATCTTCTGGGAAGGGATTGCGCATGTTGTTCACGTTAGTCGGTCGACCGCTAACCTGAAATTACACCTAGAGGGGGGTGAATAGGTGTAGTGATAATCAATATCCAAATAATGCACAAATTAAAAATGAGATGATGCAACAATCACTCAAAGAAAGATTAGAAGCCGTATACCCCGTGACGGGATTTGAACCTCTTCCTCGTGATTCCTTTAAATAAGAGTTTGAGGTGCGTAATGCAATCTTTTTGTAAGAGTATAAATCGATAATATGAGAATGAATGAATAGAAAGAGAAAGACACAAGAAAACCAATCGCAAACACAGAGATTTGTTTCGAGGTTCGAGCACCCAGCTTTACGTCCCCGCCTTCACCCAGAAGGATTTCCGATCCACTATAATTTTCATAAAGGATTACAATCACTCGGGACTACCCAACTCCTCAATCACACTTCTCTAGTCCAGAGGTAGTGTAGCCACAAGTACAATAATCACTTGGTGATCAAAGACCACAAACTCTCTTTTACAACCTCTTATACAGTGGAATATGATTTTTGGCTCAAGAAGTAAAGTGAGAGAAAATTTTAGTAGTAAAGACTAAGGAGACTTGAAAACCAACTGAAAAACTTTTGCAATTTAAAGAGCTTTGAAAATGAAAAGCAATGAAACACTTCTTCTCTTGAAAACACTTGAAACTTGAGAATTTTTCTTGTGAAAAATAAAAGACCAATGACCTCTATTTATAGGGATGGATAATATCATTCATAATTGATACTAGGTTATTAGGGGTGAGTTTAGCCACTAGGAAACAAGAAATAGCCATTGGAATCATTAAAAAATGAAACAGATTCTAAAATTGAGGCTTTCTGGATAGCTGACGGTCGACCGGCAAGCCACATAGCAAAAGAGCCGTTGGCTCCAGTCGACCGCCCGGTCGACCGCCGGCTATAATAAAAACGAAATATTGAACTGACGGTCGACCGGCCTGGTCGACCGGCAAAGGCCTGAAACAATTTTTGAAGAGATTTTTGAACTTTGAATAATTTTTGAAATATTTTAATGGTTTGAGGTTTAAGTAGCATGCTATAGAAGATGAAATACATGTTTTAAACTAAATATAAAATTTGAAATATTTTGAAACATGTATATTAATCAAACATGCACCAAAACCAACTAACCAAAACTTGTATTTTGAAAAGTGTGTTTTTGTGTGTGGGTGTTTTCTTGAGCACAACTATCATATCCTTACTCTTTAACATACTAATTCTTATAATAGTTCTAGGTGATTACAAGATCTTCAATTTGGGCTTTTCTATATGCATCGTTGAATAATTTGAATTCTTGATCCCGTATTGAGTCAACACCACGTTCTTTTAGGGAAGAAAACATCTTGAATCCTAAGAACCCTGAAACAATCTTAAACACTTAAACAAGATTAGTACAAATAACTATATATGTTTTGTAATCATCAAAACTCTAAAACCGGGTGATTGTACCCTTGGGCCAACAATCTCCCCCTTTTTGATGATGACAAAATATATGAGTTATTTAACAAAAAAATGGGAAAAGGAGCTTGGAAGCTCCCCCTCAAATCATGCTATATATATATATATATATATATATATATATATATATATATATATATATATATATATATATATATATATATATATATATATATATATATATATATATATATATATATATATATATATATATATATATATGTTGCAAAGTTTGCATGAGAAAGAAAATGACATGAGAAACAATAACAATAACAATAACTCACAAACAACTCTTTCTCCCTCTTTTTGTCATATATCAAAAAGGGTCAAAAACAAGATTAAAAAACAATAGTTGAAATTTTTTATGAATCCATAACACAAACATTTAATTCACCACAAATAAAGAAAAATCTATTATAATCTAATGGTTTAGTGAAAATATCGGCAAGTTGAAAATCGGTGAAAACATAGTCAATTTCAATATCATCTTTCTCCTAATGATCTCTAAGAAAGTGATATCGAATGTCAATGTGCTTTGTCTTAGTTACTATGTTGATTTGCATTTTTAGTCATATGAATTGTACTAGTATTATCACAAAATATTTTAATATGGTCATAATGCAAATCCATAGTCAAGGAGAGTATGTTTCATCCAAAGGACTTGAGCACAACATGTCCCCGCCGCAACATACTCCGCCTCGGCGGTTGAGAGGGTTACCGAATTTTGTTTCTTAGAAGACCATGAAACAAGACAATTACTGAGAAATTGACATGTTCCACTAGTACTCTTCCTAACCACTCTATAACCCGCATAGTCGGCATCCGAAAAACTCGTCATTGAGAATTGTCCGGTCTTCGGATACCATAGACCCATTCCAATAGTGCTCTTAAGATATCGAATAATGCATTTTACCGCAATCAAGTGAGATTCTTTAAAGCAAGACTAGAATCTAGCACAAAGACACAAACTAAATATAATATCCGGCCTACTGGCCATTAAATACAACAAACTACCAATTATGATTCTATATAATTTTTTGTCTACACTCTTACCTTGGTCATCCTTGTCAAGCTCGGTAGCGGTAGCCATGGGAGTGTTGCAAGTTTTTGAGCCTTCAAGTCCAAATTTCTTGATGAGTTCCTTAGTGTACTTGACTTGACTTATGAAGATCCCATCACTCCTTTACTTGATTTGGAGTCTAAGAAAATAGTCAATTCACCCATCATAGACATTTCAAATTCATGTTGCATACATGATTCAAACTCCTTACAAAGAGATTCATTAGTAGAACCAAAGATGATATCATTAACATAAATTTGTACAATAAGAATGTCACTACCAACATGTTTAGTAAATAAAGTGGTGTCTACTTTGCCCTTAATAAAATCATTTGATAAAAGAAAAGAAGAAAGTCTTTCATACCAAGCTCTTGGAGCTTGTTTTAAACCATACAATGCCTTATCTAGTTTGAAAACAAAATTTGGATGTATATGATTTACAAAATCGGGGGGTTGTTCAACATACACCTCCTCTTCAATAACACCATTTAAAAATGCACTTTTTACATTCATTTGCAAAAGTTTGAAATTTTTATAGGATGCATAAGCTAGTGTGATCTGTATGGCTTCTAGCCTACGGGTGCAAAGGTCTCCTCAAAGTCGATACCTTCAACTTGGGTGTAACCTTGGGCCATTAACCTAGCTTTATTTCTAACAACATTTCCTGACTCATCCAACTTGTTCTTAAAAATCTACTCAGTACCAATAATTGGTCTATCATGGGGTCTAGGAAAAGATGCCAAACTTGGTTGCGCTCAAATTGATTGAGCTCTTCTTGCATAGCAAGCAACCAATATGAGTCACTCTCGACTTCGAGGATGTTATTAGGTTCAAAATGAGATATGAATGCATAATGCCCACACAAATCATGGAGTTTGGAGCGAGTGGTTACCCCCTTTGATACGTCACCTATGATGGGATCTTTGAGATGATTTGTAGCGTATCTCCAATCTTTAGGAAGTGGTTATGATGGTTCCACCTCATCCTTTTGAACTTTCTCTTCATCCTTTTGAATATCACCATTTGGTTCTTGGTTGTCTTCTTGGATGGGTGAGTCCATCAAGGATATTTTCTCCATGTCTTCACCTAAAGAATCAATCTCTACAACATTCTTAACAAATGCATTAGACTCTTCAAACTTAACATGCATAGATTCTTCAATTGTAAGAGAAAATTCATTGAATACTCTATATGCTTTGCTAGTGCTAGAATAGCCAACAAACATTGCTTCAAAAGCCTTAGCATCAAATTTTCCCAAATTATCTTTGGTGTTCAAAATAAAACATTTGCATCCAAAAACTTTAAAATACGAAACATTTGGTTTTCTCAAATGATACATTTCAAAGGAAGTTTTGGAAGTATTTTTACAAAGGTAAATTCGGTTCGATATATAGCATGCAGTGTTTACGGCCTCGGCCCATAAATATTGAGGGAGCCTGTATTCACTTATCGTGGTCCTAGCCATTTCTTGAAGAGTTCTATTCTTCCGTTCAACAACTCCATTTTGTTGTGGAGTTCTAAGACATGGCATTTCATGTTTAATTCTATTTTCATCGCAATAAGTCATAAAGAGTTGGTTGACAAACTCACCACCTCTATCACCTTCTTATGCGTAAAATCGAAAGACCTTTTTCTTTTTCAACCCTTTTTCAAAAAATCTTGAAATGCGAAAAAGTTTGATCTTTATGCTCCAAAAAGAAAATCCATGTGAAACGAGAGAAATCATCGACTAAAACAAATACATATCTATTACCATTTAAACTTTTAGTTTTAGTTGGTCCAAAAAGATCTATATGAATCAATTCTAATGGCCTAGATGTCATGATATCCTTGATTGGTTTGAAAGAGGACTTGGTTTATTTTCCAAGTTGGCATGCATCACAAATGCGGTCCTTCTCAAACTTGAAATGAGGAATACCCTTCACTGATTTCTTAGAATTGATTCTAGAAAGATGATCAAGAGAAGTATGGCCTAATCTTCTATGCCATAACCATGAAATCTCATCAAAAGCATTTAAACATTATGTAGTGTAATTCAAATTAAGCATATCAATAATGTAGACGTTATTTTCATGAAATCCAGTGAGAATGCATTCATTAGTTTTACAATCATAAATTTTGCAAGAAGATTCATCAAAAATAACTTTAGAACCACGATCACATAGTTGACTAATGCTAAGTAAATTATGCTTAAGCCCATCAACAAGAACTACATTTTCAATTAAAGGAGATGTACCAATCTTGATGTTACCTATACCGATGATGGTGCCCTTGGAGTCATCTCCGAAGGTGACGGTGCCACCTTCAACATACCTTGATAGGGTTGCAAAATTGTTAATATCCCATGTCATATGCCGTGAGCAACCACTATCAAGGTACCACCGCTCTCTACGTCTTTGAGTCTTGGTGTGTACCTATATCAAATGATTGAATGGTTGATTTTGGTACCCATATTTTCTTGGGTCCTAAAACGTTAGTGTTTCGAACCCAAACATGATTATTCATACTATTTATATGATCATAACAAAATTTGGCTAAATGACCATTTCGGCCACAATAAGTACATTTATAAATTTTCCCATATTTAAAAGCATAATGACCATGTGGTTATGAACATGTGATTTGTGAACATGTGGTGTTTTAGCATGATTGACATGTGATGTGTTGGCATGATGAACATGTGGAGTTTTAGCATGTGACGGTTTATTATGTTGAACATGTGAAGTGAGCAAGTGTTTCTTTGAAAACATTTCTTTTAGTTAAGTATTGTTAAAAGCACATTCTTTTAAAACATTTGCCAAATCACTTATTTTAGTTTTTAACATAGAAATCTCATTTTCATCAATTTTAGGATATTTAGCTTTGCATGAAACTCTATATACATCAAAATCTCTTTGTGTTGAAATAATAGTGGAAGATAATTCATCTTTTTCTCTTATAATAATAGTATGATTGTTAAGCATTTCATTTTCCTTTTACAATTTCAAACATTCTTTCTTCTTAGAATCATAATTTTCTGAAAGTTCAATGAAAGCTTGTAATAACTCTTCTTTGCTTATTTCAGTATCATCATAAGATGGTTCGAGAGTTACCTCAGGTGTGTTTGTCATGAAACACATGTTATCCGTGTCAACTTCATCTTCGGATTTACTTTCCAAATCCCAATTGGCTTTGAATGCCTTCTTTACAAATGGCTTCTTTTGCTTCATGGAGGAAGATACCTTGTTCATGAAATCTGGACATTCGGCCATGATGTGTCCAGGTTTCCGACAGTTGTAGCAAATGATTTTCTTTTCCTCCTTCCCTTCCCATCGCCTTCTATGGTTGAGCTTTTTCTTGTGATACATTCTTTTTACATTTCTCACAAGAAGAGATAGCTCTTCATTGTTCTCTTCATCTTGTTCATCATCGGAGATGTTGGAGGTAGACTTAAAAGCAATAGACTTTTTCTTTGAGGCACGATTTTTTCTCTAGCCTTTTCTCCATCTAATGAGTCTTAAGATTACCTATAAAACTTATGAGCTCCATCTCGTCTTTGTCGTTCAACTCCTTTAAGGTGGTAGCTTTAATTTCCCATGATGGAGGGAGAGCACGAATCACCTTACGCACCTTTTGGTCGTTGTTGATTTCATCACCTAGTGAAGTAAGAGCATTTGTGATTTTAGTAAATTTAGTAATCATATCATAAATAGATTTATTTTCTTGCACTTTAAAACTTTCATATTGAGAATACAAGAGATCAATTTTAGCTCTCTTGACTTGTGATATTCCCTCATGAGTGACCAATAAGTGTTACCAAATCTCATAGGCGGATTTGTAATGGATAACCCATGTTAAGTCATCCTCATTTAAAGCTAAAAGTAAGACATTTTGAGCCTTTGCCTCAAATTCCATGGAGATAAGGTCGGACCAAGTGTCCTCCTCACCTTGGGGTGCACTATAGGGCTTGGTCAAAGACTTAGCAACTCGGCTACCTAGAGATTGCAAAAATATATTCATCCTAACTTTCCATATGGGAAAGTTGAGTCCATCAAATTTGGGAGGGGACTTAATGTTATCGGTCATCTTTACTAGTGTATGAATGAAGATATGAAAATAGTGATTAGCAAATTATAGGATCTCTCTAAGGATGTAAAGTCAAAAACTAGAGTCCTACCTCTGATACCAATTGAAATTACACCTAAAGGGGGGTGAATAGGTGTAGTGCTAATCATTATCCAAATAATACACAAATTAAAAATGAGATGATGCAACGATCACTCAAAGTAAGATTAGAAGTCGTATACCCCGTGACGGGCTCTGAACCTCTTCCTCGTAATTCCTCTAAATAAGAGTTTGAGGTGCGCAATGCAATCATATTGTAAGAGTATAGATCGACAATATGAGAATGAATGAATAGAAAGAAAAAGACACAAGAAAACCAATCGCAAACACAGAGATTTGTTTTAAGGTTCGAGCACCTAGCTCTACGTCCCCGCCTTCACCCAGAAGGATTTCCGATCCACAATAATTTCCACAAAGGATTACAATCACTCGGGAGTACCCAACTCCTCAATCACACTCCTCTAGTCCAAAGGTAGTATAGCCACAAGTACAATAATCACTTGGCGATCAAAAGACCGCAAACTCTCTTTTACAACCTCTTATAGAGTGGAATATGATTTTTGGCTCAAGAAGTAAAGTGAGAGAAAATTTCAGTAGTAAAGACTAAGGAGACTTGAAAACCAACTAAAAAACTTTAGCAATTTAAAGTGCTTTGAAAATGAAAAGCAATGAAACACTTCTTCTCTTGAAAACACTTGAAACTTGAGAATTTTTCTTGTGAAAAACAAAAGACCAATGACCTCTATTTATAGAGAATGGATAAATACCATTCATAATTGATACTAGGTCATTAAGGGTGAGTTTAGCCACTAGGAAACAAGAAATAGCCATTAGAATCATTAAAAAATGAAACAGATTCTAAAATATAGCCGTTGGGGCTTTCTGGACAGCTGACGGTCGACCGGCAAGCCACATGGTAAAAGAGTCGTTGGCTCCGGTCGACCGCCCTGTCGACCGCCGGCTATAATAAAAACAAAATATTGAACTGACGGTCGACCTGCCCGGTCGACCGGCAAAACCCGAGAGTTAGGGTCTTGCAGTCGGGAGAGCGCAGGGTTTGTCGGTCGACCGGCAGACGTGCACAGACGTGCACGCACACGGCCATAAGGCCCGGTCGACCGGACGGTCAACCGATCTGACCTGAAATAGTGCCGGTCGACCGGTCCGGTCGACCGTAAAGGCCTGAAACAATTTTTGAAGAGATTTTTGAACTTTGAATAATTTTTGAAATATTTTTAAATGGTTTGAGATTTAAGTAGCATGCTATAGGAGATGAAATACATGTTTTAAACTAGATATAAAAATTTGAAATATTTTGAAACATGTATATTAATCAAACATGCACCAAAACCAACTAACCAAAAACTTGTATTTTGAAAAGTGTACTTTTGTGTGTGTGTGTGTTTTCTTGAGCACAACTATCATATTCTTACTCTTAACATACTAATTCTTACAATGGTTCTAAGTGACTACAAGATCTTCAATTTGGACTTTCCATATGCATCGTTGAATAACTTGAATTCTTGATCCTGTATTGAGTCAACACCACCTTCTTTTAGGGAAGAAAACACTTGAATCCTAAGAACCCTGAAATAAACTTAAACACTTAAACAAGATTAGTACAAATAACTATATATGTTTTGTAATCATCAAAACTCTAAAACCGGGTGATTGTACCCTTGGGCCAACATAATCCCAACGGTCGACCAATAGATCGACCGACTGGCACACCCTATTTTCCGGCGGTCAATAGACCCCTCTGAGAAATTTTTTTATGACAGAGTCCGGTCGACCGGGCGGTCGATCGAGCCCAACAGCTAATTCATGAAAATGAACGGTCGGTCGACCGGCCGGACGACCGAAATTCTGACAAAAAGCCATAATAGCTAGTTTTCAAAATCTGTCTTTTGTTCTGATTTTTCCAACGGGCATTTTTTCTTTTTCTTGGTCAAATGTCTTCCCAAATGACCTGCTAAGATAAACTAATAGTGTTTATGAGTTGCCTATATATATGACTCATGGGAATAAGATTGACAACAATAATAAACAACAAGTTTCAACAAGCTTCACAAGTTTTTGAAAAATACATTGAAAATCAAGTTTTTAAGTTTCTAATTTTCTAGTGCTTTCATTTTCAAAGTTATTTCAACTGAATTTATACTCTTGCAAACTCCTTGAGCTTTAATTTATATCTACTCTGTAGGAAGTTGTAAAGAAGAGAGTGTTTGTGATCTTGTGGTCACCAAGAGCTTTGTAAAATCTCATTGACTTTGTGCTACCTCTTTTGTAGAGGATTGAGTATTGGAGTTGTATACTCCGGTCTTATGTAGACCATTGTAATTCCTTGTTGTAAGGTCCATTTATGGAAGATCCTGTTGTGGATAGTGCGATCCTTCACGGTGGTGAAGGCGGAGACGTACAGTTGTGGCTCGAATCTCGAAACGAATTCTTTGTGTTTGTGATTGTTTGTCTCTTGATCTCTATCTCTTTACTTTACTTTTACTTGTGTTATTGCTTTGCTTGTACATTCTATTTATTGTTTGCATTACATCACTTTCATCATTCTCATTAATCGGTCTTTACTCATCTCAACAAGAAGCCAATTGGGCACTTCAACTCATAATCTAGAGAGATTTTAGTGGAGAAGTTTTAGAACGCTTCACGGAGAATTCGGCTTCAATTCTTGTTTTGAGTGACAGATTTGCATCATTTTTCATAGATAATTATTATTTCGCATTTGATTAACATTACACTTATTCACCCACTCTATAGGTGCATTTTCATAGGGTTCCTATATCCAAATGCTATCAGGCTAATCCAGCAGGCAACAACTTAGGGTTCAGAACACAAACTTCACATACTGAAGGGGGAGAGAATAATTCAAGCTCTACAAATCAAAACAGGAGACTTACTCCAGCTCAGATAGAAGAGTACAAAAGAAAGAATTTATGTTTAAAGTGTGATGGACCTTACAGCCCGGTACATAAATGCAAGGGCAAAAGTTTAATGTTAATAGAGTGCAATGATTTTGAAACTGAATTAGAAGGGGAGGAAGAAATTCTTTTTAAACCAAAAGAGGAGTTGCAAGATCTGACACATGCACTATCCCTGCATGCAATGGAGGGCAGTCCTTCTCCCACAACTATCAGATTCATGGGATTTATCAACAACAAACCAGTCAACATCTTGTTAGATTCTGGATCAGCTCACAATTTTGTTGATCCAAAGGTGGTACAAAGGATTGGTTTCAAAATAAGCAATGAACCTTCTTTTGGGGCCACTATTGTTGGAGATGACAGGCTGCATACACTGGGTGTATAAAGTTGTGCATGTTAGGTGTCAGGGCACTGACATTGTAACTGATTTTTATATTTTGCCAAATGGTGTTGGGTTGATTGGATGCAGTCCTTAGATGAAGTTTCTCTAAATTTTCAGAATCAACAAGTCAAGTTGACTAAAGGAAACAAGACATGGCATCTCAAAGGAATTCAATCCAATCTATGGAAGTGGCACCTAGTGAACTAATGGACAGATCTGTTTGCCAGATGACAAAAGGCTGGGTATTATATGCTTGTAGCCAGGTGGAGACAACATTTTGTGAAAACCAAGACAGTCTGCAACCTGATATGAAAGCTCTACTCCATGAGTTTGCTATAATCTTTGAGGAACCACAGGAGCTACCTCCTAAAAGAAGACATGATCATCAAGTTCCCGTCATTAATGGAGCAGAATCAGTCAATCTGAGGCCCTATAGACATCCATGGGAACAGAAAAATATCATTGAGAAAATGATTGCAGAGATGCTGGAAGCTGTTACCATTAGGGACAGCAAGAGCCCCTATGCTTCTCCCATTGTCTTGTCAAGAAATCTGATGGAAGTCGGAGGCTTTGTGTGGATTATCGAGCCTTAAATCAAAGAACCATTAAAGATAAATACCCTATACCTCTAATTGCTGAGCTATTAGATGAATTGCATGGATCTAGTTTCTTTACTAAATTGGATTTACACAGTGGGTATCATCAGATTAGAATGCATGGAACCTGACGTACCAAAAACTGCTTTAAAAACCCATTCTGGACACTACGAGAAATTTGTCATGCCTTTTGGGCTATCTAATGCCCCAGTTACATTTCAAGCTCTGATGAATGAGCTGTTCAGGGCTTATTTGAGGAAGTTTGTTTTGATATTCTTTGATGACATTCTCATATACAGTGTCAATCGGCAGGAGCACTTGCATCATGTCAGAATGGTATTTCAAGTTCTTTCCAACAATAAACTATAGGCTACGATGTCTAAGTGTAAGTTTGGAACAAGGAGGGTTTACTATTTGGGACATATTGTATCTGCAGCAGGAGTAGCAATAGACACAGACAAGGTGAAGGCCATTTAGGACTGGCCTATACCCAAAACTCTGAAGGCCTTGAGGGGGTTTTTGGGTTTGCCTGGTTATTACAGAAAATATGTTAGAGGATATAGCACTTTGGCAGCTTCTCTCACAGCTCTCACTAGGAAAAATGCATTTTATATGGTCTAAGGAGGCACATCAAGCTTTTACTGCATTGAAGACAGCCCTTACTAGTCCCACCTGTGTTGGCATTACCAGATTTCACCCAACCTTTTGTGATTGAGTGTGACGCATTTGCATCCAGAATTGGAGCTGTTCTGATGCAACAGAATCACCCCATTGCCTTTATTAGCCAGGAGCTTAAAAGCCCAGCAAGGGTTGCTTCAGCATATGAGAGAGAAATGCTCAGTATCCTGTTTGCTACAAAAAATGAGACAATGTCTACTGGGTGGGGACTTTTTGGTCAAAACAGATCATAAGCCTCTCAAGTATTTGTTAGAACAGAAGTTGTATACAGAAGCCCAACATACTTGGCTTTTAAAACTGAGCAAGTATAGGTATACTGTTGGGTATAAAAAGGGAAAAGGAAATATCAATCCTTGTTAGTTCTAACAACTGTAGAGGCAAGTTGGATCTCCCAGGTTCACCAAATGACAGCTAGTGATGAGTTTTTTCTAAATCTTAAGAAGCAATGGGATGAAGGCAAATTGGATGTCAGGAAGTACCAGTTGAAAGGTGGATTATTCTATTACAAGAACAGAATTCTGCTGAGTCCTGCCACTCACCTAAGGACTATTCTCATTGCAGAGCATCATGATATCCTACCACTCACCTAAGGACTATTCTTATTGTAGAGCATCATGATACCCCTACAGGAGGGCACTCTGGTTATGAAAGGACACTCCATAAAATAAGAAAAGTTGTGTACTGGAAGGGCCTTAAGAAGTGTGTAAGGCAATATATCAGAGAATGTGACATCTGTCAAAGATCCAAAGCTGACAATGTCCACGCTGCTGGTTTGTTGCAACCCCTTCCATTACCTGATCAAGTGTGGGAGGATATTTCAATGGACTTCATTGAAGAATTGCCTAAGAGCCAAGGGAAAACAACAATCTTTGTGGTGGTTGACAGATTATCTAAATATGCTCACTTTATTTCTCTCAATCATCCCTATACTACTAGAACAGGGGCATCAGTCTTCATTGATAACATCTACAAGTTGTACGGTTTGCCAAAAACTATTGTTTCTGATAGGGATTGCATCTTTACCAATACAATTTGGAGGGAGTTCTGGTCCCTACTGTAACTCCTATGATTTTGATAATGTAATTAACCTATAAATTTAGCTACTAACAAGTTGGATTAGTAGTGTTGTCTTATTTTAGGATAAGACTATTATTGGAGATTGGATGGAATTGATCAAACAAGGCTAAACATATATGGAGGATGGAAGTTACATTTGAAGCACCATAAATTTCTTATTCAAGCTTTCAAGAGCTGGAGTAAATTGCATCAAGCTCCACAAGACAAAGCATTTACAAGACATATCAGCTTTGAAGAGCTAGAGGAACCACAGGACTTTTGTGATACAATTTCTCTCAAGATAGATACAATGTAAGTAATCAAATAGTAATTTTATTATCAACAAATATTTGGCATTAGTAGGTTGTTACATTTCAACTTCTGGGTAGAAACTTGATTCTACTTCCTCACGTTACCATTCTGTCTAGAACAAACTATCTTAGAAGTGTCTGCCTCGTCTCTGTCCTGTCTATGGCTGTGTTTTGGGTTCTATGACAGCAAATTGTGGTCGCACCGCATGGGATATACTTTGTTAGCATATCTACTCACTTTTTTTTATTCCCCATATCTTGAGATGACCTCTTATACTCAAGTGGGTTGTACCTTATGCAATTTGCAGCCTAGATAACCTCTGATTTTTTGACCCCATGTCTACAGCTATCTTTGGCCACTTTTTAGTACCTTTGCTGTCACCAGTGGCGGACCCATAGGTTGGCTGGGCCGGGCTACAGTCCGGCCCAGTTTTTCATATATTGCCTTCAATTTTTTCCCTCCATATATTGTCTTAAATTTCTTTTTATTTTAGTTTTCTTTTGACAAATTTATTTCTACTTCTACTCTTAATTTAGTGAAGAATATTGTTTTACTCTTTTGACAAACTCATATAATTCATAAACACAAGTTGCAGCCCGTCCCAAAATTTTTTCCTGCTTCCGCCTCTGCCTGTCACTCTCTGAGTCTTAGAACAGTAATTGTTGGGTATTTATATATGGGAGAAATAACTCTTCTCTTCCCCACTCAGCAACTATACTTTCTTGTTTCATGAAATACCTTTGCAACAACATTTAATGTGCATCATTAGCCAATTCTATCTCTCTTTCACTGGCTGAATTAAATGCTCCAGCAGATTGATGATGTTGGCCATCCCTCTCTAGCGGCTTAATTTGATCTCTCATGTTGCCTTGCTCCTTAAATAGGAGCTTGCCCATTCATTGCAAAAACCTAACACAAAGAGAGAGAGAAATAGTGAGCACCCAAAGAAAATCTAAGTTCTCAAAAGCTTTAAATTTCAGATCCTTTATTCTTCAAAAAAAGAGTTGTTGAAGCCAATCATTCACATTCAATTCCCTTCAACAAATCCTATCTCAAAGGAGCTTCAACCATTCAATACAAGAGATTTTCTGAGCTTCATTTTATTCTCTATTTATTGGAGAAATTGGGTTTTATTGATTTCTCATTTCTCTTCACATTTTTTGATTATTGATTGAAACCTGCACATGCCAATTTACAGTTGATAATTTCTAGAACTATTTGATTACATAGAGTCTCCATTTGTAACATCTATTTTGCTTTGTTCATTGTGATAATATTGGTTCTCATCATTTTAGAGAACAAACTTTATTATGATATTTGTTGTTTGTCTCAGGAAAGAGGTAGTATGTAAATCCAAGATCGGGTAATATCTTGCTGGTTAGAAAATCCAAGCTCGGAGTAGAGTCTTGGTGGGTGTAACTCTTATTTCGGGAAGAAGCTTTATGGTGGATTTACAAATCCTAGAGAAGAGATCTCTAGGTGGTGGATGTAGGAAAGTTTCCCGAACCACCCTAAAATTGTTACGTGTTCTTCTACTATTTCATTTACTGCAAATCTGCTCCTGATCACATTTTATACATTGTAGTATCTGTGCTCTATTGATTCTACCACCCGACTTCTTTACATCCTACCAGCTTACTGTGTCATCTTACCAGCTTTACATCTTATCAGCTTTACAGTTTTTTCGTGTGTGTTCTTTAATTTCTCTTGACCCTATTCACCCCCATCTAGGGTTCAACACCTACAAAGTTCCAAACTACATTATAGCACTTCTTTTCATCCCCAGTCTGATGGACAAACTGAAGTGGTAAACAGATGCATGGAAGCATACCTCAGATGTTTTTGTGCACATAAACCCCATGATTGGTTAAAATGGATTCCATGGGCTCATCACTGATAACACAACTTGGCATGGCCCTGCCAAATTGACTCCTTTTCAGGTATTGTATGGGAGGCCACCTTCTACTGTTTCTTCATATATTCCTAAAACTGCTCGGTTGCAATCAGTGGAAGATGAATTGATTGATAGAGATGTGGCCATACAAGTATTAAAGGACAAATTGGTGAAAGCACAAGAAAGAATGAAGAAACAGGCTGACAGAAAGAGAACTGAGAGGGAGCTTGGTGTTTTTATGCCTACAGCCATAGATTTTTTGTAGGAGGTCGGCGGCCTCAAAATCTCTCTCCCCTCTTCTTTGGACCCTATACAGTGTTGAAAAAAGTTGGTCAGGTTGCCTACACATTGGACCTGCAGAAGCCCATATTCATCCCGTCTTCCATGTTTCTTAACTTTAAAAGTAAAAGAAATTGGGTGCCAATGTTCAGGTTCAGCGTCAGATCCCTACAGGTTTAATGGAACAAATTCATACACCTGAGCCAATTTTAAAGAGGCGGATGGCGAATAAGGGAGGACATGCAATCACAAAAGTACTGATCAAATGGCATAACCTTCCAGTCGAAGAATCTTCGTGGGAAAGCTACTGGTCAATGGCCAAACGCTTCCCCAACTTCGACCTTGAGGCAAGGTCGAATTCGAGGGGATGTATTGATGTAGTCCGATGCCTGAAGACGCGGCGCCGACGGCGGAGGTGATCGGAGGGGAGAACAACCAGCAAATATCAGAATATCAGCAGCTGCAGTGAATTGAGAAGGCAACGGGAAATTCAGTTAGTTGACAGAGCATGGTTTAATCGGGTCCGTTGATCTAAAACAACAGCCCTGATTCTTTTTGTAATGAGTTGGGTTTGGTTCGGACATCGGGCGGAAGAAAATATAACCACACCCGATTCTAAAATTCAAACTCCTATAAAATGCGGGTCCTTCTTCTTCCTTACGAATTTTCTCGATGTCTAGTTACCGATTTCTCTGAGTCTTGTAAGGGACTGGGTGCCCTAATTGTCACCCACGACCATCAAGTTCAATTGAAATACTGCAAACCTTCTTGGTTCAAGAATTTCCCTTTGCAAGTTCCCTCCCAATTCTTAAATGCAGATAGAGATGGCAAGAGGAAATCAACACAAATTCTCTCAGACCTTCGAGAAATAGAGCCAGTAACAGATTGGGGATTTTTGGGGAGCTTTCTCCCTTGGGATGTGCCCGAGGTTTTGTTGTTGCTGGCTGCTGCTTGTGGAAAAAGAAAGCAGATAGAGAGATGAAAGCTAGAGGGAGGGGGGAGAGAAAGGCAAAGGGTAGGGCGGCAGTGGCGCTGCTCTCTTTCTCTTGAAGAAGACGGATAGAAAAGGGGGACACAATTTTTATAGGAATCACGGGAGAAAACCTCTATCGCTTTGCTCGGTTGATTTTGATAATCATCCCATTTTTAATTATAGAAGTCGATAAACTAATATACCGCTGGTATTAATGCGAAACTGACTGATTGTTTAGGAGAAGGAGAGGAAAGAAGAAGGAGGAGGGGGAGTTAAGAGAGGAAGAAAAAAGAGGGGGTCGATGCTACTCTCTCTCGCAGATGAAGATGGACAGAAGGACGGACAAAATTTATATATGAGTCACAGGAGAAAAACTCATTTCCATCAGTTTTAATGAATATATTTGAATTCTTTACAATCTCTCTCTATCTCTACACTAGTCACCTTACAATACAACTCCCCATGCTCATAGGATAATGCCACCCCAATTCTAAAAAATTGATTTAGAAATAACTAATATACCTTCAGTGGCAACGAAAAACCAACCAATCAATCAGGAGGAGGAGAGGGAGAGGAAGAAGAAGGGGGAGTTGAAAGAGGAAGAAGAAAAAGAGTGAAGACAGACGGATGGACGGATAAAGTTTTTATATGAGTCATGAGAGAAAATCTCCTTTCGGTCGGTTTTGAAAATATGTATAGGGTAAGTTAGTGGGGATATAATACATAAATATAAACAAAATTTATACATACCAACCTATGTTGGCCCAGAGGCCCTTCACTCTAGTTTTGATGATGATTAACTCATGTAGTTATAATTTACTAATAATCTTGTGATATTTAGTTTCAAATATTTGATCAAGATATTAGTAGGTGATCATCTTCAACAAAGACGTTTTGGAGCTTTTACATGGTGATTCAAGAGCTCGAGCGTCATCTTCACATCTAGCACTCGATTGGAGTCAAGTTCGGTGGATCACGTTTGGATCAAGTCGACTTGGAGACGGCGTTTTACAAGAAGACCTCAGTTTGTTTTAGTATAGTTTGTTTAGATCTCATTGTAAATATTAGATAGTGTTGATATGCTCAAGTTTACTATACACACACAAGTTTTATGTTTATTGGTTTTTGGTTTTCGGTTTAACCGATCTTGATTTTTTAAGTCAAACACATAGATATACTATATTTCATGTATATTGGATTCTATCCATATACAACATGCTTCAAAGTTGTTTAAATATTATGTTTTTGTATTTACATGAGTTTTGGAGAAAACGATTTTTCATTTCAAAAATCCTAGTTTTGGAAAATACAGTTTTTAGTTTAAGGCAAATTTTCTATCTCACAAAAATGGTTCAAATAATTTGAAATATGTGTTAAATTTTTATCACACATATTTGTATTTCAAAGATATAATAAGAACTGATTTTTGTGAAATTTATGTGTTTTTATGGGATTCAATTAAAGATAAAAACTTAAGTTTTTAAGTCCTATAATGGCTAGACTGACTGCTGTCGGCGAACGATGCGGTCGACCGACGTGTATAAGCGTGCACGCCAGCTTGAGCTGGTGGGCCAGTCGACCGGGTCAGTCGACCGTCCAGAGAGCTCTGCTCTCTGGAAATGGTCTCGGTCCACCGGGTCGGTCAACCGGCAGGGAGCTCTACTCTCTGTATCCAGTCTCGGTCGACCGGTGGGCTCAACGGTCAAAAATATGACTGTTGGCCGGTAGACCGCCCGGTCTACCGGAAGGGCATTTCAGCCCTTTCCAGCTGCCAACTGGCAAATTTCATATGGGGGCTATAAATACCGCCATTTGAGTTTGTTTCTAAACAAGCTTTTAGAGAGCAATTTTTCCCACCTTTACAAGTGTTTAACAGCTAGTTTTCAAAAGAGTTTTTGGGTTCAAAAGATCATTCTTTATTTGTTTTGTTCTTCATTTCTATCAAATTCTAATTGTTTTTTCAAGTATTTTTCTTTGTTATTTGATTTCCAATCACCTTGATTCTCTCACACTTGAGCTTACCTATCTA
Source organism: Agave tequilana (assembly GCA_038442645.1). Classification (NCBI taxonomy): domain Eukaryota; kingdom Viridiplantae; phylum Streptophyta; class Magnoliopsida; order Asparagales; family Asparagaceae; genus Agave; species Agave tequilana. The sequence goes on along the minus strand of JAVJIF010006244.1, from coordinate 119,919 downwards.
TCCTATCTATTAGGATCTTATTTAGTGAGAAAAGATTTGGTTTGTGATCTTTGTGATCACCTTGTGTTGTAAACCTCATTTCCTTGTTGTTGGTATCTCTCTTGTGTAGAGGTGATTGTGGAGGTTGAGTTGGAATCCCTCTAAGTGTAGAGGTAATTGTGGTTGTGTGGCCTTGAGCCTAATCCCTTTAGTGAGAGGTGGATTGTTGTTTGACTAAATGCCTATTCCTCATTTGTGAGGTTGATATTGTGTTGGTTTGTGCCTTGCCTCTAGTGAGAGGTTGTATTGGTTGAGAGAGGAGTTGTGTACTCCCAAATTGTATTTGCCCAAAATCCTCAGTAGAGGTTCCCTGTGTGGGAAGTCCTGTGTGAACGAGTTAGTAGAAATCCTTCTGTGTGAAGGCGGGGACGTAGAGCTGTGTGCTCGAACCTCGAAACATATCTCAGTATTTGCGTTTGATCCACTTTTTCTAACTCTCTCTCTTATATTGTGCCTTGCATCATTTCATATTGCTCATATCATTTATATGCTTGGTATTGATTGCGTGTGTGCCATACTTGTGTAAAACCAAGGGAGCTTCATATAGCACCTCAACTCTTACTCAGAGGAATCAAGAGGAGTTAGTCCAGAGCCCTTCACTGAGAATTCGACTACACTCTATGGTTACACTAAGTGTGTTGCAATTAGTTTTTAAATTCCGCATTATTTGTCATAAATTAGCCTTACACCTATTCACCCCCCTCTATGTGTACTTTCAATTGGTATCAGAGCCTATGCTCCTGATATTAAGTTTAATCACTTAGGAGTGTGATCTTGGTTGCTAATCTAGATTTGTATTTGCACAGTTATATTATTCACACTCATGGATTGCTTGACCCCTCCCATGTTTGATGTTTCCAACATTGACATGTGAAAATTTAGGGTGAGTATGTATCTAAAAATCATAGGTTTGCATGTTTTCCTTGCCACTACCAAGAAATCCTATCTTGGTAATAGCAAGCATATAGAGGCCAATGCACAAGCCTTTGAGGTACTTAGAAGCACGCTTAACAAAGAATATCTTATGTTGGTTTCTCATTGTGATTCTACTTTTGCAGTGTGGAACACTTTGACCTCCTCCGAGCTTCAAATGCTAAACATTATGGAGAAGGACTCTAGTAGAGAAGAATCTGAACAACATTGCTACATGGTCCAAGGGAATGACTCCCTTGAGGTACATTCGGATACTCAACTAGATAGTGCTAGCTCTTCTTTTGAAGATCTTGATAGTATGGATGCCGATGCACTAAATGAAGAGTTATCAATTGTTTGTGAAAAATTATTAAAAAATATAAAGCTTTTAAAAAGAAAAGTTTTGGACTTAACAAAGAAAATGAAAATTTGTCTTCTAGACTTGATTTGATTTTGCAAGAGAGGGATGAGATTTCAAGTGAACGTGACTCACTTAAATCCCAACTTGATCTTGCCCTAAAAGAAAATGAAATTTTGAAAACCAAAAATGATTGTGAAATTGTTATGAAGGAAAATGAGTCTTTAACTTCAAAACTTGATTTTGTATTAAAAGAGAATAATTCTTTGAAAAACAAAATTGATTTGATTTCAAAAGAATTAGAGGTTTGTTTAAATGAAAATAAATCTTTGAAAAATGATTTAGATACACGTTGTTGACACTCTAAAAAAGACAAGATTCCTAATTGGCCTGAACAATGTCTAAACTTGTTGACATTTACAAGAGACAAGTGGTAGACAAGCTGACGACCAGTTTTTACTCATCTCCGAGGGACAAATCAACGACTTGGACTCTACTGATCCAGTGAAGCAGACAGTAAGCCTAGATTGTCTTTGAAGAGACCTAAGCAAGTCTAAGATGCTAAGTTAGCTTAACACTTAGCATCACATGAGCCCAAAGGGATAGCCTCACCTGAGAGGCTAAGTTTGTCCAACATCGCCTTGAAGGCATTCAAAGCTCCATCAGGGAGCTAACTTACAGCTTCGCCTGAAGTGCTCAGTTAACTCCACAGAGATTTAGCTTCGCTCGAAGTCATACGCAACGACACAGAAGGATGATAGCTTCGCCACAGATGTTTATCCAGCTCCGCTGAAGAGCTTTCTTCTGACTTCGCCAGATGCTTCTTTCAGCTCCGCTGCGGATCTGTTATGGTTAACCTTTGACCAATTAAATCTCCAGATGAGATTAAATCTTCAAGATCAAATCTGAGATCAAATTTGGCAGTTGCTTACCATAATCTATTGACTCTCCTGAAACAAGTAAGAAGATCAAGGGAGATCTTTCAATTATTTGGAAAGAATCAAAACAGATCAGGAGATCGATGCTACCTGCTATTCCTAGCTTCGCAGAAGCTGATTTTAGCCTCGCAGAAAGGCTACTTTTCAAATTTAAACAGATTGACTCAATCTGTTTTCAGATTTTTAAGGGACAATTATACCCCTGCTCTCCCTATAAATAGCCCACCAGAGGCACAAGAAGAGACACGGCACGCACAGGCAAAGAGACGCACTGAGAGACGGCTAAATAGAGATCTATTCTCTTGCTTCTAAGAATTTAGAGAACTGCTTCTCTAATCAGGGTGCTAATACCCTAATACCTTCCTTCCTCTTAAGGAATTTTCGTAGCCAAGCGAGAAAGAATTCCCAAGTGGAGGCAGTTTGAGAAGTAATAAGAGGTTTATACCAACCTTCTGTTCTCCGATTCCCCGAACCAGACGAGAAGGGAATCCATCGATCACGTCGTCAAAGGGACAAAGTGGTCGCGCGCTGACCAGACTCCTATCGGCACACTTCTCTAGAATCTCAGAGGAGATCTATTTGTAATCTTTTTAGAATACTTATAATTTAGCTCCTCGACCCCTTTTTTGTAAGTTTTCTCCTTTTGTAAAAATTAATGAAAAACAAGATGGCGACCCCGCTGGGGAACGAATTCTCCACTGTTGAGAATCAAGTGTCGTAATGGGACGAACAGACCTTCGGGTCTACCTCTGAATTCAAGAAAGCCGGTGTGGCCAGAGCCCCTCTGGCTAAATCTTCGAAGCAAGTCTCTGTGGAGACAGATAAGGCTCCCTACGAGCCTACCATGGTCCTCTGGCGCAACAAGGAAGCAGGCCCGTAATGCAAGGTCAGAATCTTCAGCCTGTCACCTTTGAAAACCTAGTCGTTCACTTCGACCAAGGAAAATTCGAAGAACTCCTCTCTGGGGGTGGTCTAATGCTCCATGCACGAAAGCATAGAAAGGTCTCCATAGCCAAGGTTTTGGAGCAGAAACTGGAAGCAGAATTCTTCCAACACCTCTTAGCCTCGCGTGTGACTAGTCAGGTTCCCTGCGAACCTAAGTCTCCTTTTCCAAAGCAGATGTGGAGGCCAAAGCAGAAGGCTCTGAATGAAGCTTCAGGCGTAGTTTCACCACAAGTTCTTCCCTCTCGTAAAGAAAAAGGCAAGATGCCTGCCTGCTTCGACGAGACGATCAGCCGCGAAGTTACAACGGCGATCATATCTTCGCCTAATTCAGGAGCAGTAACTCCTCGCGCCAACCTCATTCTTATGAGCGAAGCTATTGTACCTCAGGGTAGGCATAATGTTCACAGCCGCGAAGTTGGAACCAAAGCACCACAGCGTGCTAAACTCTCTCTTTGCAGCGAAGCTAAGGGATTGCCCCTAAGTACTGATAGTGGTGCTTATGCAGCTTCAGTGCCTAAGGGCATTTCCAAAGCTTTTAGTCGCAAAGTTAGAGCCAAAGCACTATCCAAGGCTAATCACCTTCGCAGCAACATAGCGGATAAAGCACCACAGCGTGCTTTGCTCCCCAGTTCATCAAGCGCTAAGCTCGCCCTTCGTAGCGGAGCTAAGGGATCGTCCCTAAGTGTTGACAGCGGTGCTTATGCAGCTTCAGCACCCAAGGACATTCCCAAAGTTCTTAGCCACGAAGCTAGAGCTAAAGTACTATTCAGTGCTAACTACCTCTGCGGTGAGGAAAAGAGCAGGGCGTCGCCCTATCCGCGATCCAACAGACCCTCTGCGCTGGATCGTTTAGGCCAACTGGGTCTGACTTGCGGGAATTCTTGACAAGCATACGGAAGTCGGAATCTTTCCAAACTTCTCCCTCCAGTTGTCAACAAGTGGGATGTCAGTTGGTGACAGTCCACTCAGTTCATTGCCGGCTAAGACCAATCCCCGCCACTCCTCCAGCCCGACGATCAGTTTTTAATCAACTGTCAGTGCAAGCTCCGGTAAAACATCGCAAAAGGAGTGTATCGCAAGATCTGTCCTCTGCATCCGTTAACATGATCGGAAGGGGACGAGAGCTGCGTAGGGGCGGAATCTCACTATAATCCTATTGAGAAGGAGTGCTTAGTTCTTGTCTTTGCCGTTCAGAAGACATGACATTATTTGGTCGGCCAAACCATACATGTCATTTCCAGAGTGAATCCTTTGCGTCTTCTCATGACGAAGCCAGGATCATTGAATTTAAGATTAGCTAAGTGGGCGCTTCTTTTGTCTCAATACGACATACTCTTTATCCCTCAAAAGGCGGTTAAAGGCCAGGTCCTTGCAGAGTTCTGGGCTGCTCATCCGATTCCGGAAAACTCAAAACTTCATGAAGATATTCAGATGAAGTCTTCGAATCTAATGTAACTTCAGAGAATGAAGTATGGCAGATGTTCTTTGATGGAGCATCACGAATAGGCCCTAATGGCAGGATCATTGCCGGCGTGGGGGTTATGTTTATCTCTCCGCAAAATCACGTCCTTCCTAGAGCATTTTCTCTGAAGGAATCATGCTCCAACAATGTAGCGGAATATAATGCTCTACTTATTGGGCTTCAGCTCGTCCACAGAATGGGGGTACACTCCCTTGAAGCTTACGGCGATTCAAAATTGATTATCAATCAGGTTAAAGGTGAATATGAGGTCCGTCACGGAGACTTGGTGCCTTATTATCACGCAGTCATCGAAATCGCTAATCTGTTTGATGGCTTCTACATCGGGCACGTATCTCGATCTCAGAATACTAAGACAGATGCTCTTGCTGCATTAGTAACAACACTAGCCTTACCAGTCGACACCGAGTATCACCTTACAGTGGCGACTCGACACCTTGTCTGCTCTAAACATATGTTAAGAACCAGAGAGGTCTATAATATCTCGACGGATCTTGAACCGAGAGATTGGCGATTTCCCTTCATGACTATGCTCTATATGGTCTGCTGCCGGACAATCCTAAAGAAGCGGCATCTATCTGACGAAGGTCTCTCCGTTTTTACTATGATCTGACTCTGAAGACACTTTACCGTCGTTCATATGACGGTGTCCTCCTCCGTTGCCTTTCTAATTCAGAGGCATAGGAAGTGCTTAAAGAAGCACACGACGGCATATGCGGAGCGCATCAGGCAGGTCTAAAACTTAAAGACAGATTGCATAGGCTTGGATATTATTGGCCATTCATGATAGCCGATGCCATCCAGTATGCGCGAAGGTGTAAAGCATGCCAAATTCATGCGGACTTCATACACCAGCCTCCGGAGTTGCTCCACCCAACTGTTGCTTCATGACCATTTGAAGCATGGGGAATCGATGTCGTAGGACCAATCATCCCCTCTTCGACAAAAGGGCACCGGTTTATCCAGGCGATAACCGATTACTTTTCAAATTGGGCAGAAGCCATACTACTGGTTGAAGTCAAAACTTCCAACATGGTTAATTTCATCAAACACCTTGTCATCCATCGATTTGGTGTCCCTAGGTGGATCATCCATGATAACGGTCCCCAATTTGCAAGCCAGGTATTCTATCGATTCTGCGATAAATACCGAATTCAGAATGTGGCTTCAACTGCTTATAATCCCGCCGCTAATGGCTTGGCGGAAGCATTCAACAAGACAATCATTAAGTTACTCAAAAAGTTTGTCTACTCGAATAAGCGAGATTAGAATGAGAAGCTTAGTGAATGTCTTTGGGCCTACCGAACCACGGTTCGGACCCTGACAGGCAATACGCCTTTTTTCCTGGTATACGGGTGTGAAGCAGTCATACCGTTAGAAATCCAGATGCCGTCATTGCGAGTCACTTCAATGACTAAGATCACATCAGAGGACATTGATCGGTTGCGTTTTTAAGAGCTCGAGGCCCTAGATGAGAAGCGGTTACAAGCTCAGTAGCACATTGAGTTGTATCAAGCTCGGATCTCAAAAGCCTTCAATAAGAAGGTCAAACAAAGAGTTTCCAGAAAGGAGATTTGATTTTAGCCGTCAGACGACCAATGATCATGACGCACAAAATCAAAGGCAAATTTCATCCCAAATAGGAGGGACCGTTTGTAATAGAAACAGTCTATTCAAACGGAGCATATCGCCTTATGACTTCAGATGGTGATTTACTCATGATGCCGATCAATGGCAAGTTCTTAAAGAAGTATTATCCTTGATTAAGGATCCTTCTCATGATCAAGTTAACATTACACCTCTGATCAAGACTTTCAAATCCAAGGTACGCAGAAGGAGCGCCCCTCTCTTCCTCCAAATGAGACCATACAACCATAAACCAGTAGAAAGCTGATCATACACTGGTTATCTCAAAGAAGAATCAAGGTTACACATACAGTAACCAAATGATCCAACACCTTTAACGGTTAAGAATAGAGGAAAATGTTGGCCTTTAAGCCCAACATAAGTCCTCGATAACTCATCATGCTGAGAGGAATATCATAGCTAGCCCGACTCAAACGGTAGTTGGTAAAGGTATATCAAACCCGTTGACGGCTGAGGATTTGCTAAAAATCCTAAGGGACCTGTTCCCATTTGATTCCCTCTCCAAAATCACTTTCCAATTCTCATCCATAAAATGGTAAGACCACATGTAAAGAACGACCGATACACACGAATTACTGCTATGTTCAAACACCTCTAACAGTAAATGAATCTCTCAGTCAAGTTAATACTACACTTTTGACCAAAATTGCTCATACCGCAATTCCATTTCGCTGTTAAGTTAACATTAAACCTATGACAGTAATCTCCTCGATTTTCTCAGTGAAAATGAGACCTTTCTATGCTATGTTTAACACTACACCTCTGGCATCCATTTCGCTATTAAGTTAACATTAAACCTATAACAGTGATCTCCTTGTTTTTCTCAGTAAGAATGAGACCTTTCTATGCTATGTTTAACACTACACCTCTGGCATCCATTTTGCTGTTAAGTTAACATTAAACCTCTGACAGTGATCTTCTCGATTTTCGCAATGAAAATGAGACCTTTCCATGCTATGTTTAACACTACACCTCTGGCATCCATTTCGCTGTTAAGTTAACATTAAACCTATGACAGTGATCTCCTCGATTTTCGCAATGAAAACGAGACCTTTCCATGCTATGTTTAACACTACACCGCTGGCATCCATTTTGCTGTTAAGTTAACATTAAACCTATGACAGTGATCTCCTAGATTTTCTCAGTAAAAATGAGACCTTTCCATGCTATGTTTAACATTACACCTTTGGCATCCATTTCACTGCTAAGTTAACATTAAACCTATGACAGTGATCTTTTATGGAATTCACTTCCTAGCTCCCCAGCAAGTTTCTGAGTCCCACTCAGTTTTTAGTGGACTTCTCTGGTTGTCACGTTAACAATATACCTCTGATAATTTCTTCCAAATCCCATCCAAATTTTGAGCTTGGTGGCTTCTCAATCGGTTACGTCATTGTGACCTCTGAACTGGCAGAAAGCCAAGTCTCATCTTTCAGTCCCGCAAGGACCACTTCTTTGTCATCATACGACAAAATTTTGAGCTTGGTGGCTTCTCAATCAGTTATGTCATTGCGACATCTGAACCGGCAGATAGCTAAGTCTCATCTTTCAGTCCCGCAAGGACTATTTCTTTGTCATCATACGACAAAATTTTAATCTTGGTGGCTTCTCAATCGGTTATGTCATTGCGACCTCTGAACCAGCAGATAGCCAAGTCTCATCTTTCAGTCCGGCAAGGACTATTTCTTTATCATCATACGACAAAATTTTGAGCTTGGTGGCTTCTCAATCAGTTATGTCATTGCGACCTCTGAACCGGCAGATAGCCAAGTCTCATCTTTCAGTCCGGCAAGGACTATTTCTTTGTCATCATATGACAAAATTTTGAGCTTGTTGGCATTTTAATCAGTTACGTCATTGCGACCTCTGAACCGGCAGATAGTCAGGTCTCATCTTTTAGTCCAGTAAGGACTATTTTCTCAAATGTATGACTAACTCTCTCGGCTTATCACCACTGATTAGATTAGTTATATCATTATTCAATTTTCTGTTAAGAGCTGCAATACAACTTGAAAGCGAGAATTCAGAAGATAAAACAAGTTGGAAATGCAATGGGGGAGTCAAAATAAAATCACTTTTTATTGATTCCAAAAGAGAGATACATGAATGCACAGACTACAAGTTACGACGGCGCTTCATATGACTTGATCCGTTCTTCAAGAGTGGCCAGCCTAGTCTTCCTCTCTTCAGCAGCCCTGATAAGCGCCTGCGACCTCATTAAAGCTCGCCGTCTGGGCAAGCGAGCTTTAATCTCAACCAAGGTTGCCCTCTGTGCTAGCTCCTGCCACAAGACTTCGTCATTCTGGGCCTTAAGCTGCTCAAGCCGGACAGTCTCTTCAAGACGCACTGGTTCAGCCTTGGACAAAAGAAGATTAGCCTTCCTGATCATTTCCCTGACCTTTTCAATTTTATCCTCAGCGTCAAGAAGAGCACTGCTAGAAGCGTCTATGGCATCCCCGAGCTCTACTTTCCTTATCTCCAAGGATTTCAAATCAAAGAAATTGCCTTAGTAGCTTCTTGAGCAGCGAGATGAGCTTCATGCATCTAAGCAACAAGATGCGCAAGCTGTTCATTAACTGAAGACTCCAGATCTGAATGGCTAAGACGGCGCCATTCGTTCACATCCCTCTCGAATCTGTCCACCAAAAGCTCTAATGTGGCGGCCTGGTCATCACCTCCAAAGTCCCGAATACTGTCAATGCTTCGGGACAGGACCACCTTTAAAGCAGAAAATGAGGTAGTCGAACCCTTCAAGACCAAAGCAATGGATCGCTTCAAGCTCTTATAAAAGCTGTCAACTAACTCAGCCACGAATTCGTTCTCGGCCTCAATTGCTCCCGGAAAATGAGCAGCCCCTGAAGACAGAGTTTCCACTGGCTTCATTGGTGTAACTATGGAGGAAATAATAGAAACACTGACTGCAGCAACATGAGAGGTCGCCGGTGATCTCGGAGGAATTCTTATTAAAACAGTACACTAGCCACAACCGAGGTAGGACTAGTGACTATTTCCGGGAGAGCTTGCTCAACCACCAATGTTGGAGAAGCAGGACTGGTAATCACCTTCAGCTCCGCGCCTAGCAAGATAGGCGGCACTGGCGAAACCGATGGCATCTCACTCACTAATATACTTGGAAGTGAGGTTGGTTCGATGACTATTGTTCTCTCAATTTCATTTCCTTTGGCTAGTTCAGGTTAATAAGAGGGCAACCCGTGATACAAAGCATCCAACTCGGTAGCATCCGCCGCGGTCAAAGTACTTACTTCACCCTGTTTCCCTCAGGAAGATTGGTTGGTTCTCTTGAAGTCGACGCACCCAGAGGCAGAACACCTGCAGCAAGACTTTATTTAAGTAAGGTATAATAAATAGCAGGAGTAAAAAGGTCAAAACACTACCAGAAGATGATGTCGCTTCAATCGTCTTGACGGCTGCATCCGTCCCTGCAGGCTCCAATGGAAATTTTTTAGCAGAATCAACACGAATGGCCGGCCCATCTTCACTTGCCGAACCCTCCGTGGTCCACCCAAAAGAGCTAGAAGTTAGGGGACTTCCTTTTGAAGTCCCAGCACCCGAAGAACTCGGCCGCATCACCTCCAGACTCTTTCGAGATGGCGAAATAGCCAGCCTCATCACCTTCCCTATAAGTGAACAAGGGATCATAATGCTCCCCTTGTTCTCTGGCAGCTTCAGCTCTCGGGCTTCTCATCGCCTCAGTTCGTGAATCATAAAGTAAACAATGAGCTATATGGAACACATAAGAAGTATATTACAAGAACGGAGCTGATCTTACCCAGGTCCGGAGTAGCTTTACTAGTAGTCTGCCTAGGAGCCGACAACCTAATGATTAATGGAGCAGAAGGAGGAGACGCTGCAGATAATTCGCCCTCTACAATAACTGTAGGAGCGTAGCGACGAGGCCTCTTCACTACCCTCTTCCTATGAGATCCACCTTCCTGCTTTCGCTTGAAGTGGACGTCAGCATCTTCTTCCTCCACTTCTTCCACGTCAACATGTTCCATGGGGTCGTGCCTACCCCACCAGAAGCAGCTGTTGGAGCCTCAACACCTGTATCCGCTTCAAAGCGAGGACTTCTTGCATCTGAGGCTTCGCTATCATCAACGGCAATGAATTCCCCGAGGCCTGGAACATGGACCCTCTTACCCTCGCTCTTCTCAGTGACCTTCCGCTTCAGCCGCTGAGAGATTAACTTCATACCAAAGGAATTTATAGAAAATTCAGTGGGTGTAGAGTTCGAAGTTCTATACCACTGGCAGAATCCAGGGTCGTCAGAAGGTTAGGAGTCCTTAGTGGCATGCACAGTCGCGCCTTAGTACAGCCAGCAATGAAGAGCCGCCAGGCACGAGCTCAATCGATGAGGTTCCCCATAAAGGCCACTGCTGTTTGGATTGCCTACATAAAGTTGATCATACCCAAACTGATGGGCAAACTGACTCAGAACATAGGGCTCCAGGTAACAGGTGTCCCCACTTCTATACAATAAGTGTGATGGTCGGATGCTGACCAGCCATTCGAAGACTCCCTGACTCAATGACGTCTGCCCTTCTCCTACATCCTTGAATTCTTCACCATAGCCTGCATCGCAAATGTAGGGGAAGCATCGGAAAAGGCTATAAACATCATGATGGCATAGCAGTTTACGGTCTGCAGCTACATAGGTCTTTGACCACGAACACCCCTCGAATCGACGGAGAAGCACCATACGAACACCTTCTGGGGGCTCCTCTCCGGCTTGGATAATGGAGGGGCAGTGAAGGGCGAACCATGCCATCAAATAAGTATATGGCAAACCAATTCTGGGGTTTGGTCCGTCGCGAGGCAAAATAGTCCCCTTTCTCCGCTTCGTTGCTGGTGGCCTACAAAAAGCCTCCGTCAATCCACGAAGGCCTCTTTGAATACAGCACACCATGGCCGGAAGAAGTTCAAGAGAACGACCATGGACTAGACGAACGGCAGGCAATAAGACAGTCAGATGAATGACATCGCCAGACGAGGACGGCACCACACATCTCTTCAACCAGACCGTTAGAAAACCAGCCAGAAGTGCCTTCCGGGACGTCGGTTGATGAGCTTGGTCTTGAAAACTCCGAAGAATATCACCTTTCTCATAGGGTCCGTCATCTTCTTCCAGAATTAAATCCCCTTGAGAGTGCTCTTGCATCCGGCGAAAGATATCTTCATCTGCAACTCCACAATGAGCTGCTTCAGGAGTACCTTCCAGGTCAGGGAACAAATAATTTCCCTAACTCTTCAAACTGCATGAAGCTCCCTTAGAGCTCCCATGCATACTGGAGCAAATGTAAAGGTGCACAACAACTCCGGTAAGTCTCAAACAAGGCGGGCTCCTGCTTCTCCAAAAGTGCCAATTCCGCCTCGCACGGAAAATATTCTTCATATAGGAGAGACCCCAAAGGCAGAGCAGAGACTTCCCCCATCTCGTGCAGAACCATACCCAATTCGCCAACAGGGGTGAAGAAGGTCCCTGTAGCCGGGCAGTACAACTCGAAGATAGCATAGAAGTTCGCTACGCTCATCTAAATACCATAACAGGTCGCCCTGACGGCCTCGTAGAGTCCCAGCCTCTCCAGATCCTCCTCAAAATGAGCAAGGACATATAGAGTCAAGTCCCTCCACCATGCCTTGGGAGAGTGAATCCACCCCGGGGTCCTGAAATCAGTGGCCGGATAATTGCCATAAACCTTAAATAACTGATTTCTAAAAGTCTGAGCCACCGCGGGATTTTCTCCCACTGGGATGTCTGGAAGTACATTCCTAGGGTGGTGACCCAATATGCAGCGAGGAGGACCCGCCCTTGTGTAACTAGGGGACTGAATTATCACTTCCCTACGTGAACGGAGTCAGTAGTCTGAGTCACTTGCCACTGCATCTTTTGAGCCCTCGTCACACATTGAAAGAAGGATAAGGGAAAATGTCGCTTGCTAGATGGGAGATGGTACTTCTCACCATCCAATTTGAAAATCCACTGCCCCTCTTCAGCTAGCAGCTGGTGATCATTGTCTGGCGCTGCATCTCCAAACATGAAGCCGGACTTTCGATAGATTCTTCGGTCAGAATCTTCAAGGGGAGCAGTAGTTAAGATGCTCCTCATGGTGCGCTGATCCCCAGTATGAATAAGTGCATCCCGAGCAGGAGCGCTTTGCTCGCTGAATAGTGAAGCCTGCCCTTGAAACTGCAGGCTGACGTTGCCATCTAGCCCCCTGGCTGTGCCAAAGAGACTGTTCAGAAGACTAGGAGTATAGTGCACTGCAAAAATAAGGAGATACTATGATTAGTTCATCAGCCAAACAAGAGCTAAAATAAGAATGAAATTTTTGTTGAGGCATAGCATCGCTCTCCGAGTGAAGCTGGCCTAACAATAGCTTCGCCCCGAAGCTTAGCTTCGTAGCTGCAGCTTAACTCCGCATTCCACATGAAGGCAGGAGGCAGGAAAATATCCAAGTGTTAGCTTCGCTCTGGAAGCTTGACCTCGTACAACAGGACGCGACGAAGCCCCAGCGGCTAACTTCATCAGAAGGGTACTGCTGCCTAAAAATTATTTTAAGGGCACTAAGGTCCTTTTCAGTTACATTCCAAAGGTTAGCTTCGCAGCCTATCATTCAATAGGATGTGAACTGCCTAAGGGATAGCTTCGCCTGGAAGCTTGAAGAAGAAGACCCTTCGGTTTTAAGATTCCCAATCAAGAAATCAAGGAAAATTCAGGGAATTGAACTCCCTAAAATCACGAGATCATGATTGATCGTTCTGGATTCATCGAAAGATAGCCAGAAATTGGCTTTAAAAGAGAGATGAAAATCTCTGATCAAAAGGGAAAGATCCCTACCCGTGATAGGTCGTTCGATGACCGGAGGAGGAGAAGAACCCTCCGTCGTAGAGGTTGCTACCTCTTTTCCTGCCCGTCTTTTAGGATCCATCGGAGAACTGAAGAAGAAGTTCTTAAAATTCCAAACGAAGGAGGAAGAAGAAGAAGAAGAGTCAGAGTGCTATGAAAATTCTAAGAGAAGTGGTGCCTTCTCCTTCAGTCCGATCAGGCTTTTATAGGCTGATGATTGCCTAAAACTCCGCCTCCTCGAAAGGAGTTCAGACAGTTGTTTCAAATTAATTTGAAATGGCGCCTAAAGCGCCTTCCCAAGAAGCGTTACTTCAACCCCGCTAAGAGCTAACTCCGCCGTGAGTCCAGTGTCGACTTAGCGCGACGCTTGAATAACTTCGTTGAGAAACATGCTTTAGCTCCGTTAAAAGCACATCTCTAGCTTCGCGGAAAGTCTGTGCTAACTTCGCCAGAAACTGGCTCCTGACTTATTTGAAAATCTATCTTCAGCTTCGTCGAAAGCTTAGCTCGGCTAAGAGTCCTCATTTCCTCCTAGGGAAACGACTTGCCTAAGTTGGTCCACTTCAGGTGTTCTCGAGTCAAAAAGGAGAGAAACAAAGCAGATAAGCAGAAAATGAACTTTTATTGATTCAAAAGGGAAGATACATTGGCGCTACATTAAGGTGGTCCGTACAACCGAATCATTACTCCAAAGGCATACAAGTGGTCCTATCTACTTCCAAGCGAAACTAACTGGACACGAAAAGCCTTCCTCCTGCACAGGCCGTAATCCTTCGCATAATGACAGATTTTGCCATCAAGAGGCTGGATCTTCTTTGATGAAAATTGGCAAAGGACTGGTTGCCACCAGAAAGCCGGATCTTCTTTGATGAAAATTGCCAGAGGAAGGATCCTAGACCTTACAGGTGACGTCCGCTTTCCCGAAGTGGATCATCTCGGATAAGCGACTATCAGCCCCTTCTCAAAGTAGATCATCTCGGATAAGCGATTGCCAACCTCTTCTGGGAACACGCATCAGCTGTCCTAGTTTGTTCCTCCTGCTTATGGCCAAAGTTTCAACTGGAAAATCATGAGACAAGTTTCTGGTCTCTTTCATTAAGATGAAAGATGGGCAACCATAATTCACTGCAACACAAGATGGAAAACAGGTTAGCAGTAAAGCAAAGAAAAAATGCAAGAATGGTGCGCTAAGTCAAATTCTTTAGGCGAATCAATTTATATCCGATCCAGTTGCGCTTTAAGGATGGATTTCAGTTAAGCAGAGGATAGCCTCGCTTGCGCAGTAATGATGGGCTAGCTAAGTATAAGCAAGTCCTAACCTCGCCTATATGGCAAGACTGGCTCAAACTTGAAAAGACTAAGTCCCAATTCTTGCCTATGTGGCGAACTTAGCAGGCAAGCATGCAATGATCTTTTTTTGATCAAGTGAAAATGATAGCTACGCCGGGAAGCTGGGAAATAGGGCTGAAACCCTTCTCTGCAAATCAGTCAGTTACAAAATGAAGAGCAAGGGAAATCAATCCCTGAGGTAGCTGATAAAGCCAAATTAAAGGAGATAAACTCTCTAAAGTCATTAGTCCATTGGTAAAGTCTCTGGATGACCGAGACTCACCAGTTCTTAGCTGGTTAATGACCAGAGTGTTCACCCCCACTAGTTCAGAGAGCTGAGTATCTTTCTCTGGACAACCAGGAGAAGTCATGAATGGACTGTTTCCTTGAACATGACTTCAAATGTCCTATTTATAGGCCTCATGACCTGATCGCACCACCGCTGCTTCAAGCTTGGAAGCACGAGCGAATTTAAGGCATTCAAGTACTGAGCCTTGAGAAAGGGAATAGTCTCCCTCGCAGAAGCAATGATTTTCCTCGAAGAAGGGGCAGTCCTTCTCAAAACTAGCCAAAAGGCAGTTGGCCTCGGGAAAGGAACGTCGTTCCAAGACCAATTTGAAGCGAATCTACTCCGGGAGGCTCGAATGCGGAGCTATCCAGACGCGAAGCTACTCAGAATCGCGAATCTACACGATTCCTTGGCGAACTTATTCCAATCCGAAAACAGGATTGAAAGCGAAGCTGAACTCAACCACCATGGCGACGTTCGTACTTCACATACCATCAATCAAAGCAATTCAAAGTATTTCGAAGCTTGAACCATTCCATTACAGACTTTCAAAAACTTTGAAAGTGGTCTTGTTGACACTCTAAAAAGGATAAGATTCCTGACTGGCCTGAACAATGTCTATACTTGTTGACATTTACAAAAGACAAGTGGTAGACAAGCTGACGATCAGTTTTTACCCATCTTCGAGGGACAAATCAGCGACTTGGACTCTACTGATCAAGTGAAGCAGACAGTAAGCTCAGATTATCTTTGAAGAGACCTAAGCAGGTCTAAGATGCTAAGTAGCTTAACACTTAGCATCACATGAGCCCAAAGGGATAGCCTCACCTGAGAGGCTAAGTTTGTCCAACATCGCCTTGAAGCCATTCAAAGCTCCATCAGGGAGCTAACTTACAGCTTCGCCTGAAGTGCTTAGTTAACTCCGCAGAGAGTTAGCTTCGCTCGAAGTCATACGCAACTGCGCAGAAGGATGGTAGCTTCGCCATAGATATTTATCCAGCTCCGCTAAAGAGCTTTCTTCTGACTTCGCCAGATGCTCCTTCCAGCTCCGCTGTGAGCTCGACGCGACAACTCCGCTATGGGTCTGTTATGGTAAATCTTTGACCAATTAAATCTCCAGATGAGATCCAAATCTAATCAAGATCAAATCTGAGATCAAATTTGGCAGTTGCTTACCATATTCTCTTGACTCTCATGAAATAAGTAAGAAGATCAAGGGAGATCTTTCAGTTATTTGAAAAGAATCAAAACAGATCAGGAGATCGACGCTACCTGCTATTCCTACCTTCGCAGAAGCTGATTTTAGCCTCACAGCAAGGCTACTTTCCAGATTTAAACAGATTGACTTAATCTGTTTTCAGATTTTCAAGGGACAATTATACCCCCTGCTCTCCCTATAAATAGCCCACCAGAGGCACAAGAAGAGACACAGCGCGCACAGGTAAAAAGACGCACTGAGAGACGGCTAAATAGAGATCTATTCTCTTGCTTTCAAGAATTCAGGGAACTGCTTCTCTAATCAGGGTGCTAATACCCTAATACCTTCCTTCCTCTCAAGGAATTTCCAGAACTAGGCGAGAAGGAATTCCCAAGTTGAGATAGTTTGAGAAGTAACATGAGGGTTCTACCAACCTTCTGTTCTCCGATTCCCCGAACCAGGCGAGAAGGGAATCCGATCGATCGCATCGTTAAAGGGACAAAGTGGTCATGCGCGATCAGACTCCTATCGGCACACTTCTCCAGAATCTCAGAGGAGATCTACTTGTAATTATTTTAGAATACTTGTAATTTAGCTCCTCGACCCCTTTTTTGTAAGTTTTCCCCTTTTGCAAAAATCAATTGAAAACACACATGTTTGCCATGCTAGTATAGTTTCACCACCTAGTGTATCTATTGCAGGCACCTCTTCTTCTATTGTTGAAAATGATATTTGTATGCTTAAGAAGAGTATTGTTGTTTAGGCTCCACTTTGAGCTAATGTGCTTTGAACTACACACGTTTGGAATCTATGTTTCGAAAGAAACAAGTTTCACCTATGCATGTACACAAACCACGGCATATGCATGCTCCTCACGTTCATACACACAACACTATGTATGCTCATGTGTACACTTGTACACATTGTGGACGTAAAGGCCACCTTACTAAGTTTTGTTATGATAGAGTACATAATGTAAATTTAGCAAATAGATTTGTTTGGGTTAGGAAAGGAGCTAACCCCCATGGACCCAAAAGAGTATGGGTACCAAAATCCACCCTTATTTTATTTGATGTAGGTGTGGGTTCTCATATGACATGAGAGTGATGGTGCCTTGAGGTGGATGCGTTCCGAGCTTAATGGCAACTATTTTGGATGCATCACTTTCAAGGGGAGTTTGGTGGGAGGACCACCTTGGTTTGGAGACATAGAGATGCACCCTTATGGTTTTGGTAGCGATCTCTAACTCCCATTTATATTTACATGCTTTTCATGTTATTGATTTTTAGCATATTTTGATGTTTCTTAATTATTATGTTAAATGTCATGATAATTAGATTAGTGACATACATGCATAGTATTTGAGATACACCCATGTTTATATGGACCTATACTTTTGTTTTCTCACATTTGTTTAGCTATCATGTATATCATAGATCTAGGACATGTGCATTTATCTAATGATAATATTAGTTTATGTTTTGTTTCTATGCTTCATGATTTGATTACATATTTAGATGCTAGTTTTCATTAAAACTTGAGTATATATTTATACAACTAGTGAGCCACAAATAGATTCTTAAATGTTTGTGCTTGCGTGCTCATTGTACTCATTAGATGTACTAGTTTCGCCTACTTTTGATGATTCATGCATTTTGACTTGTATTCCCTATTTTTGTGCATGTTTTCATTAACTTCATGTATATATCTATTTTGTCTAAACTAATAGTTATACATATACATCCTTAAGCCACTTGCCTTCATGCATATATTTTTATGGATTCGTTCATGTTTGGATATGTATTTATACTCTAGTTTGTATAAAACATACATATGCCTTGAAGTTGTATTATTGAAATTTAAATTTTAATGATTTTCATGTTTTCGTTTATAAAAGAATTTCACATTGAGCTTATTGCCTATTTTCATGACTTTGTATTTCACATTATACTTGTACACTTACATCATTCTTGTCTACTCATGATTTGTTCTCATGAGATTATATGTACTTATAGACCTTTGAGTGTTTGATGATCATGTGATTTTCATATTTTATGAAATATATTCTTGTTTTATTCCTTGCTTGAAGAATTTCGTACTAGTTTTCAAATTTTATCATGCAACTAGTTGCGTATTCTTCATTTTTGGTAGATTTTTCAATTATGCTAAAACTATTTTCAAATTTTTTGAAAACCCCTACCCTTCTAAGGGCGGTTGGTTGGGTGACCATGCCTTGTATGTATTATTGAAAATCTATTTAAACTTATGCATGAGAAGGGTGGTAGGGAGTATGTGTAATATCCCCTACCTAATAATACCGTATTTTCATCCTCATTAATTGGATATACTACTAGTATTATTATTGACTAATCTATTTTTGTATAAGTGTATATTGTATATTGTTACTAATTTCCTTCATTATTCTTCTACCTTTTATTTTCTAAGCCCATCTCTTTTTCTCTTCTTATTTTCTTTTCTTTTATGTAAACCTATAACCCATTACAATCATCCATTATCTTTACTCTTTAACCTTAGGCCCAACATCTTTTATCATCATTTTTCCTTATAGCCCATACCCAATAACCCATTGTCATACCCATTACATTAGACCCAATACCCATCACCCAATAACTTACCTATTTAATCTCCTAATCAACTAACCCTAACCTTATCATAATCTCTTTCTTCTCCTCCTTATTCACAGCCGCCTCCTCCAGGCCAGGCGACCCCATCACCCAGATCCGCATCAGCCCCGCAGGCGAGAGCCCCTCCATGGCCGGACCACCCTCCGACGCACTCCAACCCAGATCCGCACCTCCTCCCTCTCCACGGCCAGGTTTCCTCCAGCGAGCGCCCCTTCTCCCCTGGATGCGGCCGCCCACATCCCTCCAAGCCCGCAACCCCTTCATCCTCCAGTCATTGACCGTTCTCCTCCCTCGCGCGCAGCCACCAGCGCCAGATCCACACCCCCATTTCCTCTGCGCAGGCGCAGCGCCACCAGGCCGCCACCCTATAGCTCCGGCGGCCACCCCCCTTTTGTAGGCCGAGCTCCAGAACCCCGAGAGCCCCTCTGATCTGGCCGATCCCCTCCCCTGGCGCGACAGCCAGCCGCCCCTCCCTCTCTGATGGTCACGGCAATCCCCAATTGGCCGATCCCTTTTTGTAGCCCCTTGGCCGTGGGTGAGACTCTCTCCTCCCCTCTCTGTAAATGTTTAGGTAGTGTATTAATATTTGTATATTCTGTAACATTGTATAGAGTGTATTTTCAGAATGTATGTATGCATATGGGTGCTTGGGTGTGTGTAGTTAACAGTAGATGTTATTGTTGACATGTATGTATTTTAATTATTAGTGTGAGAATGCATGTGTTATGCTTTGATATGGGTGTGCGTGAGTTATCAGTATGTGGTAGAAGTGTACATGAATGAGTAGATTATAAGTATGTATGAATGTATGTATATAAGTGTACATACGTGTAGGTATGCATGATTATTAGTTTGTACCCGTATATGTATGTGTATGTAGGTGTACACGTATGTGTCGGTGTGCCCGGGAGGGTGTAAAGTGTTAATCATATTTATTTATGTGTTCGGTTGCATGCCACAGCACTTTGGATTGGTTTGGTGAGATCCGGACCAACAACAGCGACAACAACAATAAGGACAGCCGTGCACCATCCAGACCACCCCCATATTCCCCAGGCGAGCAGCGAGTTCTCCTGATCCACGCCTAGCCGTCGTCGGAGACTGACACGGTGGCCTTCTCCAGCACCTTGGCCACCCTCCCATGCAGTCCGATGGCGAGGAACAACACCACAGCGACCGCGGCAGCGACTCGCCTGGCGACGCGCACAGCAGATCCAGATCCAGACCAGCAGCGCAGACAGCGAGCGAGCGGCAGTTCCAGGCCCTTCCAGCTAGCGCGAGACCTCCAGATTGCAGCTAGGTCTTCCCCAGGATCCTGGCTACCGTCCTATGCAGTCCGACAGCGAAGAGCGGCACCACAGCGACCGTAACGGCGACTCGCCCGACGGCGACCAGATTCCCCAAGGTGAGTGTTTTAATTGATTTTCAATTATGATTGATTATTTCCTATTCAATTATTGTTGTATATAATTATTATAGTTGTGACGTCATGATACCATTATACTAATGCATGTTATTTATTTATCGTCACTGTTATAGTGTTGTCCAAGTATTTTAGGTTAAGGATATGATAGTCTCGTTCATACGAGGATTGATTAAATAAGAATGTCGCTTCATTGATATATAGCATCTTATTTGTTGGGGCCTGCTAGTGAACTATAGGGGAAGGAGATTTGACTTGGGAATGGTAATGATAGATCTGATATATCATTTATGTTTAATATATGTGGATTCAGTGTTGTCATGAAGCAGTGGATATTCCCCTTTATCACTTCTAACATTTTCGATTTATTGGATATGTATATGTTGTGATACCGAGTATTGGGATATCATGTTTGATCTTAATAGAAGTGTGAACCCTTGAGGATTTGGGAATCAGATTAAATTGTTAGAGTGAGAGAGCTGAGTTTAATTATGGAAATATAATGGAATGACTTGACTTACCATGTTAGAACTTAGATGCATGTCTATGATATGTGGTGATACCGAGTGTGGGGATATTATGACGGATCATTAATAGAAGTGGTGATTGTGAATACTTATGAATTAGAGTTTCATGTTTGAGTGAGAGGACTAGTACTGGATATTGTTAATGCATGTCGGATTGGTGATTAATGTGTCGGATTACTTGATGTGTATTGATACTCGATTGTTATGGAACTATTGGAATCTTAAGTTGGTTGTAATGACTTGGGATTGATCTAGACTTATGTTATTTACATTGAATGATGAACAGTAGTTAGAAATGACTTTATTAGTAAGTATTTGAGGACATATCAGATATGATTGAAGTAGTTGGGTAGATATTCTAAATCACATGTATTTGAGGATGTTTCCTATTTGATATGATTGGGATATGCGTTTGACTTGTTGACCTCGAGGACATGCATGGTTATTGATTACATCTATTGATAGAGATTGAGTTCATATTGGTGTTGATGAGAGGACTAATTACAGATTCATTGATATGGTAGTTTACCGTTTTGGCTTACACTGATACGGACTGATACTTAACGATTTGCAAGGATAGTATTGGGAATATAAGTTAATGGAATAGTAATGATATCTCTTGAGTATGGATGGGTGAGATTATGATCAGCTTTATTTGAGACGGTTTAGTGAGCTGTGGCTAGACTGTTACTGTTATGTTATCCATGTTATTGAAGTTACTGGGAAATGATTGTTTGACCGTAACCACGGTATAGTCCTATTGTTCATCGTATACACGGTTACTGTTACTGTTACTGTTACTGTTCACCGTGTATGTGATTACTGATTTACTGTTACTGTACTGTTATTGTTACTGTCACCGGAATCGTCCCAGTATTCTAGAGAACATGGACATTGACTGATTTAACTGAATTGATTAAATAATGAAGTAATAGAACAACTTACACTGGGATTGGGGAAATTGATGGAGGAGACATCGTCTGTATTTTGGGTGGACCTAGGATCAGGTTGCGCAGCCGACTGAGGGTTCCACTGCAGGGTTCCTGGGGGATGACTGGCATCCCATCTGTACTGTTACTGTTCCACTGTTTTCACAGTGAGATTACTGTTACTGTTACTGTTACTGAGTACCTAGCGGTACGGCCTGGTTCAGCGCCAGGAAACTGAGGCCGTGGTCCCGGGTATGCACGGGACCCACCTAAAGCATGGACAATGTCTCCAACCGATCAGTTTCAATAATTTAGGGCATCGATTGGCATGTGTGGTAGGCGTAGTATGGGATGCGTCTATTACGTGTGACAATTGGTGTTCGCTGACATAATTAATAATAAACTGTTAATGTATTATGACTGACCTTAATCACCTGATTGTATTTATATCACTGTGATAGACATATAACTATAACCATGACCGGATTGTATAACAACTAGTGACATGCTAGGTTACACACCATAACGTCAGTTGTTGTTTACAGTTATGTTAGTTGCCTTGTTCCACATACAGGTTGTTGTTCAGTGTTTATCATGTTATTTAGTCTTTTTATATATGCAGTTGTTCTTACTATTATATATGCACATGGTTTCTTCTGCACGAGCTGTTTCCCCTTTACACACACACTCATTATGGTCGCGTTCTGACGACCCTGGGTTTGCATGTCCAGCTATTGGACGGTTGTTCTAATGTGCAGGTTTTCGATGAGACGGTTTGCCTTGCGAGGAGCTTGGGCCCTCTCCCTTTAATTCTGGTATACTTGCATTTTATTCTTGTTATGATTCTTTGATTCCTGTATATCACCTTTGACTTCTATTCAGCTGTCATTTTCTTCCTGTTATTCATTGCTATCATGTGTAGTCTTATATGTATTATTACAGTGATCCTTGATTATTATAGTTCTGATTCATAGCTTGTTCAGGTTACATTTTAGGCTTAGCGTATATACGTGGGGTATTTTCCTCGCGTATATGCGTCGCCATAACGTCTCCGTATATTTAGGATCGGGGCGTTACAGTATGAGTTATACACTTGATTCTCATTGAGTTTTCAATTGGTATCACAATTAATTTCTATTTTGTATACTTATATTTGTTTCTATATATGTATGCTTCAACTTCAAATAGTATCAATTTCGATTGATATTTATATTTTCAACATATATATGGTTTTAATTGTGCTTACTATATCTTTATATCTTTGAGCACAAATTTGGTCATGCTAAGCTTGATTTAGTCCTTAATGACAATTATTTTTAAATTGGTATCTTATACAAGCTTATGCATCGATTTCATTAGTATTTCATAAAGGGGGATAAAATTCATATTTTACCTTTCAATTGGTTTTGTCTACCATTGATATATCTTACTCCCACTCTTTTTGTTGAAAAATGATTAAAAAATTATATTAATTTTTTAATTTGGTATCATATGCTCCTAATGAAAATTATTTTCAATTGGTATATGGTTCTTTTTCAATATTGGTATCAAGAATATTAAATTGATATTATTCTCTATTTGGTATCTCTATTGCAAAATATTTTTAGTGTTTAATCAAAAAGATGAGTTTATGTTTTTCAATTGGTATCAAAAGTGTAAAATATTTTCAATTGGTACTAATTTTTTTAATTGGTATCAAGATTACCTATTTGTTTATATCTTTCAATTGATATCAAAATTTTTGTTTGTTTTATTTATTTTCAATTGGTATCATAAATTGGTATCATGATGTTTTGATGTATACCTTCATACTTAATTGATATATCTTTCAATTGGTATCATTTTGATTTGTATTACTTATATGCAAGGGAAGCTTAACATCTTCTCTGTATATAGATTCATGTTGAGTGTATGTCATATTGAAGTTATTGACCTTTCTTTGGTATGTAGTACACGTGTGTAGTAGGAGCTTCACATCTCCTTTTATACATTGCATATTATGCTTTATGTGGTTAAGGTTTAGTCATCTCTTTTCATATAAATGCATGTATACAGGGGGAGTTAACTTCACGTCTTTCCTCTTCATGAATGTATATAGCATATATACCTTTATTGTTTTGTTTTATGCAAAAAGGGAAAAAATTATGCCCTTTTATTGTTTGAACCCCTTTGTTGATGAATTGACAAAAAGGGAGAGAGATATTTTGGAGTTTATATGCATGTTTGTTTGAATTAGTTATCCTTTGCCATTGGTATCAAAAGCATCTTTTATTGGTATTGGTATCAAGAGCATCTTTTATTGTTTTTGTTGATATCAAGAGTTTTTATTTGTATCAAGAGCAACATTGTTTTATTGTTTTATTGGTATCAAGAGCTATATTTTTTTTAAAAGAAATTTTTATTGGTATCTAGATCAACATTGCATTTAAGAACATGTTTATTTTAAAATAGATACTTTATTGGTATCAAAAGCATGTTTATTTCATTGTATAAAAGATCATGTTTGTTTTATGCATGTTTATGCATATTTATGTTGAGCATTCATTGAATATCTTATTGTTTATTGTTATGCATGAGTTAAGGGGAGCTTCTATGAAGCTTAACTTTAATCCATGCATATATAACTCCATGAGTTTTGTCACCATCAAAAAGCGGGAGATTGTTGGCCCAGAGGCCCTTCACTCTAATTTTGATGATAATTAACTCATGTAGTTATAGTCTACTAATAATCTTGTGATATTTAGTTTTAGATATTTGATCAAGATATTAGTAGGTAATTATGTTGGCCCAGAGGCCTTCCACTCTAGTTTTGATGATGATTAACTCATGTAGTTATGTTTACCAATAATCTTGTGATGTTTAGTTTCAGATCATTAATCAAGATATTAATTGGTGATTAGCTTCAACATAGGAGTTTTGAAGCCTTTCACATAGTGGTTCAAGAGCCCGAGCATAAAGATCATACATAGCACTCATTGGAGTCTAGCTCGGTGGATCACGGAGTTTTGGATCGAGTCGGCTTGGAGACGGCGCTCTACAAGAAGACTTAGGTATCTTAATTTAGTTTATATTTTAGATCCATGTGTAAAGATTAGATAGTGTGATATGCTCAAGTTCACAATACACACACGTTTCATGTTTTGGATATTGGTTTTTTCGGTTTTTAGTTTAACTGATATTGGTTTTCATGAATAGATAGTATCAATACAAGTTTACATTGTTTAAGTGTATATTAGATATATTCTATATACATGTAAGCTTAATTTCCTAGACAAACTTATGTTGAGATGCCTATTCATGAGGTTTGGTGTTTTGTGTTTTTAACAAACATATTTTTGGAAATAAAAGACAAAAACATGATACTTAATCCAATACAAATAGTTTTTGTATTTGAATGAGTTTTGGAAAAATCAGATTTCCTATTGAAAAATCTAAGTTGGTAAAATACAATTTTTGGTATTGATAAAATTCATAAGACACAAAAATAGTCCAAAATGTTTGAAATTTGTGTTGAAATTTTTCACACAAGTTTATATTTCAATGTAGAATGATAAAACTATTTTTGTGGATTTTTAAAAAATCTATGGGAATTTTTAGAATATTTTTAACAAGTTTTTCTGACCCCAACCCTGCCTGCCAGGCTCTGGCGGTCGACCGACCGGTCGACCGGACACAGAGTCGGTCGACCGGGACGGTCGACCGACGTGCACAAGCCTGTGCACGTTTGGCCAGGCACCTGGGCGGTCGACCGTGCGGTCAACCGGCCAGAGAGCTTTGCTCTCTGGATTTTTACGGTCGACCGGCCGGTCGACCGCAGGCTACCAACGGTCAAAAATATGACCGTTGGCGGTCGACCGCCCGCCGTCCAGGCTGACAGTTCGGCCTAACGGCTAGTTTTGAATTGGGGCTTTATATACCCCATTTGTTTGTGTTTTCTCCAAGTTTTTAAGAGACAAAAAATCAGAGCTTCTCCAGGGCATTATTTCAAGTTTTCAAAAGTGTTTTTGGGCTTTAAACTTCACATTTGGTTTTGTGTTTAGGGTTTAGAAAAATCAAAGAAAATAGAAATTTGGGAGATTTGTATTGTTCTTCATTTCTATCTTTTACAAAGAGTTTTCCCAAGTATTTTTCTTTGAGTTTTTATTTTCCAAACTCTTGGTTTTCCACACTTGAGCTATATCCTCTATCCTATTCTATAGGATCATTATTTGTGGGAAAAAGAATTGTTTGTGGTTGTGGATACCACTTTGTTGTACCCTCCCTTTCTTGTTGTATCCCTCTTTGGTAGAGGGTGATTGGAGTGGTGATTTGCTCCCTCTTTGGTAGAGGTTGAGTTTGTGGTGTGCTCCCTCTTTGGTAGAGGTTGAGTTTGTGGTGTGCTCCCTCTTTGGTAGAGGTTGAGGTTGTGATTTACTCCCTCTTGGTGAGGTGGAGTTGGTTGGTATTTGTATCCCTCTTCGGTAGAGGTGGATTGTGCTAGTATCCCTCTCGGTGAGGTGGATTTGGTTGTATTTGTAGAGTTCGGTACTCCGGTCTTCGGTAGACCATTTGTATTGCCTCGGTGGAGGTTGTATTGGTTGAGAGAGGAGTTCGGTACTCCTAATGGATTGGAAATCCTTCTCGGTGAAGGCGGGGACGTAGAGCTCGGTGCTCGAACCTCGAAACACATCTTCTTGATTGCGTTTGATCTGTTGACTCTCAACCCTCTCTCTCTTTTATTTGGTGTTGTGCATTATTCAGATTGCCATATCATATATATGCTTGTGTTGTGCCTTGCATTGATCCATATTGCTTATTCTTATATGCTTGGTTGTGCTTGTTTGTGTACCTCACTTGTGCCTAACCACGAGAGCTTCATATAGCACCTCAACTCTTATTCAGAGGAATTAAGAGGAGTTAGTCCAGAGCCCTTCACGGGGAATTCGGCTACACTCGTTGGTTGCATGAAGTGTTGTTGCAATTAGTTTATAATTTTCGCATTTAGTTCTTAGATTAGCCTTATCACCTATTCACCCCCCTCTAGGTGATTTCAATTGGTATCAGAGCCTACGCTCCTGATATTTGGTTTAACCACCTAGGAGTGAGATCTTGGTTTGCTAATCTATCATTTACATTTGCACGTATATTTGTTTGCACACACTCATGGATTGCTTGTCTCCTCCCATGTTTGATGTTTCCAACATTGACACATGGAAATTTAGGATGTCAATGTATTTGAAAACCCTAGGCTTGCATGTTTTCTTACCGCTACCAAGAAATGCTATCTTGGTAACCACAATCATATAGGGGCCAATACACTTGCCCTTGAGGCCATTAGAAGCACGCTTAACAAAGATTATCTTATGCTTGTTTCTAACCTTGACTCCGCTTTTTCAGTGTGGAACAAGTTGACCACCTCCAAGCTTCAATTGCCAATCCAATCGGAGGATGAATCTAGTGGAGAATTCGAGTCACAATGCTTTATGGTCCAAGGGAATGACTCCTTGAGGTATACTCGGAAACCCAATTAGATAGTGATGATGCTAGTTCTTCATGTGATGATTTTGTTGATGCCAATGCCTTGAATGAAGAACTATCTATTGTATGTGAAAAATTATTAGAAAATATAATCTTTTGAAAAAGAAGAGTTTTGAATTAAAAGATGAAAACAAGGTTTTATGCACACAACTTGAATTGGTTTTGCAAGAGAAGGAAGAGATATCAAGTGAACGTGACTCACTTAAATCTCAACTAGACCTTGCCCTAAAGGAAAATGAATTTTTAAAATCTAAAAATGATTGTAATGTTATCTTGAAGAAAAATGAAAAATTGTCTTCAAAAGTTGACTTTGTTTTAAAAGAAAATAATTCTTTAAAAATGAAAATTGCCTCTATTTCTAAGGATTTAGAAAGTTGTTTAAAGAAAAATGAATCTTTGAAAATTGATATTGATTCTCATGTTTGCCATACTAGAGTAGATTCATCTAGCTCACCTATTGCTTGCTCCACTTCTTCTTTAATTAAAAATGATATATCCATGCTAAAGAAGAATATGGATTGTTTGGGCTCCACTTTGAGCCATTGTGTTTTGAGTCATACACGTTTGGAATCTTTGTTTCGAAAGAAACAAGTTCCATCTTTGCATGCACACCCTCCACGGCATACACATGCTACTCACGGTCACCACCATCACACTTTGTATGCTCATGTGTACACTTGTACACATGTGGACGTAAGGGCCACGTTGCTAAAGTTTGTTATGATCTTATAAATGATTCTAATTTAGCAAATAAGTTTGTTTGGGTTAGAAAAGGTGCTGACCCCCATGGACCCAAAAGAGTATGGGTACCAAAGACCACCCCTATTGTATTTGATGTAGGTGTGGGCTCTCGCATGACGTGAGAGTATTGGTGCCTTGAGGTGGATGCGTTCCGAGCTTAAAGAGGATTATTTGGATGCATCACTTTCAAGGGAATTTTGGTGGGAAGACCACCTTGGTTTGGGGAACTAGAGAGGTGCCTTCATTGGTTTTAGTATCGATCTCTAACTCCCATTGATATTTGCATGCTTTTCATGTCTTTGATTCATAGCATGTCATTTTTATTGTTCATTATGCTTATGCCATGTTTATTAGATTAGTGATATACATATTTAGTTATTTGAGACACCCATGTTTAATATGGACATATATCTATGTGTTCTCACTTTGTTTTTAACTAATATGTATGTCCTGGATCAAATGCACATGCATATACATAATGATCATATGTATGTTTATGATTTTTTATTTTATTTTGATGCTTCATGTTTTGATGTTTATAGATTATTATGATAATGCCATGATTATTAGATCATTGACATGCATGTATAGCTTTTGAGATTACCCATGTTTATATGGACCCATATGTTGTGTTCTCACCATTGTTTAGCTATTATGTATATCATAGGTCTAATAGCATGTGGATTTACATAATGATAGTTTTTATGATTACCATGTTGATTTATGTCTCGTTTCATGCTTCACGTTTTGAATATATGTTTAAATGTTAGTTTTCATTAAGACTAGGATTTATACTTATACATATAGTGGGACACAAATAGATCATTATATGTTTGTGCATGAATACTTATTTGTTCCCATTAGATATTCTAGCATAGTCTAGTTTTGATGATTCATGCATTTTAAACTTGTATTCCCCATTTTGTACATGTTTTTATGATCATGTGTTTTCACTTCATGTATATGTTTATTTTTGCAAAACCTTATGATATACATGTATACCCCTTGAATCATTTGCCTTTCATGCAAATCTTTATTATGGACTCAATTGTGTTTAGAGATATGTATTTATACTTCTTGTTTTGTCAAAACATACATATGCCTTGAAGTATATATTTTTTTTGTTTTGACGACTTTCATGTTTTCCATGTTTAACTTCATGTATATGTCTATCTTGTCCAAACTATCATCTATACATATACATCCTTTGAGCCACGTGCCTTCATGCATATATATTTGTGGACTCGTTGTGTTTGGATATGTATGTATACTTTAGTTTGTATAAGACATACATATGCCTTGAAGATTAAATCGTTTTGATGATTTTCATGTTTTAAGGAATGTTGAGCTTAATTGACTAATTTCATGATTTTGTGTTTCACATAACACTTGTGCACTCACTTCATTTAAATGTTTCTCATGATTATGTTTTCATGAGTATGTATGGGCTTTATGGACTTTGAGTGTTTAGTGACCATGTGACTTACATGTTTTTCATGAAATATAATTTGTTTTATCCCTTGCTTGAAGGATTTCGTACTAGTTTACAAGATTTTCATTTAACTAGTTGTGGGATTCTTCATCATGGTAGAGTTTTTTCAAACACACACTATTTTTCAAACCTATTTTTGAAAACCCCTACTTTCCACGGGCGGTTGGATGGGAGTCCATGCCTTGTATGCTTTTATTGAAAATCATTTTAAACTTGAGCATGAAATGGGTGGTAGATGATATGAGGTATACACTTGATATTATTATTGTTTCAATTCGTATCACTGGATCTTTTCAATTGTATCAATATTGACATTTTTGTATACTCATATATTATTTTTGTGTATGTATGCTTTTATTTGGTATCATCTATTTTGATTGGTACTCATTTTCATACACCGATACATGTTTTATTTGTATTTACTATATCCCTATATCTTTAAGCACAAATTTTAATTATGCAAAGCTTGAATGTTTAATGACTATCATGTTTCTATTAATGAGTTTTCAATTGGAATCTTAAACAAGCTTATGCATCGTTTTATTTGGTATTTCATAAAGGGGGAGAAAATTTGTATTTTCATCTTTCAATTGGTATTTGTTTACCGTTGATTTCTACTCCCACACTTTATGTTGAAAATTGATTTTATTTTGGTATCATATGTTCTAAATGACAAATATTCACAATTGGTATCAAGATTTTATTTACTTTCAATTGGTATCTATTGATCTATTTCTTTCAATTGGTATCAAGATTTTATTTATTTTCTGACAATTGGTATCAATGCCTTATTTACTTTCAATTGGTATCTTTTAAAAATAATTTGATTTGTTTTATTGAGAAAATTCAAAATTGTGTTTTAATATGAAATGTTAAAGATGTTTTGATATGATTGCATATATGCAAGGGGAGCTTAACATCTCTTCTACATATAGATTCATGTTGAGTGTATCCTATATTGAGGAGCTTGACAACTCTTTTTTATGTGGTACACGTGTGTAGGGGGAGCTTCACATCTCTTCTTATGCATTGCATATTATGTGTTATGTGAATTAGGGCTTGTCATCCCTTCTTCATGTAATGCATATATGTAAGGAAGTTAACTTAGCGTCTTCCTCTTCATGAATGTATATCGCATATATTCTTATTATTGATAACCCCTTTATTGATTCTTTGTTTCGAACAAAAAGGGGGAGAAGAATTTGTTTATTTTACTTTAACCCCTTTGTTGATGACTGACAAAAAGGGGGAGAAGTATTTGGTATATATGCATGTTTCAGGATTTATGTTAATGCATATATGTTTTGTTTTGCAAATAGGAGAAAAAGAATTTATAAATTTTATGTTTGATTGGCATGTTATCTCCTTATATTTGCATACATGTTTATTTATGCATGTGCTTCATTCTCTTATTGCTTATTTGTGATGCATGAGTTAAGGGAGAGCTTCTTTGAAGCTTAACTTAATCCATGCATATATGACTCCATGAGTTTTGTCATCATCAAAAAGGGGGAGATTGTTGGCGCAGAGGCCTTCCACTCTAGTTTGATGATGATTAACTCATGTAGTTATGTTTACTAATAATCTTGTGATGTTTAGTTTCAGATCATTAATCAAGATATTAGTGGTGATTAGCTTCAATATACGAGTTTTGAAGCCTTTCACATGGTGGTTCAAGAGCCCGAGCATAAAGATCATACATAGCACTCATTGGAGTCTAGCTCGTTGGATCACGGAGTTTTGGATCGAGTCGTCTTGGAGACGGCGCTCTACAAGAAGACTTAGGTATCCTAGTTTAGTTTATGTTTTAGATCCACGTGTAAAGATTAGATAGTGTGATATGCTCAAGTTCACAATACACACACGTTTCATGCTTGGATATTAGTTTTTCGATTTTTGGTTTAACCGATATTGGTTTTCATGAATAGATAGTATCAATACAAGTTTACATTGTTTAAGTGTATCTTAGATATATTCTATATACATGTAAGCTTAATTTCCTAGACAAACTTATGTTGAGATGCCTATTCATGAGGTTTGGTGTTTTGTGTTTTTAACAAACATATTTTTGGAAATAAAAGACAAAAACATGATACTTAATCCAACACAAATAGTTTTTGTATTTGAATGAGTTTTGGAAAAATCAGATTTCCTATGAAAAATCTAAGTTTGGTAAATACAGTTTTTGGTTTTTGATAAAATTCATATGACACAAAAATAGTCCAAAATGTTTGAAATTTGTGTTGAATTTTTCACACAAGTTTATATTTCAATGTAGAATGATAAAACTATTTTTGTGGATTTTTAAGAAATTTATGGGAACTTTTAGAATATTTTTTAACAAGTTTTTCTGACACAGAACCCTGCCTGCCAAGCTCTGGCGGTCGACCGACCGGTCGACCGGACCCAGAGTCGGTCGACCGGGACGATCGACCGACGTGCACAAGCCTGTGCACGTTTGGCCAGGCACCTGGGCGGTCGACCGTGCGGTCGACCGGCCAGAGAGCTTTGCTCTCTGGATTTTTACGGTCGACCGGCCGGTCGACCGCAGGCTACCAACGGTCAAAAATATGACCGTTGGCGGTCGACCGCCGCCGTCCATGCTGACAGTTCAGCCTAACGGCTAGTTTTGGATTGGGGCTTTATATACCCCATTTGTTTGTGTTTTTCTCCAAGTTTTTAAGGGACAAAAAAATCAGAGCTTCTCCAGGGCTTTATTTCAAGTTTTCAAAAGTGTTTTTGGGCTTTAAACTTCACATTTGGTTTGTGTTTAGGGTTTGGAAAAATCAAAGAAAATAGAAATTTGGGAGATTTGTATTGTTCTTCGTTTCTATCTTTTACAAAGAGTTTTCCCAAGTATTTTTCTTTGAGTTTTTGTTTTCCAAACTCTTGGTTTTCCACACTTGAGCTATATCCTCTATCCTATTCTATAGGATCATTATTTGTGGGAAAAAGAATTGTTTGTGGTTGTGGAACCACTTTGTTGTACCCTCCCTTTCTTGTTGTATCCCTCTTTGGTAGAGGTTGATTGGAGTGGTGATTTGCTCCCTCTTTGGTAGAGGTTGAGTTTGTGGTGTGCTCCCTCTTTGGTAGAGGTTGAGGTTGTGATTTACTCCCTCTTGGTGAGGTGGAGTTGGTTGGTATTTGTATCCCTCTTCGGTAGAGGTGGATTGTGCTAGTATCCCTCTCGGTGAGGTGGATTTGGTTGTATTTGTAGAGTTCGGTACTCCGATCTTCGGTAGACCATTTGTATTGCCTCGGTGGAGGTTGTATTGGTTGAGAGAGGAGTTCGGTACTCCTAATGGATTGGAAATCCTTCTCGGTGAAGGCGGGGACGTAGAGCTCGGTGCTCGAACCTCGAAACACATCTTCTTGATTGCGTTTGATCTGTTGACTCTCAACCCTCTCTCTCTTTTATTTGTGTTGTGCATTTATTCAGATTGCCATATCATATATATGCTTGTGTTGTGCCTTGCATTGATCCATATTGCTTATTCTTATATGCTTGGTTGTGCTTGTTTGTGTACCTCACTTGTGCCTAACCACGAGAGCTTCATATAGCACCTCAACTCTTATTCAGAGGAATTAAGAGGAGTTAGTCCAGAGCCCTTCACGGGGAATTCGGCTACACTCGTTGGTTGCATGAAGTGTTGTTGCAATTAGTTTATAATTTCCGCATTTAGTTCTTAGATTAGCCTTATCACCTATTCACCCCCCCTCTAGGTGATTTCAATTGGTATCAGAGCCTACGCTCCTGATATTTGGTTTAACCACCTAGGAGTGAGATCTTGGTTTGCTAATCTATCATTTGCATTTGCACGTATATTTGTTTGCACACACTCATGGATTGCTTGTCTCCTCCCATGCTTGATGTTTCCAACATTGACACATGAAAATTTAGGATGTCAATGTATTTGAAAACCCTAGGCTTGCATGTTTTCTTACCGCTACCAAGAAATGCTATCTTGGTAACCGCAATCATATAGGGGCCAATACACTTGCCTTGAGGCCATTAGAAGCACGCTTAACAAAGATTATCTTATGCTTGTTTCTAACCTTGACTCCGCTTTTTCAGTGTGGAACAAGTTGACCACCTCCAAGCTTCAATTGCCAATCCAATCGGAGGATGAATCTAGTGGAGAATCCGAGTCACAATGCTTTATGGTCCAAGGGAATGACTCCCTTGAGGTATACTCGGAAACCCAATTAGATAGTGATGATGCTAGTTCTTCATGTGATGATCTTGTTGATGCCAATGCCTTGAATGAAGAACCATCCATTGTATGTGAAAAATTATTAGAAAAATATAATCTTTTGAAAAAGAAGAGGTTTGAATTAAAAGATGAAAACAAGGTTTTATGTTCACAGCTTGATTTTGTTTTGCAAGAGAAAGAAGAGATATCAAGTGAACGTGACTCACTTAAATCTCAACTAGACCTTGCCCTAAAGGAAAATGAATTTTTAAAATCTAAAAATGATTGTAATGTTATCTTGAAGAAAAATGAAAAATTGTCTTCAAAAGTTGACTTTGTTTTAAAAGAAAATAATTCTTTAAAAATGAAAATTGCCTCTATTTCTAAGGATTTAGAAAGTTGTTTAAAGAAAAATGAATCTTTGAAAATTGATATTGATTCTCATGTTTGCCATACTAGAGTAGATTCATCTAGCTCACCTATGCTTGCTCCACTTCTTCTTTAATTAAAAATGATATATCCATGCTAAAGAAGAATATGAATTGTTTGGGCTCCACTTTGAGCCATTGTGTTTTGAGTCATACACGTTTGGAATCTTTGTTTCGAAAGAAACAAGTTCCATCTTTGCATGCACACCCTCCACGGCATACACATGCTACTCACGGTCACCACCATCACACTTTGTATGCTCATGTGTACACTTGTACACATTGTGGACGTAAGGGCCACGTTGCTAAATTTTGTTATGATCTTATAAATGATTCTAATTTAACAAATAAGTTTGTTTGGATTAGAAAAGGTGCTGACCCCCATGGACCTAAAAGAGTATGGGTACCAAAGATCACCCCTATTGTATTTGATGTAGGTGTGGGCTCTCGCATGACGTGAGAGTATTGGTGCCTTGAGGTGGATGCGTTCCGAGCTTAAAGAGGATTCTTGGATGCATCACTTTCAAGGAAATTTTGGTGGGAAGACCACCTTGGTTTGGGGAACTAGAGAGGTGCCTTCATTGGTTTTAGTATCGATCTCTAACTCCCGTTGATATTTGCATGCTTTTCATGTCTTTGATTCATAGCATGTCATTTTTATTGTTCATTATGCTTATGCCATGTTTATTAGATTAGTGATATACATGTTTAGTTATTTGAGACACTCATTTTTAATATGGACCTATATCTATGTGTTCTCACTTTGTTTTAACTAATATGTATGTCCTGGATCAAATGCACTTGCATATACATAATGATCATATGTATGCTTATGATTTTTTGTTTTATTTTGATGCTTCATGTTTTGATGTTTATAGATTATTATGATAATGCCATGATTATTAGATCATTGACATGCATGTATAGCTTTGAGATCACCCATGTTTATATGGACCCATATATTGTGTTCTCACCATTGTTTAGCTATTATGTATATCATAGGTCTAATAGCATGTGGATTTACATAATGATAGTTTTTATGATTATCATGTTGATTTATGTCTCGTTTCTTGCTTCACGTTTTGAATATATGTTTAAATGTTAGTTTTCATTAAGACTAGGATTTATACTTATACATATAGTGGGACACAAATAGATCATTATATGTTTGTGCTTGAATGCTTATTTGTTCCCATTAGATGTTCTGGTATAGTCTAGTTTTGATGATTCATGCATTTTAAACTTGTATTCCCCATTTTGTACATGTTTTTATGATCATGTGTTTTCACTTCATGTATATGTTTATTTTTGCAAAACCTTATGATATACATGTATACCCCTTGAATCATTTGCCTTTCATGCAAATCTTTATTATGGACTCAATTGTGTTTAGGGATATGTATTTATACTTCTTGTTTTGTCAAAACATACATATGCCTTGAAGTATATATTTTTTTTTGTTTTGACGACTTTCATGTTTATCATGTTTAACTTCATGTATATGTCTATCTTGTCCAAACTATCATCTATACATATACATCCTTGAGCCACGTGCCTTCATGCATATATATTTGTGGACTCGTTGTGTTTGGATATGTATGTATACTTTAATTTGTATAAGACATACATATGCCTTGAAGATTAAATCGTTTTGATGATTTTCATGTTTTAAGGAATGTTGAGCTTAATTGACTAATTTCATGATTTTGTGTTTCACATAACACTTGTGCACTCACTTCATTTAAATGTTTCTCATGATTATGTTTTCATGAGTATGTATGGGCTTATGGACTTTGAGTGTTTAGTGACCATGTGACTTACATGTTTTTCATGAAATATAATTTGTTTTATCCCTTGCTTGAAGGATTTCGTACTAATTTACAAGATTTTCATTAACTAGTTGTGGGATTCTTCGTCATGGTAGAGTTTTTCAAACACACACTATTTTTCAAACCTATTTTTGAAAACCCCTACTTTCCACGGGCGGTTGGATGGGAGTCCATGCCTTGTATGCTTTTATTGAAAATCATTTTTAAACTTGAGCATGAAATGGGTGGTAGATGATATGAGGTATATACTTGATATTATTATTGTTTCAATTCGTATCACTGGATCTTTTCAATTGGTATCAATATTGACATTTTTGTATACTCATATATTGTTTTTGTGTATGTATGCTTTCATTTGGTATCATCTATTTGATTGGTACTCATTTTTCATACACCGATACATGTTTTATTTGTATTTACTATATCCCTATATCTTTAAGCACAAATTTTTAATTATGCAAAGCTTGAATGTTTAATGACTATCATGTTTCTATTAATGAGTTTTCAATTGGAATCTTAAACAAGCTTATGCATCGTTTTATTTGGTATTTCATAAAAGGGTAGAAAATTTGTATTTTCATCTTTCAATTGGTATTTGTTTACCGTTGATTTCTACTCCCACACTTTATGTTGAAAATTGATTTTATTTTGGTATTATATGTTCTAAATGACAAATATTCACAATTGGTATCAAGATTTTATTTACTTTCAATTGGTATCTATTGATCTATTTCTTTCAATTGGTATCAAGATTTTATTTATTTTCTGACAATTGGTATCAATGCCTTATTTACTTTCAATTGGTATCTTTTAAAAATAATTTGATTTGTTTTATTGAGAAAATTCAAATTTGTGTTTTAATATGAAATGTTAAAGATGTTTTGATATGATTGCATATATGCAAGGGGAGCTTAACATCTCTTCTACATATAGATTCATGTTGAGTGTATCCTATATTGAGGAGCTTGACAACTCTTTTTTATGTGGTACACGTGTGTAGGGGGAGCTTCGCATCTCTTCTTATGCATTGCATTATGTGTTATGTGAATTAGGGCTTGTCATCCCTTCTTCATGTAATGCATATATGTAGGGAAGTTAACTTAGCGTCTTCCTCTTCATGAATGTATATCGCATATATTCTTATTATTGATAACCCCTTTATTGATTCTTTGTTTCGAACAAAAGGGGGAGAAGAATTTGTTTATTTTACTTTAACCCTGTTGATGACTGACAAAAAGGGGGAGAAGTATTTGGTATATATGCATGTTTTCAGGATTTATGTTTATGCATATATGTTTTGTTTTGCAAATAGGAGAAAAAGAATTTATAAATTTTATGTTTGATTGGCATGTTTATCTCCTTATATTTGCATACATGTTTATTTATGCATGTGCTTCATTCTCTTATTGCTTATTTGTGATGCATGAGTTAAGGGAGAGCTTCTTTGTAGCTTAACTTTAATTCATGCATATATAACTCCATGAGTTTTGTCATCATCAAAAAGGGGAGATTGTTGGCCCAGAGGCCTTCCACTCTAGTTTTGATGATGATTAACTCATGTAGTTATGTTTACTAATAATCTTGTGATGTTTACTTTCAGATCATTAATCAAGATATTAGTTGGTGATTAGCTTCAATTAGGAGTTTGAAGCCTTTCACATGGTGGTTCAAGAGCCCGAGCATAAAGATCATACATAGCACTCATTGGAGTCTAGCTCGTTGGATCACGGAGTTTTGGATCGAGTTGGCTTGGAGACGGCGCTCTACAAGAAGACTTAGGTATTCTAGTTTAGTTTATGTTTAGATCCATGTGTAAAGATTAGATAGTGTGATATGCTCAAGTTCACAATACACACACGTTTCATGTTTTGGATATTGGTTTTTCGGTTTTTGGTTTAACCGATATTGGTTTTCATGAATAGATAGTATCAATACAAGTTTACATTATTTAAGTGTATATTAGATATTCTATATACATGTAAGCTTAATTTCCTAGACAAACTTATGTTGAGATGCCTATTCATGAGGTTGGTGTTTTGTGTTTTTAACAAACATATTTTTGGAAATAAAAGACAAAAACATGATACTTAATCCAACACAAATAGTTTTTGTATTTGAATGAGTTTTGGAAAAATCAGATTTCCTATTGAAAAATCTAAGTTGGTAAAATACAGTTTTTGGTTTTTGATAAAATTCATAAGACACGAAAATAGTCCAAAATATTTGAAATTTGTGTTGAAATTTTTCACACAAGTTTATATTTCAATGTAGAATGATAAAACTATTTTGTGGATTTTTAAGAAATTTATGGGAACTTTTAGAATATTTTTTAACAAGTTTTTCTGACACAGAACCCTGCCTGCCAAGCTCTGGCGGTCGACCGACCGGTCGACCGGACTCAGAGTCGGTCGACCGGGACGGTCGACCGACGTGCACAAGCCTGTGCACGTTTGGCCAGGCACCTGGGCGGTCGACTGTGCGGTCGACCGGCCAGAGAGCTTTGCTCTCTGGATTTTTACGGTCGACCGGCCGGTCGACCGCAGGCTACCAACGGTCAAAAATATGACCGTTGGCGGTCGACCGCCCGCCGTCCAGGCTGACAGTTCAGCCTAACGGCTAGTTTGGATTGGAGCTTTATATACCCCATTTGTTGTGTTTTTCTCCAAGTTTTTAAGAGACAAAAAAATCAGAGCTTCTCTAGGGCTTTATTTCAAGTTTTCAAAAGTGTTTTTGGGCTTTAAACTTCACATTTGGTTGTGTTTAGGGTTGGAAAAATCAAAGAAAATAGAAATTTGGGAGATTTGTATTGTTCTTCATTTCTATCTTTTACAAAGAGTTTTCCCAAGTATTTTTCTTTGAGTTTTTGTTTTTCAAACTCTTGGTTTTCCACACTTGAGCTATATCCTCTATCATATTCTATAGGATCATTATTTGTGGAAAAAGAATTGTTTGTGGTTGTGGATACCACTTTGTTGTACCCTCCCTTTCTTGTTGTATCCCTCTTTGGTAGAGGTTGATTGGAGTGGTGATTTGCTCCCTCTTTGGTAGAGGTTGAGTTTGTGGTGTGCTCCCCTTTGGTAGAGGTTGAGGTTGTGATTTACTCCCTCTTGGTGAGGTGGAGTTGGTTGGTATTTGTATCCCTCTTCGGTAGAGGTGGATTGTGCTTGTATCCCTCTCGGTGAGGTGAATTTGGTTGTATTTGTAGAGTTCGGTACTCCGGTCTTCGGTAGACCATTTGTATTGCCTCGGTGGAGGTTGTATTGGTTGAGAGAGGAGTTCGGTACTCCTAATGGATTGGAAATCCTTCTCGGTGAAGGCGGGAACGTAGAGCTCGGTGTTCGAACCTCGAAACACATTCTTGTTTGCGTTTGATCTATTGACTCTCAACCCTCTCTCTCTTTTATTTGTGTTGTGCATTTATTCAGATTGCCATATCATATATATGCTTGTGTTGTGCCTTGCATTGATCCATATTGCTTATTCTTATATGCTTGGTTGTGCTTGTTTGTGTACCTCACTTGTGCCTAACCACGAGAGCTTCATATAGCACCTCAACTCTTATTCAGAGGAATCAAGAGGAGTTTGTCCAGTGCCCTTCACGGGGAATTCGGCTACACTCGTTGTTTGCACGAAGTGTTGTTGCAATTAGTTTATAATTTTCGCATTTAGTTCTTAGATTAGCCTTATCACCTTTTCACCCCCCTCTAGGTGATTTCAAATTAGCTTCAACAAAGGTATTTTGGAGATTTCACATGGTGATTCAAGAGCTCAAACGTCATGTTCACATCTAGCACTCGGTTGGAGTCAAGCTCGGTGGATCACATTTGGATCGAGTCGACTTGGAGACGGCGTTCTACAAGAAGACCTCGGTTTGTTTTAGTATAGTTTGTTCAGATCTCATTGTAAAGATTAGATAGTGTTGATATGCTCAAGTTCACTATACACACACAAGTTTCATATTTATTAGTTTTTGGTTTTCGGTTTAAACGATCTTGGTTTTTTAAGTCAAAAACATAGATATATTATATTTCATATATATTGGATTCTATCCATATACAACATGCTTCAAAGTTGTTTAAATATCATGCTTTTGTATTTACATGAGTTTTGGAGAAAACGATTTTTCATTTCAAAAATCCTAGTTTTGGAAAATACAGTTTTTGGTTTAAGGCAAGTTTCTATCTCACAAAAAATGGTTCAAATAGTTTGAAATATGTGTTGAATTTTTATCACACATATTTGTATTTCAAAGATATAATAAGAACTGATTTTTGTGGAATTTATGGGTTTTTATGGGATTTAGTTAAAGATAAAAACTTAAGTTTTTAAGTCCTATAATGGCTAGACTGGCTGTCTGCCGGTCGACCGGACCGGCCGATCGTAGCAGTAGTGGGGTCGACCGGTGTGGTCGACCGACATGCACAAGCGTGCACGCCAGCTTGAGCTGGTAGCCGGTCGACCGGGTCGGTAGGCCGTCCAAAAAGCTCTGCTATCTGGAAATGGCCCCGGTCAACTGGGTTGGTCGACGGCAGAGAGCTCTGCTCTCTGTATCCAGTCTCAGTCGATCGGGCCGATCAACCGGTAGGCTTACCGATCAAAAATATGACCATTGGCCGGTCGACTGCCCGGTCGACCGGTAGGACATTTCCGCCCTTTCCAGCTGCCAACGGGTAGATTCATATGGGGCTATAAATACCGCCATTTGAGTTTTTTTTAAACAAGCTTTTAGAGAGCAATTTTTTCCACCTTTACAAGTGTTTAACAGCTAGTTTTCAAAAGAGTTTTTGGGTTTAAAAGATCATTCTTTATTTGTTTTCAAGGATTGAAAAAATCAAAGAAAAATAAAGTATTTGGGATATTTGTTTTATTCTTCATTTCTATCAAATTCTAATTGTTTTCCCAACTATTTTTCTTTATTATTTGATTTCCAATCACCTTGATTTTCTCACACTTGAGCTTATCTATCTATCCTATCTATTAGTATCTTGTTTAGTGAGAAAAGATTTGGTTTGTGGTCTTTGTGATCACCTTGTGTTGTAAACCTCATTTCCTTGTTGGTATCCCTCTTTGTAGAGGTGATTGTGGAGGTTGAGTTGGAATCCCTCTAAGTGTAGAGGTGATTGTTGTTGTGTGGCCTTGAGCCTAATCCCTCTAGTGAGAGGTGGATTGTTGTTTGGCTAAGTGCCTATCCCTCATTTATGAGGTTGATATTGTGCTGGTTTGTGTCTTGCCTCTAGTGAGAGGTTGTATTGGTTGAGAGAGGAGTTGTGTACTCCCAAATTGTATTTGCCCAAAATCCTCAGTGGAGGTTCCCTGTGTGGGAAGTCCTGTGAGGACGAGTTAGTGAAAATCCTTCTGTGTGAAGGCGGGGACGTAGAGTTGTGTGCTCGAACCTCGAAACATATCTCGGTGTTTGCGTTTGATCCACTTTCTCTAACTATCTCTATCTTATATTGTGCCTTGCATCATTTCATATTGCTCATATTATTTATTTGCTTGCTACTGATTGTGTGTGCGCCATACTTTTCTTAAACCAAGAGAGCTTCATATAGCACCTCAACTCTTATTCAGAGGAATCAAGAGGAGTTAGTCCAGAGCTTTCACCAGAA
The DNA here is from genome assembly GCA_038442645.1 of Agave tequilana. Taxonomy (NCBI): domain Eukaryota; kingdom Viridiplantae; phylum Streptophyta; class Magnoliopsida; order Asparagales; family Asparagaceae; genus Agave; species Agave tequilana. The sequence continues at coordinate 78,583 of JAVJIF010006244.1, read as the reverse complement.
ATTCGGTTACACTCTTTGGTTACACTAAGTGTGTTGCAATTAGTTTTTAAATTCCGCATTATTTGTCATAGATTAGCCTTACACCTATTCCCCCCCCCCCCTTCTAGGTGTACTTTCAACCTATACAACCACATGCACAAACATATATATATATATATATATATATATATATATATATATATATATATATATATATATATATATATATATATATATATATATATATATATATATATATAAACATGTAAATATACTAGTATACCGCCAATTTGTCGGTTTGAAACTGACCAATTGATCTTGATGAGGAGGAGGTGACGGGAGAGGAAGGAGGAGGAGGAGGAAGTAGGGAGAGCTGAGAGAGAAGAAGAACAAGAAGACAGACAGACAGACAAAGTTTCTATACGAGTCACGAGAGAAAACCTCCCTTCCGTCGGTTTTGATAATTTATATATACTTACCCAAATATCCATACACCCAAATATCCATACACTTGTGCATACACTTATTTTTATAATTATCCAAGATTCACTTGAATTTTTTCCTACAAAATTTCTAGAAATTCATTTTTACACGAAATCAATTCAATCATCACCTCAGATAATCCTTTATCACTAATCAAGGATCAGAGTATTAAATCAGAATTTTAATAACTAGGGTGTTAGATCTCCAATCTATTTTGATAGAAAATAGGGAGGCCATTGGATGGACTATGGCCGGTATCAAAGGAATTAGTCCAACCATCGTTCAACATAGAATCTATTTAAAAGAGAGAGCCAAACCTACTAGGGATCCTCAATGTAGGTTGAAGCCGATCATGAAAGTAGCAGTTAGAAAAGACATATTAAAGTATCTTGATAATGAGATCATTTATCTCATTTCTGATAGCTCTTGGGTTAGCTCAGTCTAAGTCGTCCTATTGGCCTCTGATGCAACATCACTCTGAAGAGAGAACAAAAGCTTTAAACCGTAATCTACTTGTTTCAGCATAGCTACTCATATGCCACAGCTAATAGATATTAGTACAACGCACGGTTGTATACAAAGAAAGACGAGGCAGCATGTTACACCAAAAGAGTGATGGAATCATTTTTCCTGTTGTCGCCAACAACTATTCAACGCCAATCAGCTTTATGTGCTTATCAATATGAAGTCAAATACAAACCAACATAAGTTTTTTCCACAAGTAGCTTTTTGTAGCACAAATAGCTTACAGGTAAGTATTAGCAGGCACCTGCATTGCGATTAGAAGAAATATAGGGGGAAAATTGCAAGAATCCTGTTGTTGAGATTGGCGCTCGAGACAAAGATTCTCTGCTGTTTTTTCCATCTTTTTTTTTTTTTTAATCTCTGTGTTCTTGTAATTTTGTGAGGGTTTTTGCAGGAATTTTGCGGGATTTTGTAATTTTCAGACATATGCAAGATATTCTAATTTATTTCTTCAAATTTTATACTTTTTTGTGAAGGATTGGATTTGTGAATTGTAATGAATTTTACTCTACAAGTAGACAGGGTTCACAGTATAGTGGACAAAAAAAATATATGGTGGACAAATTTTCTAATAAGTGGACAGAAACAAACAATAATAATAGAAATTTAAGCAGATAGATTTTTTTTTTTTTTATAATTTGTAATTTGATGAAATTTTGTGATTTTGAAATAAGGGAATTGATGTATTTTTGAAATTTTGAGGCAATTTGAGATAATTTGATTGGGGGTTTGTCATGATTTTTTTGTAATTTGATGATTTTGAAGTAATATAATGATTTTGATGTAAATTTGGGCAAGAACTTTTAGGTAATATGTGAATTTGAGGTAATTTTGCTGATGATTTTTAGGAAGGGTGATAAATTTGTGATTTGTGATGAATTTTATTCTATTTGTAGACATTTATTTCACATTATGTAGGCAAAAATTTAATATAGTGGACAACTTTTTCAATACGTGAACATAAATAATCAAGAAATTTAGGCAAACAGATTTATATTTTTGTAATTTGTAATTTGAGGTAATTTATAATTTGAGTTTGATGGAATTAGATGTAATTTTGAAAATTTGAGGGAATTTGAGGTAATTTGATTTGGAATTTGTGATGGTTTTTGTAATTTGATGATTTTGAGATAATTTGATGATTTTAATGTAATTTGGCCAATAAATTTTAAGGTAATTTGTGATTTTGAGGTAATTGTTAGCCCAGAGGCCTTCCACTCTAATTTTGATGATGATTAACTCATGTAATTATAGTTTACTAATAATCTTGTGATAATTAGTTTCAGATATTTGATCAAGTTATTAGTAGGCGATTAGCTTCAACAAAGGTGTTTTGGAGCTTTCACATGGTGATTCAAGAGTTCGAGCGTCAAGTTCATATCTAGCACTCGTTTGGAGTCAAGCTCAGTGGATCACGTTTGGATCGAGTCGACTTAGAGATGGCGCTCTACAAGAACACCTCGGTTTGTTTTAGAATAGTTAGTTTAGATCCATTGTTAAAGATTAAATAGTGTGGTATGCTCAAGTTCGCAACACACACACGTTTCATGTTTTAGTTTTGGTTTTTAGTTTAACCAATCTTGATTTTCATGAAAGGTATTATATCAAAACAAGTTTACATGGTTTAATGTATATTAGAGTTGATCTATGTACATCTATGCTTCATCTATTTAGGAAAACTTATTTTGATAGTCTACTTCATGTATTTGGGTTTTTGTATTTAAACAAAACTTATTTTTGGAATTAATGTCAAAAACTTTGATATATATCTCTTTCATGTATATTGGATTCTATCCATATACTATATGATTCAAAGTTGTTTAAATATCATGTTTTGTATTTACATGAGTTTTGAAAAAATCGGATTTCCATTTCAAAAATTCAAATTTTGGAAAATACAGAATTTGGTTTAAGGTAAATTTTCTATCACACAAAAATGGTTCAAATAGTTTAAAATATGTGTTTAATTTTTATCACACATGTTCGTATTTCAAAGATCATACAAGAACTAATTTTTGTGGAATTTATGTGATTTTATGGGATTTAATTGAAATTAAAAAGACCAGTTTTTAAATCCTGAAAAATACCTGCCAGGCTCTGACGGTCGGCTGGGACAGTCAACCGGACCAGAAGTCGGTCGACTGACCCGGTTGACCGATGTGCACGAAACGTGCACAAGTTGGCTTGGCCGGTCGACCGACTGAAGTCACCCCACTCTCAGGTGGGGCGGTCGACCGTGAGCTTTGGCCCGGGCGACCAGGCGATCGACCGGCCAGAGAGCAATTGCTCTCTGGATCTGGCATGGTCGACCGGAGGGCTCAACGGTCGATTTTTTGACCGTTGGCCGGTCGACCGGCCAGTCGACCAGAAGGGCATTCTGGCCCTTTTCAGCTGCCAACGGGCAGATTTTCAAAGGGGCTATAAATACCCCATTTGAAGTTGGTTTTCAACAAGAATTTCAAGAGCAAAATTTCTCCCATTTACAAGTGTTTTAACACTAGTTTTCAAAAGAGTTTTTAAGCCAAAAGATTCATCTTTATTTGTTTTTCAAGGGTTGGAAAAATCAAAGAAAAATAGAGATTTGGGATACTTGTTTGTTCTTCATTCTACATCTATTCTAGTTGTTTTCTCAAGTATTTTTCTTTTTTATTTGATTTCCAAACAACTTGATTTCTCACACTTGAGCTTATCTACTATCCTATCTATTTAGGATCTTTGTTTTTGTGAGAAAAGAAATTGGTTTGTGGTCTTTGTGATCACCAAGTTGTAAACCTTCCATTGATTGTGATATCCCTCTAGTGAGAGGTGATTGAGTTGTTATCCCTCAAGTGTGAGGTGATAGTGGAAGTGGTATTTGGCTCCCTCTAGTGAGAGGTGGAGATTGTGTTGGAATCCCTCAAGTATGAGGTGATTGTGTTTGTGGTGGCTTTATGCCTAGCCTCTAAGTGTAGAGGTTGTGTTGTATTTGAGAGAGGAGTTGTGTACTCCTAGTTATTGTATTGCCCAAAATCCTCAGTGGAGGTTCCCTGTGTGGGAAGTCCTGTGTGGACGAATTAGTGAAAATCCTTCTGTGTGAAGGCGGGGACGTAGAGCTGTGTGCTCGAACCTCGAGACATATCTTGGTGTTTACGATTGATCTACTTTCTCTTACTCTCTTATATTGTGCCTTGCATTGATTTATATTGTCATATCACTCTTATATGCTTGGTTGTGTTTATTTGTGTGCCTCACTTGTGTTTAATCACGAGAGCTTCATATAGCACCTCAACTCTTATTCAGAGGAATTAAGAGAAGTTAGTCCAAAGCCCTTCACCAGGAATTTGGCTACACTCGTTGGTTACACTAAGTGTATTGCATTAAAGTTTTTTAATTCCCATTATTGTTCATAGATTAGCCGTACACCTATTCATCCCCCTCTAGGTGTACTTTCAACTGGTATCAGAGCCTACGCTCCTGATATTAGGTTTAACCACCTAGGAGTGTGATCTTGGTTTTGCTAATCTATCATTTGCATTTGCACATTTATATTGTTTACACACACTCATGGATTGCTTGATACCTCCCAAGTTTGATATTTCCTACATTGACATGTGAAAATTTAGGATGAGTATGTACCTAAAAACCTAGGCTTGCATGCTTTCCTTGCCGCTACAAGAAATCCTATCTTGGTAATAGCAAGCATATAGAGGCTAATGCACAAGCCCTTGAGGCACTTAGAAGCACGCTTAATAAAGAACATCTTTCTATGGTTTCTAACTGTGATTCCACCTTTACAGTGTGGAACACGTTGACCTCCTCCAAGCTTCAATTGTCAATCCAAATGGAGAAGGAATCTAGTGAGGATGAATCCGAACAACGATGCTACATGGTCCAAGGGAATGACTCTCTTGAGGTATATTTGGAATCCCAACTAGATGATTGTGCTAGTTCTTCCGGCAATGATCATATTGATGCTGATGCTTTGAATGAAGAACTTTCAATCGTTTGTGAAAAATTGTTAGAAAAATATAAAGCTTTGAAAAAGAAGAGTTTTGGACTTAACAAAGAAAATGAGGATTTGTTTTCAAAACTTGAGTTGGCTTTGCAAGAGAAGATTGAGATTTCTAATGAAAGGAATTCATTGAAATCTAAGCTCGATCTTGTCCTAAATGAAAACAAGATTTTGAAAAATAAAAATGATTGTAATGAAGTTTTGAAGAAAAATGAGGTTATATCTTCAAAACTTGATTTTGTTGTAAAAGAAAATGATTCTTTGAAAAACAAAATTATTTCTATTTTAAAGTATTTGGATTTGATGTTTAATAAAAATGTATCTTTGAAAAAGGATTTAGACATACATATTTGCGATGCTAGTGTAGCTTTACATTCTAACTCACCTATTACATGCTCCACTTTATCTTCTAATATTAAAATGATATAAATGTTTTGAAGAAAAGTGTTGAATATTTGGGCTCCACTTTGAGCCATTGTGCTTTAAACCACTCACGTTTGGAATCTATGTTTCGAACGAAACAAGTTCCTCCTATGCATGCACACAAATCACGGCATACACATGCTTCCCACGTTCACACTCATCACACTTTGTATGCCCATGTGTACACTTATACACATTGTGGACATAAGGGCCACCTTGCTAAATTTTGTTTTGATAAGATATATGATTCTAATTTAGCAAATAAGTTTGTTTGGGTTAGTAAAGGAGCTAACCCCCATGGACCCAAAAGGATATGGGTACCAAAGACCACTCCTATTTTATTTGATGTAGGTGGGGGCTCTCACATGACGTGAGAGTGATGGTGCATTGAGGTGGATGCATTCCGAGCTTAAAGAGGACTATTTGAATGCATCACTTTCAAGGGGAGTTTGGTGGGAGGACCACCAGGGTTTGGAGACATAGAGATGTACCCTCATCGGTTTTGGTAACGATCTCTTACTCCTCATTTATGTTTACATGCTTTTCATGTCATTGATTTTTAGCATGATTTGATGTTTCTCTGATTATTATGTTAAATGTCATGATAATTAGATTAGTGATATGCATGATTAGTACTTGAGACACCCATGTTTAATATGGACTTATATCTTTGTGTTCTCACATTTGTTTTAGCTATTGTGTATATCATAAATCTAATGCATATGCATTGACATAAGGATCATATATATGTTTATAAGTTTTGTTTTGATTTCTATGCTTCATGTTTTGATTACTTGTTTAAATGTTAGTTTCATTAAAACTTAGATATATACTTGTACAACTAGTGAGCCACAAATAGATTATTATATGTTTGTGCTAAACGGCTCATTTGTACTCATTAGATATACTAGTACAGTCTAGTTTTGATGATTCATGCATTTTGACTTGTATTCTCATTTTGTACATGTTTTTCATGTTTATGTTTAAACTTCATGTATATGTCTATTTTGTTCAAACTAATAATTATACATATACATCCTTGAGCCACTTGCCTTCATGCATATACTTTTGTGGACTCATTCATGTTTGGATATGTATGTATACTCTAGTTTGTACAAAATATACATATGCCTTGAAGATTAAATTAGTTTTGATGATTTTCATGTTTTTAAGGAATTTCTTATTGAGTCAAATTGCCTATTTCCATGACGATGTCTTTCACAAAAACTTGTACACTCATATTACTTAATGTTTTCTCATGATTTTATTTTCATGAGTATTATATGTGCTATATAGATTTTGAGTGACATTGGTTTAGTGATTTTCATGTTTCATGAAATATATTTTTATTTTATTCCTTACTTGAAAGATTTCGTACTAGTTTACAATTTTATCTTATAGCTAGTTCGTATTCTTCATATGGTAGAGTTTTCAAACGTATTATATTCAAACTTATTTTTGAAAATCCCTACCCTTTCAAGGTTGGGCGACTATGCCTTGTATGCTCATTATTGAAAATCTATTTAAAACATTTGCATGAAATGGGTGGTAGAAAGTATGAGTTATACACTTGATCTTATTTTGTTTTCAATTGATATCATTGTATCTTTTCAATTGGTATCACTATTGACATTCTTTTTGTATACTCATATATGTTTTTATATATGTATGCTTACACTTCAAATAGTATCAATTTCGATTGGTATTTAATTTCCCATACATATATGTATATATTTTATTTGTGCTTATTATATCTCTATATCTTTGAGCACAAATTTTAGTTATGCTAAGCTTGATTTCTTAAATGACTATTATATTTCAATTAATTATGTTTCAATTGGTATCTTATACAAGCTTATGTATCATTTTGTTTGGTATTTCATAAAGGGGGAGAAAATTCATATTTCACCTTTTAATTGGTTTTGTTTACCTTTGGTATTTTACTCCCACACTTTATGATGAAAAATGATTTTGATTTTTTTTAGTATCATTCGCTTTTAATGAAAATGATTTTCAATTGGTATATGTTTCATTTTCAATATTGGTATCAAACACATTAAATTGATATTATTCTTTATTTGGTATCTCTATTGTAAAATGATTTTAGTGTTTAACCAAAAAGATTGGTTTATGTTTTTCAAATTGGTATCAAAAGTGTAAAATATTTTCAATTGGTACTAATGTTTACAATTGGTATCAAGATTACCTATATGTTTACATCTTTCAATTGATATCAAAAATTTTTTTTGGTTGATTTCTTCAAAATGTTTTGTTTACTTTCAATTGGTATAATATATGCATGTTTATTTAAAGTTATATTAAAAACATTTGTTTTATGTACTTTCAATTTGTATGTTTTATTTATTTTAATTGGTATCATGATGCACTAAATTGATATATATATTTTTTTTCAAATGGTATCATAATGTTTTGATTTGATTTCACCCCTTGTTGATTTTTTTGTTTCGGACAAAAAGAGAGAGAACATTGTTTTATTGTTTACTTTAACCCCTTTGTTGATGATTGACAAAAAGGGGGAGAAGTATTTGATATGCATGTTTATTGTAAGTTTACATCAAAGTTTGTTTCATATTGGTATCAAGAGAGTTTGTTTTATGTTTTGTTGATATTGGTATCAAGAGCATGGATATTAGTATCAAGAACATGTTTTGCTGTTTTGTTTTATTGGTTCTTGATAAAGGTATTATATCAAAATAAGTTTACATAGTTTAATGTATATTAGAGTTGATCTATATACATCTATGCTTCATCTATTTAGAAAAACTTATTTTGATAGTCTACTTCATGTATTTGGATTTTGTATTTAAACAAAACTTATTTTCGGAATTAATGTCAAAAACAGTGATATGTATCTCTTTCATGTATATTGAATTCTATCCATATACTATATGCTTAAAAGTTGTTTAAATATCATGTTTTTGTATTTACATGAGTTTTGAAAAAATCGGATTTCCATTTACATGAGTTTTAGAAAAATCGGATTTTCATTTCAAAAATCCAAATTTTGAAAAATACAGAATTTGGTTTAAGGCAAATTTTCTATCACACAAAAATGATTCAAATAGTTTGAAATATGTGTTGAATTTTTCTCACATGTTTGTATTTCAAAGATCATACAAGAACTAATTTTTGTGGAATTTATGTGATTTTATGGGATTTAACTGAAACTAAAAAGACCAGTTTTTAAATCCTGAAAAATACCTGCTAGGCTCTGGCGGTCGACCGGGACGGTCAACCAGACCAGTAGTCGGTTGACCGACCCGATCGACCGATGTGCACGAAACGTGCACAAAGGCCAAGTTGGCTTGGCCGGTCGACCGTGCGGTCGACCGGCTGAAGTCACCCCACTCTCAGGTGGGGGCGGTCGACCGTGAGCTTTGGCCCGATCGACCGGGCGGTCGACCGGCCAGAGAGCAATTCCTCTCTGGATCTGGCACGGTCGACCGGGCGGTCGACCGGAGGGCTCAACGGTCGATTTTTGGGCATTCTGGCCCTTCAGCTGCCAACGAGCAGATTTTCAAAGGGGCTACAAATACCTCATTTGAAGTTGGTTTTCAACAAGAATTTCAAGAGCAAAATTTCTCTCATTTACAAGTGTTTAACACTAGTTTTCAAAAGAGTTTTTAAGCCAAAAAATTCATCTTTATTTGTTTTTCAAGGGTTGAAAAAATCAAAGAAAAATAGAGATTTGGGATATTTGTTTTGTTCTTCATTCTACATCTATTCTAGTTGTTTTCCCAAGTATTTTTCTTTATTATTTGATTTCCAAACACCTTGATTTCTCATACTTGAGCTTATCTACTATCCTATCTATTTAGGATCTTCGTTTTGTGAGAAAATAAATTGGTTTGTGGTCTTTGTGATCACCAAGTTGTAAACCTTCCATTGATTGTGATATCCCTCTAGTGAGAGGTGATTGAGTTGTTATCCCTCAAGTGTGAGGTGATAGTGGAAGTGGTATTTGAAATCACCTAGAGGGGGGTGAATAGGTGATGGCTATATGAAATATGGCAATAATGTGGAATTAAAAATTCTACTAACAAATTGCTCAAATTAAAAGACTAGCAATAAACACAATAAGTAGTGCAAGAATTAAAGGAGTTGAGTTTAGAGAAAATTCGAGCAAACGCAAACACAAGTATATGTTTCCGAGGTTCGAGCCACGCTCTACGTCCCCGCCTTCACACTTGAAGGATTTCCACTATTGTCGATCCCACTGGATCTTCAATACAAGGACACACTTGTCCGATCACTTGTGATGCCGCAACACCACCCGGAGCACACTAGCTCGCCTTGAGGCCGATGCCTCTACAACTTCGCTCAAGAAGAAAATGATCACACTTGATCACAAAAATAGCTCACTTGCACAATCCTATAACCAATATGTAGATGTAGAAATTTGGGATTATGTAGTGCAAAATCTAGAGAGAAGTAGAGGAATAGGCTTCAAATGGGTGTATGGAAATTTTGGCTTTGAAAATCTTTTCTAAAATGAAGACCTGAAATTCTTATGAAAATCTCTTGTAAAAATGTTTAGGAATAGTTGTCTTATCATGTTGAAGTGACCCACTATTTATAGGGTTGAAAAACTGGGTAAAACAGCAAGAGAGATTCGTTGGGGTGAGATCCCAACAAAATCTGTCAGAAAAATATAGCTGTTGGAATCTGTCAGACTTTCTGACAGTTGCCGGTCGACCGGGCCGGTCGACCGCCAACGGTCATATTTTTGACCGTTGGGGGACTACGGTCGACCGCCCCGGTCGACCCGAACAAACAGAGAGCACTGTAAGTGCCCCGGTCGACCGGAGCGGTCGGCCGACGTACACACATGCACAGCGTGTACGTCGGTCGATCCGGGCGGTCGACCGGCTCCTATCAGTTCTGAAAAATCAGAACTGCAGAAAGCCAGAACTTGGGTCTTTGGATAGGTCTTGTGGTTTGGGGTTTTGGACCTTGTAAAAATAGGAGTATGACCATATGTCACTACCCTAACATGTTAAAACATTTTGATAAAGTTTCTCTTGATAAAAACTTGTTTTTCTAAAAGTTGGTTTTTTCAAAAACTTAAAGTTTCTAAAAACAAATTTCCAAACATGTTACCTATAAAACTAAGTAGGAAATCGAAATTGTTTTTGAAGCCATGAATCAAACTAAAGTGTGTGTGCGAGTGACAATCCCATAATTCTACTTCTAACATCTAGGTTTTGACAAAAGGCCTAAAAGAAAAAGTAAAAATACAAATCTTGGACTTTTTCATTGTCTTGATCTTGACTTGGTCTTTTCTTCATGTCTTGATCCCGAAGCTTCCTAATGTGCTTAGCTTGGGAATGCACATCTTTAGCGGCGTCCAAACTTGTGAGTCTTGATAGTGGAGCCGTCAAAAACAACCTATTTAACCTGAAATACTTTTAAACAAAATTGTTAAATACATAACTAAATATGGTTTGTTATCATCAAAATATTCAACGGGATATTGGGGTAATTGCCTTTGGGCCAACAATCTCCCCCTTTTTGATGATGACAAAACATATATAGTTATTACAAATATTTTGGGTAGAGACTTCAAATGAAGCTCCCCCTCAACACATGCATATATAAAAAAATCATACTCAGGCATAGACAAATCTCAAAAAAAATGGTGGGTGATAATCCACAACATAATCCACAACACATATATCCATGCTAGATAAAAATACTCATGTCATAAAATAGAAATGAAACACATGTCCACAAAGCATAACCAACATAAACAAGTACATGTCCATACAAACATAAATACAAGATAGAGATGTCCAACAACAGAAAATACTACAAAAATATAAGTGCACAAAATATGGAGTCTCTCTCAACAAATAACTCTCCCCTTTTTGACATCATCAAAAGGGGCAGGTCACTCAGCACCACCGCAGCATCGTCCTTTGAAGAACCTTCCTCAGCGACGTCTTCCTCATCATCGTCTTCCTCAGACGAGCTCTCCTTAGCGTCACCCTCTGCCATGGTCTCATCACCATCATGATCATCATCCTCATGACCGACCTCCTCTGGATCGATACCAGCAACGCCGGGCTGTGGAGGTGGAGCCGCAGTAGGGTCTCTGATAGGAAATGGAGGACCGGAGGATGGAAGAGGGCGAGAAATGGTCGTGGGATCTGGACCAAGCATATCAAATTTCGCAAATAATGTCTCAAATTGCGAATCCACGAATCTCATGGCGTTCGCAAAATAAGTCATGTCATTGCGAAATCCCTGGAAGCGCGAGTCCATCTCCGCGCGAAGGGCTGCATCACGCTGCTCCAAATCCGTACGAAAGGCTGCATCTCGCTGCTCGATCCAAGACTGATGCTCCTGGATCTAAGAGCGAATCTCAGAAGATATGAAGGACTGGAACTCAGGTGATAAAGATGGCACAGATGCAGATGAAATCCCTAGGACGGAAGAGGATCCAGGGGCCGAAGATGACCCTGGGATATCAGCAGGAGGGTGCTCTTGTGCGTGACGACGCATTTGAGCCTGCATCCTCTTCAAAAGGCGCTGTCTAAATTTATAGCGGGCTGACAGGGAGTCTCAGAGGACAAATCAAAACCTAATCTCTGAAGCAAATGAGTAATAAGCATCCCATAAGGCAATTGCCTACCAGACATGCGGATATGGTCAGAGGCCATGTGAGTAGCAATGAGGTGAGGAAAATCAATCTTGATGCCTTTCAGAAGGCAATAGATTATGAGAGGAACTGAACCCCTAACATTGCTATACTCACCGGACTTAGGTAAAATGTTGTAGAAAATGAATTTTGCAAGGACTTGGGAGGTGAGGGTAAATTTGTTGACCTCCTCATTCCTTACTAAACCGGGGTTGTCATCCCCGTGAATCAAAGTGGAGGCGGTGAGCGCAGACTCACCGTCCGGATACTCAAAGTCGTGTAGATCAAAAGTATAAACATTCACTCCTCCAGAGGAGAGATGTAGCAAGTCAGCAAATCGTGCTATAGGGATGTCTATATCTCTCCCTAAAACACGTGATCTAACACGATCTCCCTCGAAGGCATAGTTGGCATAGAAATAGTGAACTAGGGATGTGTAGACAGGTTCCCTAATAGTCATAAAATGATGCAAAGAGTTTCTTTTGAGGATACGAGGGATGCCTAGGTGTTCAAAATCCTTTAGAATTACACATCTTCCCGAAATTACAGACTTTTTGGAAAGTTGTATGAAACGATTTTCAGCAAGATCGTTCACAAAAGGTCTTTTAGGTGTAGGAGTGGTGGAAGATGAGGGAACTATGCTTTTTCCCTTCTCAGACCTAGATCTCTTTGACATTTTTGGTGAAATGAGTGATTTTTAGTTGATTTTTAGGGTAGATAGATATGGCTTGATCTAAACAAAAATAAACCTAGAGATCTTTGACAGAGAATTAGATTCTTAAGGCTAGAAAGGGAGATTTGAACAAAAGAAAAATTTTTACCTGAAAATGAGAAACCCTAACCCTAGATCTTGAAATCCCTGAAATTCTGATGGTGAGGAAGCCCTGATACTGAAGATCTATCCCACAAATAGTGAATCCAACTGGGGTTTTGAAGGAATTTGAGAGATTTTGAGTTGGGAGAATTTTTAGAGAAAAGGGGAAGAAAGGCTCGCCGGTTGGGTTTTGAGAGAAGTGAGAGAGATTGTGAAATAAATAGCAGATTTGAGGCTGAAATCGACGCACGGTCGACCGGGCCGGTCGACCGGAAAAACCCAAGAGCACTGTAATCTATAGCGGTCGACCGTACCGGTCGACCGTCAACAGAGAGCAAAAATTGTTCTCTTTCAGGCAATGGCGGTCGACCGGGGTTAGGGCCGGTCGGCCGGCTTTGCCCAAAAAACTGTGGACAGACAGCTCCAAAAAAAAATTTTAAATAAAACTATTAACAATTAAATAGGATACATATAACATACAAAAATACAACAATGTTTTTAAATCTTCATTAAGATTATCATGTCAAAATATTCACACAAGACTTTTTATTTAATTTTCATACAAAAACAAAGTTTTAGAGATGTTGAAGCCGAATACCCGGTGACGGGTTCTGAACTTCATCCTCTTGATTCCTCTTGAATGAGTTGAGGTGCGCAATTGCCATCTCTAAGGTATTTGCTTGAATATGAAATTTTTACAAAATTTTATTTCTATTTTTGAAAATACAATGTGTATATATAAATAAGCTAGTCTAGGCATGGTATGTAGACATACAATGGACATGGTAAAAGACAAGATATTAAAACATGGTATATACACAATCATGATAGGGATGTAAGTTTACACTAGCATATATCAATGTATCATAAAAGTAAACTAACAATCCTATACATGTGTATATAAATAACCAAACAAAAACTTTTAAATGGAGAAGTTACCAAGCATGGGCAATCTCCAAAATAGGTGCCTCCATGATAGCGATGCAAATGCGATGTGTTCTTTGAGCTTAGTTGCATCCACCACCCGGGCACCGTCTCCCCTAAGTCTTGGAGGAAGAAGATCCACCTACATCATCTAAATTTGGTGGGTCTTTTGGTACCCATATCTTTTTGGGTCCTTTAAGATTAGTACCGGGACGAACCCAAACATATTTATTGTTTACATTATGTTTAGCAAAACAAAATTTTTCTAAATGGCCTTTGCGGCCACAATGCGTGCATATGTAAATTCTACCACTACCATACATAAATGCATGCTTGTGTGAGTGTGCATGTTTCCGTGCATGTGCATGGTGAGTGTGTTTCCCTTGGGTTACTCCCTTGGGAAATCTAGATGCAAACTTATTTAAATCAAAAGCACACTTTTTAAGAGTTGAATCTAAAACATCAACTCGTTTTTGAATTTCCAAAAAATCATTTTTGTTACATGATGCAATGGGGGTTTTCCCTTTACAAGCTAACTTATGATTTTCAAAATCAATTTTTACTTTCTTAAAAGCACAAGATAAATCATTTTTCTCTTTTTCAATAATATTAATTTTATCTTTTAAAGACTCATTTTCCCTTTTTAATTTTTTATTATGAGATTGAGAAATCTCATACATATGTTGAAGTTCTTCAAAAAATTGGGCTAATTCATCCATAGTTAACTCATCCTCATCTAAAGAGTTGTCGATAGTTACCTTCGAAGCATCGTCTCCATGTGCCATGAAGCACATGTGTGCGGCGTCGTTCTCCTCTTCGGATTCCGACTCTGTGTCATCCCATGTTGCTACCATAGCCTTTTTCTTCTTTGGGGCATTCTTGGAGGTGGTTGCTTGAAGTGCGGGGCAATCGGCGATAAGATGTCCGATCTTCTTGCAATGGAAGCAAGGACCGGGTTCTTCTCTTTTCTTTTCATACCTTCCTTGAGGTCTCCCTCTTCGGAAGTTGCTTTGCCGTCCCTTCTTATAGAACATCTTGCCCACCTTCCGGATGAGCATAGCAAAATCTTCATCGCAATCATCCGATGAACCATCCTCTTCATCGATGGTTGGAGTGACTTTGAAGGCAAGTGCTTTCTTTTTGGGTGCCTCCCTTTCTTCTCTTACCTTCATCTCCATCTCATGCGTCTTGAGATTTCCGATGAAGCCGGAGAAGTCCATCTCCTCCCTATCGTTGAGTTCCATGAGGGTGGTTGCCTTTACTTCCCAAGATTTGGGAAGAGCCCGAATGACCTTCCGAATCTTTTGGTTATTATCGATTGCGTCACCTAGAGAAGATAAAGCATTAGTAATCTTGGTGAAACGCGTGAGCATGTCATCAATGCTCTCATTATCAAACATATAAAAATTCTCATATTGAGAACGCAACAAGTCAATCTTAGATCTTTTGACTTGTGACGTTCCTTCATGAGTCACAATTAAAATATTCCAAACTTCAAATGCGGATTTGCAATTAATAATGTGTGATAAGTCATCCTCATTTAAGGCTTGGGTTAATGCATATTGGGCTCTAGCATTAGCTTCATAATCCTTGGAGGTGTCCTCGGACCATGAGCTTTCATCAGTGAGGGGTTCAATAAATTCTATTGTAATGGACCTAGCAACCCTAACTCCTAGGGACTTAAGGAAGAGGTTCATCTTGACCTTCCATATGGGAAAGTTCAAGCCATCAAACTTAGGTGGGGACTTGATGCTAGAAAAGTCAAGTGATGCCATGGATGAGTAATATAAAGCACAATAAATGAAAAATGCAAATAATATAGCCAAATAACAAGGATCTCCTAAGGTGGTTAAACCAAATTGTAGGGTTAGGCTCTGATACCAATTGAAATCACCTAGAGGGGGGGTGAATAGGTGATGGCTATATGAAATGTAGCAATAATGCGGAATTAAAAATTCTACTAACAAATTGCTCAAATTAAAAGACTAGCAATAAACACAATAAGTAGTGCAAGAATTAAAGGAGTTGAGTTTAGAGAAAATTCGAGCAAACGCAAACACAAGTATATGTTTCCGAGGTTCGAGCCACGCTCTACGTCCCCGCCTTCACACTTGAAGGATTTCCACTATTGTCGATCCCACCGGATCTTCAATACAAGGACACACTTGTCCGATCACTTGTGATGCCGCAACACCACCCGGAGCACACTAGCTCGCCTTGAGGCCGATGCCTCTACAACTTCGCTCAAGAAGAAAATGATCACACTTGATCACAAAAATAGCTCACTTGCACAATCCTATAACCAATATGTAAATGTAGAAATTTGGGATTGTGTAGTGCAAAATCTAGAGAGAAGTAGAGGAATAGGCTTCAAATGGGTGTATGGAAATTTTGGCTTTGAAAATCTTTTATAAAATGAAGACCTGAAATTCTTATGAAAATCTCTTGTAAAAATGTTTAGGAATAGTTGTCTTATCATGTTGAAGTGACCCACTATTTATAGGGGTTGAAAAACTGGGTAAAACAGCAAGAGAGATTCGTTGGGGTGAGATCCCAACAAAATCTGTCAGAAAAATATAGCTGTTGGAATCTGTCAGACTTTCTGACAGCTGCCGGTCGACCGGGCCGGTCGACCGCCCCGGTCGACCCGAACAAACAGAGAGCACTGTAAGTGCCCCGGTCGACCGGAGCGGTCGGCCGACGTACACACATGCACAGCGTGTACGTCGGTCGACCCAGGCGGTCGACCGGCTCCTGTCAGTTCTGAAAAATCAGAACTGCAGAAAGCCAGAACTTGGGTCTTTGGATAGGTCTTGTGGTTTGGGGTTTTGGACCTTGTAAAAATAGGAGTATGACCATATGTCACTACCCTAACATGTTAAAACATTTTGATAAAGTTTCTCTTGATAAAAACTTGTTTTTCTAAAAGTTGGTTTTTCCAAAAACTTAAAGTTTCTAAAAACAAATTCCCAAACATGTTACCTATAGAACTAAGTAGGAAATCGAAATTGTTTTTGAAGCCATGAATCAAACTAAAGTGTGTGTGTGTGAGTGACAATCCCATAATTCTACTTCTAACATCTAGGTTTTGACAAAAAGCCTAAAAGAAAAAGTAAAAATACAAATCTTGGACTTTTTCATTGTCTTGATCTTGACTTGGTCTTTTCTTCATGTCTTGATCCCGAAGCTTCCTAATGTGCTTAGCTTGGGAATGCACATCTTTAGCGGCGTCCAAACTTGTGAGTCTTGATAGTGGAGCCGTCAAAAACAACCTGTTTAACCTGAAATACTTTTAAACAAAATTGTTAAATACATAACTAAATATGGTTTGTTATCATCAAAATATTCAACGGGATATTGGGGTAATTGCCTTTGGGCCAACAGTATTTGGCTCCCTCTAGTGAGAGGTGGAGATTGTGTTGGAATCCCTCAAGTGTGAGGTGATTGTGTTTGTGGTAGCTTTGTGCCTAGCCTCTAAGTGTAGAGGTTGTGTTGTATTTGAGAGATGAGTTGTGTACTCCCGGTTATTGTATTGCCCAAAATCCTCAGTGGAGGTTCCCTATATGCGAAGTCCTGTGTGGACGAATTAGTGGAAATCCTTCTGTGTGAAGGCGGGGATGCAGAGCTGTGTGCTCGAACCTCGAAACATATCTTGGTGTTTGCGATTGATCCTCTCTCTCTCTCTCTCTCTCTCTCTCTCTCTCTCTTATATTGTGCCTTGCATTGATTCATATTGTCATATCACTCTTATATGCTTGGTTATGTTTGTTTGTGTGTCTCACTTGTGTTTAACCACGAGAGCTTCATATAGCACCTCAACTCTTATTCAGAGGAATCAAGAAGAGTTAGTCCAGAGCCTTTCACCGAGAATTCGACTACACTCGTTGGTTACACTAAGTGTGTTGCATTAAAGTTTTTTAATTCCGCATTATTGTTCATAGATTAGATGTACACCCTATTCATCACCTCCCCCCCCCCCCCCCCCCCCCCCTCTAGGTGTACTTTCAGTAATTTTGCTGATGATTTTATAGAATGCGGGAAAATTTTGTGATGAATTTGTGATTTGTGACGAAGTTTATTCTATTTGTACACAAATTTCACAATATGGTTGACAAAAATTGAATATGGTAAATAATTTTTTATAACTGGCTAGAAAAGCTCGATATTTGAATACAAATTTGATAGGACATTTATCATATCCATATTTGCTTTATAATAGAAAATACAGATGCAAATATGATCCAGTATCAAAAATTCGCGTCTGTATCAGCAATCGATTATAAAAATACAGATGTGATAAATCCATACCTATTTGCACAAGATCCAGATCAGATGTATCAATACATGTTTGCACCCCTACCCAGGAAGATACATGATGCAAGTTACACGTACTTTTCCATCTACGTCCACAAAAATCTAATCATAGTTTGGCACATATATCCTTAAAATCCCATATGAGTTCAGATATATATCCAGTGCAACACAATAACCAAATAACTTTATGGGTACATTCACTATACATGCATACATACATACAATTCAGGTGACTACTATTATTGGGAAATTTGAAGTATCACATTTAGACATGCCCAACATAAAACAATAATAGAGTAAACCAGCAAGAATTGTCACAGCAAAGCACCCGTAAAGAAAGAAATAAGTTCTGTTAGATCTAATTTTATTCCATACAAAACCTCATACATGCATAGCATCTTTATCATGATCACAGAGAATGAGGGTTTTAGGCATACCTGATTCCATCACGAAAAGAATGTCAAAGGTTGCACGACCTCGAGGACACCGGAGTTGAGGGAGAAGATTCTTCTCCCCAGCCACCAAGTTCTCTTCTTTATCCTTAGAGGAGATGAGAGGCATCCAAGAGAAAGATGGTCATTGTGTTGGAGAGAGAACCCTACCCATGATATATATAGCATCAAGGAACCCTAGTTCAACCCATCATAGATCTAGTCCCTTGATTTAACATCTGGAAGAGAAGGCAATTGAGACTGAATATCCAACACATTCTATTAGCTGGGTCTGGTGCTCAAACATCTACATAATAGAGCCATGTGACAAAAACAAAAGTTGACAATCAAGGAAGCTACACTTCATTCGCCAACTGATGATAACACAATCACCTGAGCAGAAATTCTGACTTTCAACAGCTGACACCATTTTGCTGGAAAATGGCTGGAATGATGATATCATGATGGGGATGTAAAAAATTTTAGAAAAAGTTATGCAATGGACAAGCAATTCACTAAATTCTGAGCTTTGCAAAGAAAATATATAGTTTATTGGCAGCTCAAGGAAGTTACAAATATATGAGTAGCACTATGAAGTACAATTAACGACATATTAATAGCATCAGATCAACATATGCCCAGGAAAATTCAGTCTGCCCATCAACTCACACATTATGCACAGCACTTACAGGGGCGCATAGGGCACACCATGTCAGGACACCATATCCACTAGCAAAGTTATGTGTTACCTGCTCACAAAGCTGCCGAACAAACTATCATCTATAAAACTCAGAACCAAGGGTGCCAAGTAGGATCCATCATGCACAAGTTCCTCAGGGATAGGGCTGCTTCCACAAGATCAGTCACCCCTCTTTGCACCGACTGCCGGGGACCTGCTGTGTTGTCATCCTGGAGACGATAATTAGCATAATTAGCATACTGTTACTAAGACTAAGAAAAGATGAACAAGCAGACACGATGATTCAAGACATAACCAGGCGTGTTTATAGCTCTTAGCAATAACAACGCACGCTCCGAGAAATCTTCTAATATATATAATGCAAACGCTTTGAGGAGTTGCACTTTGATTGATGGACATCATGGACTCATGTCCCCTTGCCTATCATTGTCCGCAAGTAAAAGGACAGAAGAGTCGCTTAATATTACAACTTTACCCTTACACTCTAAGCAGATATTGTTATTGTGTGCGCATATGTGTCTAAGAACTTCCAATTATACTCACATCATTACTACATGCAAATAAAAAGCTGGTCACTCAAAATAATAGATTATATATTCTAACTCTTTCAGAAAAATATATTAAGATTTTACATACATCATTCCATCCAAATAGGTTTTTTTCCCCCACCTGAATAACTATATTTAAATATATTGTTTATTTTTCATAGACATGTGCATCACATGAGTAAAAAACAGAGTACAATCTCTAATTAACAGCTCACTTAATAGATCATGCAACAATGCCATCAAATTTCAACAGTATTTGTTCCATGCAATGATTCCGTTTTCATTAACCATGAAAGTTTTAACATATTCATTCACAATTTCCAGATATTCACAGTATGTAATTAGCTAACAGCATTAAATTTAGAGGTCTGACTTGTAATGCAACATACAATGTCTCAAGGCAGAAACTGAAGTACCTCTTCAGAAAAATATTGGGGAGCTATTCCTTTGATACGATCAATTACATGGTCCACGTTAGTTGTCACTTTCTGCTCGAAGTCCAATTGGTTGATTCCCCAGTAGAAACTTGTGGTGAAGGTACTCCAAGCGGCCTTCTCCATGACCATGAAAGCAATTCATCCCGGAAAAACAAGGCTAACTGATGCCATATGTGCTGTTTTTGCTGATAACACACCAAAAATGTTATTCACCTTTATTCTATGTCAGCCAAAGTAAAAATAAAATAAAATAAAATAAAATAAAAAAGTAACCCAGACCCCACTAAAGCATTCTTCTAACCTTTTACTCTGCTTAAAGTTGTTTCTTCCTTGACCTTTCTTATTCATTACATAGCTATGTGATGTTTTCTTTTTCAACAATGATATATGAAACTGATAAATGCCACAACTATATTGTGTCAAGGAGTAGATCCCCAAGTGCTAGTCGCCAGATAGCTCACACAAAAGTGAATACAATTTATGCACCTTGCTTGCATGTTTGCCCTACATACTCATGTAAGACTGGAGAAAGTTTTACAGGAATTTAGTGAACAACTTTCCTTTGGTGACTAGGAGCAGAGCATTAGAGAAATAATGTACTAGTAAGAGCACGAGGTCAAAATTTTAGTGCCAGTAACATCTAGAAATAGAATTAGAAAGAATGGGAAAAGGTAAATTAAGTAGATATGGTGAATGATAATAACAAAGATGTTGCATCACCAATAATCATTTGTCAAATCTCTAACTAAATCATTTAAGTTGCAATACAGTTACAGTGGTCAGATTTTGACATTCGTCAAGATCATGACATGTGTCCAGACACATGGAGGCCCCTTCTCTGCCAGCCTGGAGGCCCCTTCTCTACCAGCGAGCCCAGCTCACTTACAAAATCCTGACATGGGCTCAAGAAGAAAGCCTCGGGCCTCGTCCCGAGCCCACATCCGATTAGACATCACTCAATCTGAGTTGCACGACTCTCCAGAGCCCACATCCGATAAGACATAACTAAACAAGAGTTGCACGACTCTCCGAGACACCTTCAATCAATACAAGATTATTTCCTATTATCAGTACAGACCCTTCCAGAAGCCACCCAAAGCTCCAACACTAAGACCCTCCAGAGCTTGCTATTCCTGCGCCACTTACAATTGGACATCATGATCTCTGGGATTCACAGATCCGACTACGCTGCCAGATTATCTCCAGGTTCTGAACGTTGTAACGTTCCCATATAAATGTGGGCAATTATGAATAGTGGCGGATATCTCTGCATAGCGATCATACAATCAAGTGCCGTGATCTGAGCGCTTATAAGGAGATCATAACGTACGAATCATGCAGTTATGTAGAATCGAAATATCCGCACCCACGAAACAGCTCAGGCGGGTTAAATACATCTCCTTTTCCATCGAGACAGGGGTTCAGACCTAATCATAGAAAACTCTAGCGGTTCGCATCTTATTACAGGAAACCCTATAACTGAATATCGCAGCATCACTCTGCTGAATTCATTGTAATCCCCAGACAATATAGTGAATTCTCTCTCCCGTGTTGGGTTTTCCACGTAAATTCATGTTGTTTGCGATTGATTACATCTGTCCGTTCAGTTGCAACTCTCGTGGTGTAGGGAAATTCCCCAAGAATTTCCCTCCACAATAGTGTTCCAGAAAAATTACCAATACACAAGGATAAGTTGGGTGCAGCTCACTGGAATTTGAAGAAAAATATTTAGATTCACTTTTACAAAAATGGCTATATAATTCTATGTTGCTACTTATCATGTGCACTGGATATGAATGAAATTCTATATAGCAGATCATATCATCCTTTTCTTTGTCAACTCTCTTTCCTAGTGCGCGGAAATTTGGAAGCTTGGTCCTCATTCGTGTGAAGCTAGATTGCTTGAACATGAGAGCAGATACCTACTTGACAACTAGCCTCAAAGTTATATAGCATGCCTTCTCTTGCGTATAGGTTTCTTAGCCATGAATTTAACACAAAGTCATAAAGGATTCTTATCGGGGTAGTTAAGAGATAAAACTTAGATGGTGGGGGCAGTGATGATTTTGATGACTGCATTTTCATTTTTCACAGTGCCTCTCAAACAATAGAAATCCCTAATATCCCAAGGAAAATGGAAGAAAATCCTAAGAGCAAAATACTTAGCAGCCACTGTTTGAAAGTTACTTTCTTGTACACACACTATAGTTTAGA
Organism: Agave tequilana; assembly: GCA_038442645.1. Taxonomy (NCBI): domain Eukaryota; kingdom Viridiplantae; phylum Streptophyta; class Magnoliopsida; order Asparagales; family Asparagaceae; genus Agave; species Agave tequilana. Next base: position 56,139 of record JAVJIF010006244.1, on the reverse strand, counting down.
AGTGTGAAAAAGGCCCACCATAAAGTCTACAGTTGTTAAAAAGCCCAAATACTATGTGCAAATAAATTTACAAAAAGTTCATAGTTTACAAGTTTATAATTTTTTTTTAAAAAATTACTGTTGGGAAGTTCAGTTTAAACACAAATTATGTGCATATAGCATAATTCTTTGAAATATAAATTTAAAAGATGCTTCAAAACTTTCAGTAAAAATATAGCAAAATTTGAAAATGTACTCATTTGAAGAATGTTATGCGCATTCAGCATATTTCTTGGAAACATAAATTTAAAAGATGTTTTGAAAGTAGAAATATAGGAAATTTTAAAATTGATATTCATTTGAAGAATATTATGAAGGTTAGAATGAATGTTATCAATGTTCGAAAAATGCTATAATAGAAAATTTCTATTTGTTTGGATTGTTCTATATTTGAAACTTAAGCGGATTTCAACGTCATCTTTACTATTTCAAGGTCTTCATAGTTTTTGAAATTAGAAGGTAAAAAAGAAATTCCTTTTAAAACTATGGAACATCTCCCCATCTCCATCATCGACAACTTCATCATCATCGACGAAAACGACGACCACCACAATGCATGATCCTCCTCCGATCTCCTTCACCGCGAACACCTAGCTCATCTCCCCATCGCCGCGACGCCGACTGCACGCTCACCATGACAACACATTGTTGCCGTCCGTCCACATCGCTGCCACCTTTCCGCCGACAGAGCCACCGCCTGCCTATCCAGAGCCTCACCGGAGCTCTGGCCATCACTGCCGCCGCAGGAGCCTCACCGGAGCCCTAGACAGTTAGCTGCGAGGTTACCATAACCTTGACATGTATAACACTTAGGGCGTGTTTGGTTGCAAGGAAGTGGGCGGAAGTAAGGAAATGGGGAAGTATAATTGCTCACTTCCCTATCTATCCAAACACCGGAAAAGGAAAATAAGAAAACCCCTTTTCCTTTTCATTTTTCTCTTTTACACAACCATTTCCTCACTTTCAGAGTGCTACAGTTAATTTTGTGGTCATGTAAATCTCATTTGTAATAGTTGTAGTACAAAACAGTTAATTTTTTGATTATGTAAATCTTACTTGCATTCTAATTACAGTCCATTTTTTATTTTTCTTAATTAATTTTTATTTTAATATTATTTTGCGGTCAACTTTGTGGTCAACTTTTCCACTTTCACTTTCACATTATCATCCAAACACCGAAAATTCCCACCTTTGATAGACGTCATCACCCATACATTTTTCTAGATTGGACATTCCAACTAGATAAGTACTTTACATGGAAAACCTCACTGAGCCTAGAAAAATTAAGTTCGCTGCCATGAAACTGACTGGTCAAGGTAGTCTGTACTGAATCAACTTAGAGAACGTACACGCATTCTGACTTCAACGACCGATTGAAATTTGGGATATGATGAAGGATGAGCTGAAAGGTAAGTATGTGCCACCATCATTTAGTGACGTCTTATGGACAAGTGGCATCATTACACTCAAGGCAATAAATCGGTAAAAGAGTACGTTGCAAAATTCAATAAGTTCCTCATCTGATGCAGTACCTTCAGCAAGGAAGGACAAGCTCAAATCTTTGCTAAGTTTAGAGCCGGACTTAGAGAAGACGTGTGAACTGCACTGTTAGTCAGCGAATTAGAGAAAGCCTACACCATCGTTCAAGATTGGATTCCCTTAGGTCTATCTACAACAATAGGAGTTACAGTTCAAAATCGAGTGTGACTAGGACTTCGTCTTCTTCCCAATTCAACAAGTCTAGCACCCAATCCTCCTCCCGGAAGAACGACTTTAAAGGAAAATGAAGTGATGATCGTAGCAATATAGAACGTAGGACTGTCGAGAATGTTGTGACAGTGAATCTTCACCTGAAAATCGCACGCTTAGGAATAATGTCCAGCCCGATCATGATGGAATAAGCTTAAAGAACATCAAACTAGAGGCACTCACTTTTAATGGTCAGTTGGATTCCCAAATTTTCCTCCATTGGACTCCAGACATGGGTCATTACTTTAATTGATATGATTGTCCGACGAGAGAAGAATTCGATTTGTCAAAATGAAAATAGTAGGTCAAGCTAGGCAATACTGGACAAATATCGAGAAGCCGATGAAACTCAGAAATCAACAGCTTAATCAAACTTAGGATGAGATGAAAATGAAGCCCCAAGAGAAGTATTTGCTTGCGTCATACAAACAATGCCTACTTGACCAATGGCAGCGTTTGACTCAAGGCAATCGACCAGTGTCAGAGTACATCAAGAAGTTTGAATTTCTGGTGAGATGTAGAGAGAGAGTCTAATGTCATAGTCTTGTCTAGATTTCGTTCAGGACGTGAGGATAATCTTAGACGTGAGCTAATTGTCAGAGATGTCTCTAAAGCTAACTATTCAGATTGTCCAGGACTTAGATCAGCCTTAAGTTTCATCGTTCCCTAGACGCACAGACTATATGGATAACGCCTACAAGACTACTGCTGTTAAATTTCAACTCAATTCATCACAACCTCAGTCTCAATTTGGGTCTAGTAATTCCACTCCAAGGCATGAAGACAAAGACAAAGGAATCACAGGTGAGTTATCTAGATTCATTCAGCACACTGATGTTTCAAGTGCCAAGGCTTTGGTCATGTCTCAGTACAGTGTCTGAGTAAGGCAAGGACATTTATTGAAGCACACTGGGACGGTGATAAAGATGATTTAGAAGGAATCATCCATGATCCTGAAGCGATACTTGGGAAGATGATTTTAATGTTGATCAAGATGCCACCTTAGAATGTGTTTTGAGCATTCACCCAAATTCGATTGTTGATGTTGACGGGGTACCCGCCGTCTGAGTGTGGTTAGGTGCGCCTTGGCTCAACCTAAGGGAAATGACGACTGGCGTAGATGGTATATTTTTCAAACTCTTCACAAAATCGATGGTAAGAATTATGGGGTTATAATTGATAGTGGGAGCTGTGTCAACGTCATCACTTCAGGCATGGTGACTAAACTTGGACTAAAGACTGTCCCCCACCCCTAACGCTATAAGGTGACTTGAGTGAACTCTACATTCATTGATATGAAGAAAAGATGTCTTGTTCCGATCCAATTTGCGATATATTCGAACAAGATTGGTGGTGATGTCACCATGGATGTGAGCCATATCATTTTGGGTCGACCATGATTATATGACTAGATGGTACATCTATGGACATTCGAACTCATGTTCGTTTGTCTATGAAGAAAAGAAGGTCAAGATTGCTCTAATGTGACCTATCCCTCCACCTGAAGCTAAGCAGACTGATGCATCAAGTAGTCAAAAGTCCTTAACTTTGACCAATCCAAAGATTATTGGCAAGGAACTCGCTAAAGGGTCTACGATGTTGTCCTTGTTGCCAGGGAAGTTACTGATGATTCCCAAAAGCAAATTCCTCTTGCAACAATGCCGATATTAAGAAATTTGTTGATGTCTTTTCAGAGAAACTCTCGGACAACTCCAACATGCTATAGACTTTGTCCCGGGTTCTACTCTGTCCAACTTGCCTCACTATCGAATAAATCTGGTCGAGCATGTCGAGCTCAAAAGGCATGTTAATGAACTGTTAAGAAAAGGGTTCATTAAAGTTTGTGTTTGTGCGCTGTGATGACATTATTAACCCCAAATAAAGATGGTTCTTGGAGGATGTATGTTGGCAGTCGCGCCATCAACAAGATTAACATTAAATATCGGTTCGCCATCCCCAGACTGGATGACATATTGGACATGATGTCTAAAGCCACCATTTTTTTTGAAGATCGATTTGAAGAGTGGTTACCATCAAATTCAAATTCATCCAGGAAATGAGAGGAAGGTCGCTTTTAAAACTAAATACGGTTTATATGAGTAATGGTCATGCCTTTTGGCTTGACAAATGCTCCTAGCACTTTCATGCGTGTGATGACTCAGATATTGCGACCTTTTATGGGTAAATTCTTGGTCGTGTACTTAAATGACATCTTGATTTACAGTAAGACGCTGGAACATCATATAGAACATCTTAGTCAAGTTTATCGCACTTTGAAAAAAGAGAAACTATACACAAACCCAAAGAAATGTGTTCATGACTGATTAGTTATATTCTTGAGATTTGTTGTATCTTCGCAAATGTTGTATCTGTAGATCCTTAGAAAATTCAAGCGATTGTAGAATAGACGAAGCCCCAAAATATTCGAGATGTTAGAAGTTTTCATGGGCTCTCAACCTTCTACCGACGATTCATAAAAGAGTATATCACTATCATCACCCTGATTACAGACTACATGAAGAAAGTGAAACTTCAGTAGTCCGAAGTTGCTGCAAAGGCGTTCAAAGAAATTAAACAAAAGATGACTGAAGCACATGTTATGAGACTTCCTGATTCTCCAAGGTGTTCGAAATCATGTGTGACGCCTCAGGCATTAGTATAGACGGAGTATTAAGTCAGAAAAATTATCTCATCGCCTTCTTCAGTGAAAAGCTTAGCGGTGCTAGACTGAATTAGTCTGCCTAAGACAAAAATTCTACACGGTAGTGCAATCTTTGCGCCATTTGTGACATTATCTTTTGCCGCAAGAATTTATCCTTTACTCGAACCATGAAGCCCTTCGATACCTTAACTTTAGAAGAAGCTCAGCGCTAGACATGGTCGATGGATTGAATTTTTGCAAGATTACACTTACAACCTTAGGTACATGTCTGAAGTTGAAAACAAGGTACCTAACACGCTCAGTTGTCGAGTTTGTTTTCTTAAACTGAGTGCTGAGGTAGTAGGTTTTAAGAGAATCAAAGATAAGTAGAAGGCGTGTCCCGACTTTGGAGAGATTGTCTGTTAAAAAAAAGGTGATTTCTGATATAGATGGCTTCCTACTTTAGGATGGCTATTTATTTCAATTTCGTAAGTTGTGTATTCTCCATACTTTCTTGAGAGATTACCTTATTTGGGAATTGCATGCTGGAGGTCTTGCTGAACACTTCTGTTGGCCCAGACGCCCATCACTCTAGTTTTGATGATGATTAACTCATGTAGTTATAGTTTACTAATAATCTTGTGACATTTAGTTTTAGATATTTGATCAAGATATTAGTAGGTGATTAGCTTCAACAAAGGTGTTTTGAAGCTTTCACATGGTGATTTAAGAGCTCGCGTGTCAAAATCGCATCTAGCACTCGGTTAGAGTCAAGCTCGTTGGATCGCGTTTGGATCGAGCCGACTTGGAGAAAGAGATCTACAAGAAGACCTCGGTTTGTTTAGTTTGTTTAGATCTTGTGTAAAAATTAGATAGTATTGATATGCTCAAGTTCACAATACACACACAAGTTTAAAGTTTATTGGTTTCGATTTTCGGTTCAACCTGATTTTGGATTTCATATCAAAAACATAGATATCTTTATATGTATATTAGATTCTATCCATATACAATATACTTCAAATTTGTTTCAATATCATGTTTTTGTATTTACATGAGTTTTGAAGAAAACGGTTTTCTATTTCAAAAATTCAAGTTTGGAAAATAACGATTTTGGTTTAAAGCCTAAATTTAATATCACAAAAATGGTTCAATTAGTTTGTAATATGTGTTGAATTTTAGTCACACATATTTGTATTTCAAAGATCTTATAAGAACTTATTTTTATGAAATTTATGGGATTTAATTGAAGGTACAAAGACAAGATTTCAATCCCTAAATGTTTGGACCTGGCTGTCTGCCGGTCGACCAGACGATCGACCGAGGCAGACGTCGGTCGACCGGTCCGATCGACCGATGTGCACAGACGTGCACAAGCCAATTGGCTGGAAGGCCGGTCGACCGCTAGAGAGCTCTGCTCTCTGGAAATGACCCCGGTCGACCGGGCGGTCGACCGGCAGAGAGCTGCTGCTCTCTGTATCCAGTCCCGGTCGACCGGTGGCTCAACGGTCATAAAATGACCGTTGGCCGGTCGACCAGAAGGTCATTTCTGACCTTTCCTGGCTGCCAATGGGCATAATTTTGAAAGAGTATAAATACCCATCTCTTGAGCTGGTTTCTTCATAGTTTTAGAGAGCAAAAATTTTCTATCTTTCTAAGTGTTTAACATCAAGTTTTTAAAAGAGTTTTGGGCTTAAAGATTTTATCTTTATTTGTTTTTAAAGGGCTGAAAAATCAAAGAAAATAAAGTCTTTGGGAATTGGTTTTTGATCTCCATTTCTATAGCTATTTAGAAGTTTGCCCAAGAGTTTTTCTTTGTGATTTGAGATTTCCAAACTCTTTATTTTCTCACACTTGAGCTATCATATCTATCCTATCTATAGGATCTAGTTTTGTGAGGAAAATTGGTTTGTAGTTAGTGAGACCACCAAGAGTTGTAAACCTTTCTTGTATTTGTTGTTATCCCTCTTGTGTAGAGGTGATTGTGGAGGTTGTGGTTGGTTGTGTTGGTATCCCTCTAAGTGTAGAGGTGATTGTGATTGTGGTAGAGTTTGACTTTGTGTCTATCCCTCTAGTGAGAGGTAATTGTGGTTGTTTGGCTTTGTGCCTATCCCTCTAGTGAGAGGTGATTGTTAGTTGTTTGGCAAAGTGCCCATCCCTCTAAGTGTAGAGGTGATAGTAGAGGTGATAGTTGTTGTGTCTTACCTCTTGTGTAGAGGTGGTTGTTGTTTGAGAGAGGAGTTATGTACTCCATAGTTGTATTACCCAAATCCTCAATGGATGTTCCCTGTGTGGGAAGTTCTGTGTGGCTGATATAGTGGAAATCCTTCTGTGTGAAGGTGAGAACGTAGAGCAGTGGCTCGAACCTCGAAACATATCTCGGTATTTGCGATTGATCCACTATCTCTAAACTCTCTCTTATCATATTGTTCATATCATACATATATGCCTGGTATTATTTGTGCGCCTCACTTGTGTTAAACCAAGAGAGCTTTACATAGCACCTCAACTCTTATTTAGAGGAATTTAGAGGAGTTAGTCCAGAGCCCTTCACCGGAAATTCAGCTACTCTTTGGTTACACTAAGTGTGTTGCAATTTGTTTTTAATTCCGCATCATTTGTTATTAGATTAGTCATACACCTATTCACCCCCTCTAGGTGTACTTTCAACTTTAGCCGAGAAAAACTATAGAGACAGTAGAAAGTTTATTTTACTAGCCAAGCCTTAAAGAGACGTTGCAAGGCTAATAGAGCAATGTCGTACTTGTCAATTGACCAAGCAGAGAAAATAGAACACTGATTTGTACAAGCCTCTACCTGTTCTAGATCGTCCCTGGAAGAATGTATGGATTTCATACTTGGACTCCCTAAGATTATCAGGAAGCATGATTCCATATTTATTATTATGAACCGTTTTTCAAAAATGGAACGTTTCTTGCCATACAGCAAAACATCTGATGCTTCTAAGATTACTCAGATTTACTTTGATAGAGTGGTTAAGTTGTATGGATTGCCAAAAACAATTGTGTCAACAGGGATGTGAAATTTATGAGCTATTTTTGAAAGACCCTATAGCACAAATGGGAGCTAAACTTAAATGTTCTACTGCTTTTTATCCCCAAACAAAAGGTCAAACCGAGGTGATTAAAAGAAGTTTAGAAAATCTTTTGTGATGCTTAATTGGTGAGAACTTGAGAATTGGAAACTGATTTTACCAACTGCAGAGTTCGCATATATTCAGTGCTCTAAAAAAGGTGTAGTGGCTGATTAATCGTCTGCTTAAACGTTTTCGGCCTGAAACCAAACATAACTTGAAGAAAGCGGTCGGATTACTCGGCCAGGCGATTAATTCGCTTAAGCAACGATTAAGCGTCTAATCGGTAATTAATTAGTGTCCGTTTAAATGTTTTCAATATTTTCTAAATGGTTCGAATTTCGAACCAATTAAGCTAACTAAACTCAAACTTGATCCCTTAATTGGGAATATAAATTGCCGCGTGTTGGAGAATTAGGACTCGCAAGCCCTAACTTTATCCGCATCCTCGATCGTCTTGGCAACAACGAAGTTTTCGAATCTCACGAAGAAGCTCTCGGTGCTCACGGTGACGAGACGATGAAGCTCCCAAAACCCTAATTTTATCTGAAACTCCCCAAGTTCACATTAGCGACGATCCTCCTAGGGAATTAGGGCTCCCGAAGCTCGACGACGAAGAAGTTCATAAAGCGTTGATCCTCCGGTGGCGACCTCCCCTTTCAGCGACGACCTCCCCTTGCGGTTAATCCTTCCACCGTGACCTTCCTCTGTGTCGACAAAGACCTCCCCATGCGATCAGCTCTCTAGTCAGCAGCAAAGAGTCGATAGCGACCTCCACTTGCATCGACGACGAACCCCCTGGTCAGCTCTCTCCACCGCGCGTGCACGTATTTTGCCTAGGTTCTTACCAATGGTCTATATTTCTTTTAATAGGCTGAGTAGTGCCTCAAGCGTGAGATGGATAGAGTTGCACATTACTTGTAGTTGCATCTAGCAGTGAACCAAAATTGTTGGAGGTATGTTGTCTTTTGAAAGAAATACATATATTTGTTCATCTAAAAAGCATTTTAAACTATAGTTGTTGGAGGTGGAGGTACATTGATGTACTTTGAACTGATTGACATTATTACTTTTTAAATTCCTCGTAGTCCTAGCAATTTAATTTTTCAAGTTATATTTGTTATATCTTTTATACTTTTTAGAGTTTATAGAATTTATATTTGCACGTTTAAAGTATTATAATATTATTATATATTAAAATAATAACAAAACATGAAAGCTGTTTAATCACCATTTAAACCGTTTAAGCATTATGCACTCCCGGACCGCGCGCGTATTGAAACCGCTTTTTAGAACATTGCATAAAATAGTTCAGTGAATAAATCCATAGGCATGAGTCCATTTGAGGTTGTGCATGGTTACAAACCTAAGAAGCCAATAGATCTTATCTCTATGACACAACATCCTAGAATATCAGTCTTCATCTGCATTCGCATCGCATGTCCATGATTTGCAGAAAAAAAAAGTAATGCTCATTATAAATCTCATGCTGATTTGCACCGAAGGTTTCTTGAATTTAATGAGGGTGATTTTGTAATGATCCGGATTCGACTGGAACGATTCTCACAAGGAACTATTAAGAAATTGAATGCTCGCAGTGCTAGACTTTATAAAATTCTCAAGAAAATTAATCCAAATGGCTATGTAATTTATCTTCAGATTTCAGGATTAGTTCGACATTTAATATCTCAAATTTAGTAGCTTATAAAGGTCCTCCTTTTAACCCTAATAATCCACTTGTGAATCTTGATGAGCCTGCCCCTGAATCTTTATTTAAGAGACCCCACTTTTCACCACTACGAAATACAAATGTCCCAGTTACAGCTGAATAGATTGATAGTATAAAGGATGATCAGATCATCTTCACCCGAGATGGTGGTTGCAGACGATATCTGGTGCATTGGAAAAATCATCCAGAATCTGATGATACATGGATTACTCGAAAGGACCTACAAGCATTGGCTCCGAATTTATTGGAATACTATAAGAGTCATTTAGAGCCATATTCGACAAGGCCGAGTTCTTTTTACCCCAAAAGAGTTTATGGAGACATCACTTTGACTCATGTTCGCACATATCAGCGTTGTCATCGCCGTGTCACAACGGCCTCACTTTGGCTAGATTTTGAGTCATGTTTAGTTGTAATTTTCTTTATATTTTTGGATAATTGTTTAATCCATCTGTCGTAACCCTAATTTTATCTGAAACTCCCCAAGTTCACATTAGCGACGATCCTCCTAGGGAATTAGGGCTCCCGAAGCTCGACGACGAAGAAGTTCATAAAGCGTTGATCCTCCGGTGGCGACCTCCCCTTTCAACGACGACCTCCCCTTGCGGTTAATCCTTCCACCGTGACCTTCCTCTGTGTCGACAAAGACCTCCCCTGCGATCAGCTCTCTAGTCAGCAGCAAAGAGTCGATAGCGACCTCCACTTGCATCGACGACGACCCCCTGGTCAGCTCTCTTCACCGCGCGTGCACGTATTTTGCCTAGGTTCTTGCCAATGGTCTTTATTTCTTTTAATAGGCTGAGTAGTGCCTCAAGCGTGAGATGGATAGAGTTGCACATTACTTGTAGTTGCATCTAGCAGTGAACCAAAATTGTTGGAGGTATGTTGTCTTTTGAAAGAAATACATATATTTGTTCATCTAAAAAGCATTTTAAACTATAGTAGTTGGAGGTGGAGGTACATTGATGTACTTTGAACTGATTGACATTATTACTTTTTAAATTCCTCGTAGTCCTAGCAATTTAATTTTTCAAGTTATATTTGTTATATCTTTTATACTTTTTTAGAGTTTATAGAATTTATATTTGCACGTTTAAAGTATTATAATATTATTATATATTAAAATAATAACAAAACATGAAATCCGTTTAATCACCATTTAAACCGTTTAAGCATTATGCACTCCCGGACCACGCGCGTATTGAAACCGCTTTTTAGAACATTGCATAAAATAGTTCAGTGAATAAATCCATAGGCATGAGTCCATTTGAGGTTGTGCATGGTTACAAACCTAAGAAGCCAATAGATCTTATCTCTATGACACAACATCCTAGAATATCAGTCTTCATCTGCATTCGCATCGCATGTCCATGATTTGCAGAAAAAAAAAGTAATGCTCATTATAAATCTCATGCTGATTTGCACCGAAGGTTTCTTGAATTTAATGAGGGTGATTTTGTAATGATCCGAATTCGACTGGAACGGTTCCCACAAGGAACTATTAAGAAATTGAATGCTCGCAGTGCTAGACTTTATAAAATTCTCAAGAAAATTAATCCAAATGGCTATGTAATTTATCTTCAGATTTCAGGATTAGTTCGACATTTAATATCTCAAATTTAGTAGCTTATAAAGGTCCTCCTTTTAACCCTGATAATCCACTTGTGAATCTTGATGAGCCTGCCCCTGAATCTTTATTTAAGAGACCCCACTTTCCACCACTACGAAATACAAATGTCCCAGTTACAGCTGAATAGATTGATAGTATAAAGGATGATCAGATCATCTTCACCCGAGATGGTGGTTGCAGACGATATCTGGTGCATTGGAAAAATCATCCAGAATCTGATGATACATGGATTACTCGAAAGGACCTACAAGCATAGGCTCCGAATTTATTGGAATACTATAAGAGTCATTTAGAGCCATATTCGACAAGGCCGAGTTCTTTTTACCCCCAAAAGAGTTTATGGAGACATCACTTTGACTCATGTTCGCACATATCAGCGTTGTCATCGCCGTGTCACAACGGCCTCACTTTGGCTAGATTTTGAGTCATGTTTAGTTGTAATTTTCTTTATATTTTTGGATAATTGTTTAATCCATGTGTCGTAATTGTCGTTGCTTTTTGTTTGAGTTTGATCAGACTTCGTTTGAGTCAGTTGCGTAGTCTGGATCGAGCCTAGTTGATTGTCTTATTTTAGACTTAAATTAGTTTTTGAGTTTCTTTTGTTTAGTACCACATTGAGTATGACAGAAAAACTCCTCTTTGTAAGAGTATAATTAAAGAGACTCAGTTCCGTAAATAAAACAAAAAATTATTGATTGAAACTTTGCTATTGATTTTGATTTGATCTGCTTTTGATTGAATCAACTAGTGGTGAAGCCAAGATCTGGATTACAATCCATGATCATATCATAAATTCAAACTTTCAATCTTGATCCCACATCACATACCACTGCTTTCATATTTTTTTAATTCAAATTGGTTAATTTCATATGGGGAGAGGAAACAATTAATATAAAAGAGTAATATTGCCAAAGAGTAGTTCCAGAATTAAAAAGAATATGAAATTAATCCAATTTGAATTAAAAAAAATATGAAAGCGGGGGTCTGTCTGCTAATAAAATAGTTGAGGGTGTGTGTCTGCTCCAGTGTCTATAGTACAGGGGGTGTATCTACAATTAACCCCTTTTTTATTATGACTTAGGGTTTTGGGGGTAAAATTCTAAGAACCCAAATGATTTGGGGTTAATAAGAAATTACAATAATTTGGAGGGCATTTCTCTAAATAAGAATATTTGAGGGTAAATAAGTAAAAGAACATATAATATATTGATAACAAATGCGATGAGATGATAGGAAAGTTTAAAAAAACTTTTCATAAAGATAGACCAGGTTGCATTAAATTAAAATTTGCATCATCATGATCCTTAATTAGCCAACACCTGCATTGATTTCTTTTCTTTTTCGGTTTCAAATTATTTTAATAAGACTCTATCATCAGTAGTGTGAGAATAGTGTGAGAAAATTACTAACTTTTGGTGTAACCACAGACTGTGCAGCAGCGCACATGGCAGATACAATAAGACCTTCCACACCAAAATGGGAGAAAAATGCCTGCATGTTCCGTGTTAGCCTAAAAGGAACTGGTTCATTAAACTCGATCATTCCATTTGAATCATAGGCTGAAAAGGTTAAATAAAATAGAATAAGGTACACAACAAGTCATAGAATGCACCACGAGGGATGACAAAAGACAAAAATCTAACACAATAATACCTGGGTGGAAATCGGTCTGGAATATCTTGCCACTGTTTTTAGCAAATAAAATCTTATTTGGGGACCGACCCCCAATCTGTAGCATGTATGACATAAAGCAGGAAAGTCCTAGTTGGATTGCGAATTGCTTCTTAAAAGCCCAAAGATGATTACCACTTGGTAGAGTCTTGTACATGTACTGGGAGAAAATGTTATCATTAACCACATTCTTGGTTATCTCATTATACGCCTGAAGCCGGAGCTCGCCTACGGCCTCTGGTGAGATCTGTCCTGAGATAGCTTGATTAAGATGTTCTTTGAAAAGGGTGATTGGCATATCTGCCTCTCGATTGTGTCGTGCACAGTTGATCTCATAGACCTCAAGTAATGAGCTATACATAAGATCATCCTCTACCATTCTTACCTGATAGCAGCAGCCATTATTAGAGTATGACAGCTAATCAAAAGAAAATAAGGAAAGTTCACTCTTTAGGAAAGGAGGAAATGAATGTATGAAGGAATGAAAAAAAAATGAGGGGTTTTTACTTGTGACCACACAGGTATGATTATTGGGGTATGAATAGTTAGATGGCGGCGCCTAGATTCCTTGTGCTTATCAAACATTTTATTCAACACCCGGAAGAGTTGAAGTATGCGTTCATCGCTTCTAGCATTTGGAGTTAGTGATGTTTGCACGATGAAATGTCGTTGGGAACCATCAGAACCAATAAGTGTCAAGCGTCGGAAACTACTTCCATGCCTCCGCACTATTGGAATATCTGCACCAATCCTATCTAACTTCACTATATGATCAGGTGCAACTTCCTGCAAGAATTTATAAACATATAGTAAAATGAATAAATTGCCATCAAAACAGAAGCACTTAAAGCAACTTTTAACTGGCCAAAGACACTGGCAAGATAACAAGACTATCAACTCTGATCAAAACCAACCTGATCAGTAAAGTACTGTCCTGGAAGTTCCACATCAACTACATGGAAATCACGTAATACTTTACTTTCTTCTTCAAGCTTTAAGACAGCAGGAAACCTGTCTTCAAGATTACTCTGTAGCACATTTTTCCAATGTTTTAGCCGTTCAGTCAGTTCAGAGAGGGATGAAGGAAACGTAGATGTGCTCTCTGGATCAAGATCACGCTCAAACTCCTGTTTATATCCTTTCACAAAATCTACATGCTTATTCACAGCATCTGCTGAAAAACAAGCTCTGCAAACACCAGACAACTCCTTTTTCAGAGATTGTGGGACCTCAGCAGTTGTGGCTGTTGGATACTTATAGCAACGATGCAGCAATGCATTAACCACTGCTAGAAGCCGCTCCTCTGGAAGTGTAACAAATCTTGAACCTATTTCAGATAGTAAAGCCTGAAATTGTTTGACATATAATTAGGAATTGAACAACCTAAGGTTCAAAATCTCATTTAATTATTCAGAATAGAGATCAACTTTTTACAAAATGGACATAATTTTTCTGTTTTCTGAAAAGCCAAACAATGTAAACATGTGGAACATATGAGATAGAAAATTCAGGTAAAAGGAAGTTCATCAAACAAAAAAGCTAGCTGCAGCCGAGTGAAACGGTGAAAGAATGATACATCTTCACAAAAACACTTGCAAGAAGAAACATAGCTGGCAATATCAATTTCATACCTGGATTCTTCTTTTTCAAAGTACAGATTTGATCATTTGAGCAAGGATTCAGACAATATATCTTAAGTAATTCTCAACTTAGCAGGTCAAGGAAAACAAATGAAATAGAACCCTAGTTACCTTATTGGAATTGTTGCTCACATAACCTTGTTCAAATGGTAATGCTACAAACATACCAACAAGCATTATCTCTTTTGCACCAACCTGTTGTCACTACAGATATTTCCTAATATTTTCTAACAATTTCCAGTCATATAATCTCAGCTTTGTGTGCTTATGACTTAAAAGTTTAGCACAATTTGGGAACTTCTAATTTGTTAGGCACTAACCCACATGACTGCACCATCTTTTTTATGAAAAATTTGTGAAATTTAATATAATACTTTTTAACAATCATTTTGATTTTACTTGCCATATGCAGTGCACATATTGATGTCAAGATGCAAAGAAGAATATAACCTTAAGTGGAAACTATATTCCCACCAATACTTATCACTTGCAATGCTATTACTTTCATCTTACTAGAAGTTAACAAATGCTAGAGAACCCGAATTGCACTGGGTTGAACCTTGTACATAATGCACAAGATATTGAAATAAAATATTGCTTCCTACCCATGTTATTATCCACCTATCCCCTTCCACTGATAATGTGGTCCCTCAGCTCGCAGACTAACTGTTGATCATTTGTAGCCCCCCATGATCACTCCCCTACTCTTTTACTATGAGCTTCTTTTATTTTTGCTGAATTTACTTCATTCTTTCACCTCTGTTTTGTATTTCATATAGATTCATTTCTGCGTCTTAAGAACAGTTGTAAACATGCAGAATACAACAATAATCTAGGATAAATGAATGATCGTCTACTAAGATAAACATATTTATCAGCAACCAATGGAAGCTAAGTCAAATAGTGATTTAGAATATAAATGACTCATGGAAGGGTTTAAGTTGATTTGAGAAGGATAGGATAAAAGAAATCCAAGAGAATCCCAAAACCCCATTGCTATATTATCTTTACCTCAAGTTCACCAGCCAAATTAGGATGTTTGTTCCTAAGAGCTTCCATAATATCCTTCGCGACATCAAATGCACTAGAAGCAGAAGCTAGCCAACCAATGTTGCTATTACGCCTCACTGGAATTGGGCCACCATCTGTGATAGTTGAGCTCTGAGGAGGTTGGTCTTGTCCAGCATTACCACTGCCTTCTACACTAGTGGGGTTTTCTGGTTCTTGTCCTTGAGAATTTCCACCGTCATGAGAACCGTTAACGCTACCAGATTGAGAGCCTTGATGCATTTGACCTTCAGGAGTTAAAGTACACCCAACATGAATGGATGCTCGTGCATGTCCATCAGACAAGTTATGGGAACCTGCATTGGACCCTGAAACAGTTTGCTGCATGCGCTGCTGAACCAATGCCATATTCCTTCCAAGTTCAGTCTTATTAGCAACATCGCGACGTTCCATTAAATATGTACGCAGCCAATAATATAAGGCCTACATAAGACGTATCAAAGTATGTTAAGTGCATGAATGGATGTTGACAATACTACCCACATCACACATACATCCGAGATATGTCATAAATACCTGTGGATAAACTGTAGCAATTTTTAAGAGGACTAGCTTGCAATGAGGTGCTTCATTTCTTTGCAAAGAGAGAAGAAGCTGAGGTATATAAGAAAGCCAAACCCAGTGAGGTAACTGGTCCAAATATTTATCAAATGATTTTCCCACAGGTTCATTTGGAGTATCAAAGCTAAGAAGGTAGAGAACTCGAGCTAAATGACTCCTGGAGTTTGAAACACCATATTTAATGCCTTGAAAGAAGCAACTCACTACATATTCTAGCCATAGTTCCTCATGAGTTTCTTTATAGATCTGTGAAGAAAACAGTAGTTAATTTAGTTCTCAGAACATGCACACAAAAAAATAAAGCAATGACTAGAGCATGACATACCATATCACAATAGTTTCCCCAACTAATCCATCCTTTAGGCAAATGCTTAAAAAGGGTTATGGCATTGGAATATGCAAGATTAGCATTCTCACAGTCATTCATCTTTAACAAAAAGTCTCCTTTTAGGCGAAATATTTCTGCTTTATGTTTCACAGGAAAATACTCAAGATTTGTATTGTTTATCAAATTAAGACCACTGGACAATTCGCCTTTCATTTCCAAGTAAGCTTTAGCTTGTTCTCTTATTTTCACAAATGCTTCCTGCAAGCAGATGGAGGAATGGATATGATATGCAACAGAAAGCATAGTAAACGTCTAAAAGCAAATAAAAGATTTGATATTACAGATTTAAACAGTTACCTGCACATCCATGGTAGAATGGCCATACATCTTGTCAAGTATTGTTACACAAACATCATTGAGGCATTGCTTACGAGCAATGTGTGCCAGCTTATTGACATTCCATGCTTTGTCTTGATATCCAAGATGATGAAGTTGAGGGTTTGTCAAAGCATGGTCCTTAAATGCATCTATGACAGCATTGTACATCTCATTCCTCCATTGAAGCAAATCATACCAAACAGACAAATTATCCCATTCATTCGGAGTTCTTAGCCTCCATGTCTCCAGTATATCCTTGAGTTCAGCATACCCATTATGAATACTGGCACCAGAATTTCCAGAAGTTTGGTTATTCCCATTGGAAATGTCCAGAAGAATTCTTGCAGAATCTTGTAACTCAACTAGTTGCTGAAACTGCTGCAGAAGAGGCGTTCGAGACAAAACGGACATCTCAGGTAATTGCCACCACTGTTCCAATGCCAACTCAGCACCTTTGGCCACAATATTTTCAGTTTCTCCAATACCATTAGCATTTCTGTCATGAAGAGCAAAAAAAGCTTGAACTAGACGAAGCTTCATCGTCTCCTCCACCTGAGCCTTTTGAATTGCATTGTCTTTCATGTATTGCCAGTCCGGGACCTTCCAAAGAGAGTCAAGAAGAATATCATAATTTTCCACACTCTTGCCAAAATCTGCCAAGACATCCCACTGACTTAATTGGCTGGCACAGTGAAGCCACTGTTCCTCCCAGAGACACATTTCAGCCTTAGGAACTATATTGTTATAAGTCCCTTGTGTTGCTTTGATCATTGCCTGATAAAAGAGGCTTTGAGCACGCTGCCAGTAACCATGTTGAACAAGAGACAGTCCAGCTCTTGTTTCAGCAGTAATTGACCTTTTCTTCCACAAACCACAGCGCATATCTTCTTCATTAAGCAGTCGATAAAGCTCAGCTAGTGATTCAGAACATTTTGCTTCATTCATGAACAACATGACATGACTCTCTAGCAAAGATAGTGAAATATGCCATGCATTGTAAGTCTTTCCAATATATTTTATGAGCTCACTGGGCATTCGAGGTTGCGGGTGGCTCAAATGAAGACCTTCAAGAAGTGCTTGCACAACATTAGGTCTGCTCGCTTGCTGCTTTTTGTGGTAATCTTTCGACAGAAGGGCTATCATTGGCTTTGCCAACGCAACTTGTTCTTCTTTTTGAAGAGTAACCCAAACAATGGGGAAGACTAGCACCCACAAGTGATACGCAACATTAGAATCAGCATATGCTAAGTCCCTCAAAGGCATCACAAGGTCAGACACCTATCAAAGAATAACAAAGTAAATCTGACATGTCATTTTTCCCACACATGCATACATAAAGAAACTGTAATAGCAAGCTGCACGGAATCAGATAAAAGCTTACATCCTCATAATTCAAGAATTAGTTACAAAGATCACATGGCACATACAAACTTACCTGAAGTTTGCTCATCTCATTCAAAAAATGGGCATGTCTACCAATGAGGGAATCGAATGTAAGGGGACTGCCCTCAGAACACTCTGGAGCATCGGACACCTGTGGGTGAACTGCAGGATGATCTGGAAGGGGCCCTGAGACCATAAGTGGTGGTACACGTGCAGAGTTAGGAGCAAGATTAATCTGTTCGTCCTCTACCAAGATAGCCAACAGAAGATCAAGTCCTTGCGTCAGCCAGAAAACATCACTAACAGATTCCCAGTCCTGAATTTGGATGATGTATTGAAGCCTCAGGAATAATGTTCTCCCAAGGGAATCATGATAGAGTGAGAAGAACCGCCGTCTTGTTTCCGGGTCCTTTGCTCTTAGCCCAAGCATGAATTGCCTCTCCACCTTTTGGAACACTTCTTGGCGAACAGACAATGGATATCTGCAAACACAGCTAAAATCATTAAACAATGGAAGGAAAAAGAAAAAAAAACCTTGCCTCAATCAACCATCAATAATTAGATATACTTCATACTTGCTACAATCTGCACAAATTCCATATAGAAGTTGTAAATATTTCCTGTCCCATTCTTCCAATGCAGCCGGCGAGAAGTTACTTCTGTCCACTAATGACAGTTTCTGAAGATACGATACCAGTTCCTTTGGAGTGAGAGCAGAAGATGAAGCACCAGATGAAGCATCTGTAAATTCATTCTCAATCCAAACCTTTACAGCATCAAGTATGCATAATAGCACACTGGAATCAGTGCCTTTTTCAGAAAGCAATGCATGCAGTATCTGGGCCATCAATCTTTTGCAATCGCCAAATTGCATGACCCTTTCAGTTATCAGGTTTAAGATACATTTCAGGTTAGAGATGACTGAACCAGACTCGCTAGTTGCACGTGAACTGACTGAAGAATCCATGTCTGTTCTCTGACCCTAAAAGGAAAAGGACATATTTTATAAAAAAAAAAAAAACGCCACAATAACACAATTTTAGTAAAATAATCAGGAATCTCCCCAAACACTACAGACACTCTGGAGCCATGTGTCGCTTTAAATAACACAAAAGGGATCCTTTGAAATAAAAGGGATACTACATTAACAGAACCTAAACACCTCGCGAACAAGCGAGTTCTTCATAAACTTGTTTTATGTAAAACGATTGGACTTTGCTATTTATTTTTATATAGTCAAATGATTATAAGCTAAGATTTAAATCATTGAGATTTTTTCTTTTTTGCTAATTCTAATAATCATATCCGAATCACTTTGGGATTTATGTGCATTATATAGACACACATACCCGCTGAGAGATGTCCCTATGACCCCGTATCCTATTTTTTTAAGATTTGCCAAACCTCTGTGTTTGTCTTATTGAGTCATGTCTTGTATTTGTGTCCGTGCTTACCACTGGACTCAAACAAAAACTGATTTCAAAGAATAGTTTCTAACAGAAACTACTGTTATCTCCTCCAGTTTCGGAGAAGATGTTAACAATCCACTGTCTGGGAACCCACAGAAGAACAATATCAAGAAGTAGAGTTTTACACAAACCAATAATCTCTAGCAATTTGAAAATGAATTTTCTTTACTTAGAAATGCAATCATCATCTGAAAAAACTGAGAACCCCATTGCAGTTTTCTTAAAACTAGTGTCGAGGAGTCAGACACAACCTTTACAATACCATTTAGAGCACACAGCTACGGGTATTAAGAAATCACACCGCCAGGATGGGTAAATAGACAAGAGGCATAAGCACAGTATAATATAAATACATAGGAATTTTTTCACCATAGGGAAAACGAAAACCCTTACTGAATATCTACACCGGCACACCAAAAAACTGATAGATCATTGTCTCCAAGGAACACATGACTACTCTAGTTCATTGAAGCATAAACAACAAAACTAAGAAACAACAGCAATATAGTCAAAGATTCCGAGGGTAAAAGAACCAAGCTAAAATCTCCAGAAATAACCCAAATAAAACATACTTAGAACTCATATTTCATATAAAGAAAAGTGTGATTATTTCAAAAATCAATATCACAAATTACAAGAATATGGTATTGGAGCTAAAGTTCAAAGCTTACACACCTGTCTCATATGAGCACCACCTGCAGATGATCCCATATCACGAGCTAAGCGTTGAAGGACACGAACCAATGGACCCACAAATGGGTCAATGAAGTTCTTCTGAACTTCGGTCAGGGTTTTAAGAATATATATTGCAAAACTTATCATCGAGTTGGCAGAACTAACTTCAAGTGATATCTGCTGAGTAGCAGTCACAGCCGCAAGATGTTTCTGTATAAGCTCTACAACCTTTTGATAGAGCAGCTTTACATCTGGGGTTGTACTAGTTGATTCGCAGGGGAAAGCAGTAAAAACCATTTTCAGTAAGGAGCAAAGGGACTTTCCAGCATCTAACATCTTACTGTTGAAACAAGGTTCCAGTACCTGCAAAAGGAAAATCAATGATACAAGTAGAATACTGAAAAAAATATTATATTAGCTAGAAGAAAGTAGAACATACTTGTGAGATATGATTAATGTTGTTCTTGATGAATAGTCGAGGTTGCTTCTCCAAGACCTTGTTCATGACATCGAGACCCTGTGCCAGAGCTGTTGAAGGATCTTTTGACTGAGAAGGCTGAACATTGCCTAGCAGCTTTTCTAGATAGTTGAACTTAACGTTGGCATTTGGCCAGACCTCCAAAGCCTGTGTAAGTAGCTCCAGAGCTTGCTTGTACATAGAGCTTGCTTCCTTATCCTTCAGTTCCATCACCAATGCAACCTGCTAAGATGGATCTTTATTAAGAATCCTTCATCCAAATGCTCTGGGGAAATTGGTGGAATACGTACCCTTCAAACTTGTGCACAGAGTCCTATATATTTGTGTTATCGATCCACGCCATCAACCAAGTTAAGAATGGAATTATCAGAAATTAGAGAAGAAATTGTATGTTATTGCAGCTGACTACTTAGGATACAAACTCTTTTCCATTTAAGGTTATCAGATTATGCTTTGAGCACCTATCCTTTATATGTCGGCAATGATGCACGGACACGGGACACGACACAGACACAGGACACGGCAAAAATCAAAAAAATAGGATAGGGGACACGACAAGCAATATTTTATTATTATTATATATAGATAAATTTATTAAGAGATTAATTATTAGTATGTAACTGTTATTAATTATCTAGTATTTAGATTGATAATATTTTTTTCTCTTTTCTCTCTTTTTCCCTCTCTCTTTCATTTATTTACTCTTTTCCTCTTTAGCCCAGAGCCCGCAACCCACCTCTCTCTTTTTCTCTTTTAATTTTCCATTTCTTTTTCTCTGCCCAATTCAAAGCCCAGGCCCATATTACCCTTCATAATTTAACGCTTCCTCTTTCCAACCCTAGACGAAACCCACTGACATCGTCTCTCTTTCTCTTTCTTCTCCCCCTGCCAGTGACTGCCATTGTCGCTACCCCTAGCCGCCCGCCTTCTCCTCTCTCTCTCTCCTCCTTTCTGATCCTGATCTCTTTCTGCTCTATCTCTGCTCCATTGACAGCTCTCTCTGCTTTCGTTCTCTCTCTCTCTCTCGATCTCTCTCTGTTCACGGAGAGAGATCGAGAGAGAGAGAGAGATCGGGAGATGACAGCAGAGAGATTACATCAGACGACGATAAGATGTCCTAGATCCAACCACAACTGACGACGACAAGATTCAACCACGAACGATGGTCACAATGCCCTAGATCCAACCATGAATGACGACGACAAGATCCAACTACGAATGACGGTCACGATGCCCCAGATCCAGCCACTAACGATGCCGATAATGAAGAGATCCACGAACGACGACGACGATGCCCTAGAACGACCACGAACGACGGTGACGATGCCTGAGGTCGATCGAGAACCAGCTGCGTTCTTTTGCTGTTCATTTTTATTTTTTTATATAACAAACATCGTGTCCGTGACGAGTCCGGCACCATGTTGATTGTGTCCGGCGAGTCAACGATGTTGACTAATGTCGGACACGGATTGTCATGTGCATGTTCGTGCACGTGTCTGATTCATGTCGGACACGGAAACTTGCCTGAATTTGGTGTGTCCATGCTTCATAGTATGTCAGTACATTGCAATTTGTAATTATTTAGGCTCATGTGTCGTATACAATGTTCTAGGCGTCGGATGTCCAGGCCATGGCGGATGGCAAAATCCCAACACCGGATATTGGAAAAAAATTAGTAAATATCGGATGTCAGGGTGTATGATAGATATATGTCCTATACCGATCAGATGCCTTAACTAGTGCAATCATAACAAAGTACTACATACATAACTCATATAAAAGTACATAGACATGCTTAATGTGTACTTACCTTAGCAATTTGCAAAGTTCTAAACGGTGGATGTTGGATATATAGGAACGAAGGGGATCACATGTTAGATAGTGTATGTCAAGCGATATGTTAAGACATTATGTAAACAATGAACACTACGGTGGGTGAGCAATATGTGTATAAGTGTATATCATGTATAAAAATATTGAAAAAGTTAATCTAAATAATATCTTAATAGTCATCAACTTAATAAAATTATAAAACATAAATTATAAAATGTTAAAAGAAGGCAATGTGTGTCACATAACCGAACAAGCAAAATAAAGATACAAAAACAAAGCACTATAAGTAATAAGCATAAACAATAAATAAATAAACAATCCCAACCTATGTAGCACGGACACTCATATCATGAAGCCCTCTCATATCCTAAACGTGTCGGACACACGTGTTATATGTATTTTTAAGAATCCGTCACGTGTCTGTATATCGTGTCCATTTCAATATTGTCGTGTCTGTGCAACATAGATCACAACAATTATAATTCATGTGCAAATATAATGTCGGAACATGTCGAGAAAAATGTGGGATCAAACCCGACATGCAGGATCATTGATTGGAAAAAGATTAAAGATATATCTACATTCATGTTGCAGCGTTAAAGGCTCCGACATGTCAGGGACATTTATAACAGTGGTTGTATAACTCAAGTTAGCCATATACCAATATATTTCAGAAATTAGGTCGTACCAATGTGCTGCTCCCTCTATGAGCATTGTTTAGCACTTTATATATTACAAGTTCCTAATAGTGGATCTCAACTCCCGACCATGGGATATGTGGCATAACCAAGTCAACCGGGCTTGAAGTGTAGACCCCATTGAGATATAGCCTACTTACAATTTTCATTAATCTTGTATGCGGGTCATCCTCAATATAAAATTGTTGTCGTATTATGTTTGGAGTCTTCCAAATCATGAAGACATTAAATTATTTATAGTTGTTTCTCCGAATTGTATGAAATATCAAATCTTACTCCTAGAATTACTTACCATTGTTCCTTGTGCCTTTACTTTATTTTGATATAAACTACCTATTATGGTTCATTTACTTGCTAAGTTGCGTAGCTCAACCCCATTATAGTCTGTTGGAAAAAATAAACAGATATTGATCTATGGATCACTATGAATTGCCTAGGGATTTTGGGAACTTAATGGGTTTAAGATTATAATATCAGAGTTTGGAAGAATGTCTTCTGTTTAGAAATATCATTCAATGATGTTTCTATGTAAAAAAATATATATTTATTGTTTGAACAATAATGGTTGGAATTGTTGTAGTATTGGAGTTTTCATATAAATAAGGGTAGTGATCCTACATTTAGAATCATGATTGGGGTCGTTACAAAACACGTTCAAAGTTTTACATTGTCCAATTAATGGTTTGAATTAGAATAACAAAAAGGGTGAGGGCCATCATCAGTCATTAGCGGTTAATACTGACTAACTGTACTAGGAAAAGCATACTTAGGAAAAAAATCTCACCCTAATGAGAAAAGTGATAATCATCTCCTCCATTGCAGCATTAGGTTTATACTCCTCATCAGCTTGACTAGCAGATCCAGGAGTTTCAATGTTAGGGATTGATGATCCAGTCGGCGACGTAACACAAAGAGAATGCAGCCCAGGTTCGACCTTCACACGCTTACTTAGAGCATCAGGAAATGTAGAAGAATCAGATGGCCGCTTTGAATCACCACCAACAGAACTAGGATTAAATACGTCACCAGTCTGAACATGACTCTCTGTATCTGATACAACTTTCATTTCATTCTGTCGTTGTCTTTCCCAGGCAACAACTAACCCAGCAAGTTCAATAGCAAGTTGCCTATTTTCAGCTGTGGTATTAAATGGCAATCCTAGCCGACTTAAAGAGTTTACCATTTGAGGAACAAATTGTGCCCTGCAACTATAAAATAGATCGGAATGTCTTACAATGAGCTGAAAAATGTGTATCATATTAGGAATTGAATGACCTTCCTCAACAAGAATTTTCTTAGTATAACGGATCCATATTGGCACTCGCGTATCTCCCGGAGGTAACCTTCGGGGCAGCGCAGGCATTAGTATATCAAGAGCTTGCTTGACAAGCAATTTATTTTCTGGTTGACACGTCCTCAAAAGCGCAATAAAAACCTGCCCAAGAAAATAACTAAGTTAGATGTTTCACTTTGGCATAAGAAATGAAGTGTCATTCCATAGTCAGAAGTTCTTGCAAAAACAGTCTTTGTATGTGTTTTCCCCCTTCTTTTACCTTCTATCCTTTTTCTTTTCCAGTTCTAGTTAAATGTTCAATTTAATATGGATCAAGAGAAACTTCAATGCTCATCAATATTACCTATTACACCTATATGTAGAGATGCATTAACTTTGTGCAGAAAAGTTTGTGTCCTTTAACCCACTAAATGATTTTTTTTTCAATAAACTAAATAAACCCATTATGAAATAATGTACCATAGATGTTTGTTAAGTCATTTAACCCCCGACTCCACCCCTTTTGTATTATATGAGTGTGTATATATGTCCACCTATGTCTGTTGTAGGTACTGGGGGGGGGGGGCGATGGCTCCTTTGGGAAGGATTAGAAGCAAACCCTTCCCATCCAAATCTGTAGACAATTCAAATTGAATTTACATCATTTAGAGCGCCTAAAAACAAAGAATCAAATGGCATGTGTCATCATAGCCAATGGTAAAGCTTCTCTGCAGCGACCAAGAGGTCCCATCTTGCACCAGGCTACAGCCTATCCTCATCCCCCTCCCAACCAACCAAAATAAAAGAACAAAGAATTAAATTGTTCCAACTTCTGAGTTTACTTTTCTATGCATCAAGTAGCCACAAAATGGACTGCTAATAGTAGCAAATTGTTTAGTTCTATGCTCTAAATCCCAAGTGTTTAGACCAAGATCAAATGTCCGGGCTCTCAATTTGTATGCCCTAAACCATAAATCTTGAAACTTGCTATTTTCAGCCATCCTTTTGTGTTACTCAATGCATATGCAAGAAACTCAAAATAGTTTGATTTTTTTTGTTTTTAAGCAGATAAAATTATATGGAATCAATTTAACAAGTGCGCGTGCGCACTCGAGCGTGCACCCATCTGAGACTTGGCTCCTTCGAGGGACAACACCAACGTCAAGAGGTAAGCAGCTTATGTGTTAGCAGAGTGTTGATAAAAGCATACACCTGAAAGCGCATATTACATATATTGACTCTTGGTAAGGGAATAACCCATACTCACCTCACCTATACACCAACAAGTGCACATATATAATTGGCAGAGTGTTGATAACCAATCTCCCCATCTACCATCAAACATACTCATAGAGCATCGATAACTCATCTCCCAAGGCTCCAACAATGTCGAATCATGTCTGATTATGACTTTTATGCATGCCAAAAAGATTGCACTTAGGTTGTAGCCCCAGCCAGTCGCAAGCAATCAGTGTAAGCACCTTAGCAATCTCCAGATATCTAGCGAACTGACATAGAGCTTTCAGTGTTACCAAAAGAGCTTTTGTTCCCTTCTTGTTGCAGAGTGTCCCAGATAATCTCTTTTAATTTAACAATTTGTCGTTATAGCTTCAGCGAAGTACATATATCCCAGCATCTCACATCAACCCCCCAAAGCTAAAGCATCATTCATCTACACATACTTCTCTAAGGTAGCTTAACATGTTTCCACTTTCTACTAATAGTGTGCAATTGAATTCCACAAAATGAAAGCAGATTAGAGGATTAGCAAACGTCGAATGAAAGATATTATAGAGCTTTTTCAGCATTTTCCAAAAAATCAAGTACAATTGAATCCCATGAAATCTAAGCAGGGTGAGAAGATTACCATAATGTAAGGGTGAATGGGGTTGTCAAGTCCGGACAAGAAAAAAAAAACTCTTTCATTTTTATCTTTTTTAGCATTTCACAAATGCATGATTTATTAGCCATTGCAGCAAACTATTTTGAAGATGATCGTTTCTATGTCAAATTTATGCTGACCAAACATGTTTGTGGAAAACCAGCAACAAAGTTAGTTGTTGATATAGTGAGTCCAAGTTGCTCAAGGAATACCTGAAGAATGATTTTCTCGGGGGCTTGATATGCCTCCAAGAAGTGGCAAACATTGACAAAAGCCCACTGCTTGCTAGAATTATCTTCACGCTTGAGGTGATTCCAACCAAATTTTATGAGCTCTTTACGGTGATGAACAAGATCATTTTGTAGATACTTCAATAGTAATGTGGCTAGTTGCAGAAGTTCAATCCTCAGTGGCTCATCATATTCAGCACTCACCTACAAAGGAGACAGGAATCTTCAAAATATTCCTCAACGGTTGACAAATATTTCAATGAAAAACATGTAATCAATTCGAACACATCTAATAAACCACCTCTTCAGGAGGATCGAGAAGCTTGTCAACAACTGTTTTTATTATAGAAGGATCAACAACTTCCCAGCTTTGACCATTCTGAAAGGTGTGTGCTAACATAGGAAGGATGAGGATTTGCATGGCAACAACCAAGTGAGCTTGTCCAAATTGGTTTGACTGGAAGATATTCAGAAAGTACAGAAGAATTGCCTTTTTCAAGTTAGGCGCATACCCTTCAGCAACCTGGATCCAAATGTAAGCAATAAGCACCGTAAAAAGATACGAGTATTGCAAAAATTCGAAAACACATAACAAGAACTTTTAAATGAAGAGAACAAAATTTACCTCAATGATATAAAACTCCTTCAAGAAAGTATAGTCGATGCGGCTATGAAATAGAAAAATAGATAACATGTCAACGAGAGCCCCAACTTCTGATTTATCATGCCTCAAATAATTTAGAAAACATTTGACAAGCCATTTACTTTCCTTTACCTGCACATTTCAGAAGGCCACAATGAGTAAATCAATAGAAACCAATCAATAGACCTACGAGTTCAAATAAATTGGCTTGTTTGCATTGATTACACATGGGAAACACATAAATCACCCCATGAATTGACGACTCACTTGGAGTAAACTCAGTTCCTGCTCATTTTGTAAACGAGAAATCCTTGCTGGTGACTTCCAAACAAGCAATAAGGTATCAAAAACAATACGGTTACCAAGCAACCATTCAGGCATCAATTTAACCAAAGTGGAGATAAGATAAAGCCCATGAAAATATCCATCAGAATTTGCAGTCATGCCTGCAGGTGGACAAGTGTCAGACAGAGAGCCAACACCACCTTCATTATTCACCGAAGAACTAGGATGAGAGGTAGATCCTTCAGCTTGAGGGAGAAATTGTGCAAAGGCACTTGCAAGTATCTTTTGTGGTGACCTAGCAAGTTCTTCTCTTAAGGGAAGACCAGCATCTGAACAAATTATATACATAAAGCTGACAATAAGAATTATCAGTAACTCCATATTGAACTCATACAATAAATTGGATTCTTATTTGTTTATTGGTACCACCAAATGCTTACCGTCTGAAATACTTTGGACGATCTAGTCGAACAAGAAAATAGTCTACAGCATCTGTTGCATAGCGATTTAAAAATTTTGTGAGTGGAAGACGATAGGGGCTGTTAATTTCACTGTAAAATTGTCCTGGAGGAAGTGTCGCTTCCAAATCAATTATTATAGTTACAAGATCATCCAGAAACTTCCCAGTTGCTGGCGGTAGTAGATGAAAAGTTCAATCATGGCTGCATAAAAGGCAAGTATGTCAAACCGGTATAAAGAAAACACAACAAAACAGTGAAAAAAAGAAGGATTTGATAGCACACCTGCTGCAACCTTAGGGTCATCCCCAGTTTTCCAAGCCTTCTGAGTTTGAGCAAGCTTTTCAGGCTCTAACCACTTTTTTAAATGATCCAGTAACTTCACACCTAAAGTAACATTGAAGCAGTTGGATAGAAGTTCAAGCAGACGAGCCAATCCTTGTAACAAAGGCATGGTGAGACTTTTTGTATGTGCTAGGTTAACCAAAATAGGCCTCAGGCTGCTCTGCAGAAGATCTTTAGGCATTTTCTGCTGCTGAATCACCTTGAAAAAGAAAAGTTGAGGCCACATATATTATCCACAGGTAAATTAATTAAACATTTAATATGAAATAAGACTTGGTCAAAACATGAAAATTTCAGTAGACGCAGTGAAGAATAGGATAGGAAAGCAACACAAGATAATGAAATTCAATTAGTTATAAATAAAAAACCTGCCGAAGCCCTTCTTTTGCAACAGCAACAATCTCTGGCGTGCGGCAAGTAAGGGATTTGAAAAACATTGATATTATTTTAGAACGCAGTTCAGTATGATTTGGTGTTTTAAGATCTTGCCAAGCCATTGCTGTACAAAGCAGTTCAATGCATGCAGTCCGAAGTTTGTTTAGTGTTGTAACCACTTTTGGGCTCATTAACTTTGCAACCCATACAGTTTCATCAGCTTCAGCAATTTGCAAAGCTTCTTGCAGAAAATTGACAAGCTCTGGAGTCAACTTGAGAAGAGGTGGTCTCAATGCAAGGCAGAAATTTAAAGCAGTAACTGTCCCCACCTGCGCGAGGAAAAATAGTAACTTCCATGTGCATGGGGTAAAAGTTGAATTTTGAGGAAAAATTCAATAGTTTGTGTCAGTGATGTAACATACCTGTTGCTCAACATTCTTCGAGCGCAGGGGCCGCATTATGAGAGGCTGAAGTAGAGGTAAGTATAGGGGCTCGAGCAGCTCAGAAACCTCACTGCCAGTCCTGCTAGCAAGAAGCCCTAAACATGATTGGACATTCTTTCTTACAACAATAGATGCATTTGGATTGAAAAGCTCTCTCGCAAGAAATTCAACAACTCCCTGAAAACTTTGCCTGTGAGGCTCATTGTTTGCTTCATCAACATTATTCACAACACGGAGAACTTGAGTGAGGACCTGACTCGTCTCTTCCTGTTCTTTATTAGCATGCAACGGCAGCCTTTTAAGAACATAAATTAGACCACGCAGTATACTTACTTGGAAATCGCATAGAGTCTCAACAGATACTTTTCCAGTTAAGGCCCTAAGCCCCATGACACCACCCATTTGAGCTTGCCAAGTATTTCCATAACAGCAATGCAGAAGACGAGGCAAAAGCTCCTCAAACACAGGTATCTTAACATTTGGAGGTGGTGAATATACAGGATTTAGTGACAGACTGGAGACCATCATAGGGGTGCCAGGACCTAGCCTTAAACTAGGTACACCTGTAAGTTTTGTTCTTGCAAGGAAAACAAGTGTCTCAGAAAATACATTTAAGGCAGTAAGAGCAGCCTTAGAATGGAGTCTGTTTTCATCAGCAAGCACATCGACTAATGCATCAAGAAATATAAGCGGATCTAACTCTTTCAGATTAGACGAAGTACTACATCTTGATCTAGAGTTCATGCCACCACTTGATGAAAGCACAGAACCAACATGATGCCCTATCACAACAGAAGAGTTTGGGGAAGAATGATCGACATGGAAAATCATGGCAAAATGACGGCAAACATTAATGACAAATTCATCTTTTGGATCCTGGAGCTCAGGATCTGAGCTGGCTGCAATAGTGGTCATCAAGAGTGTCTTGAAAACGGATTTCTCAGCAAGAAGTTGGGTCTTTGTTTTTACACCCAAATCAACCTGAATATATCAATATAAAAGAAAATAAAAAACCAAATTCCACACATACGGAACATATAAAAAAAACTGTCAGGGGGTAAACAAAATCAGTTGTCAAGAATACACTAGTTAAAGCTGTATCAATAATTACATAATAACAGTTTAAATTAAAATTTTGAAACAAAACTGCGCCAGAGGTTCTCTCTCAAAAACAAAACTACGACAGAGGTCATATTTGTAGCATGAAGACCAGATAATGAGTTTTATTTCACCGGCACCATCATAATCATCATTGTAGCTAAAACTCAAGCATTTTCCCACCCAAATTGGATGGAGCATAACTCGAAGTATAACTGAAAATGACCAAAAATGTGTGTCCCTGTCAATCTATCGTCAACCCCCGGCCATGAAGTTATAGCAAGTTCATTCTCAGGGCAACTATATGAAAGAATCAGGCATAAAATGAACCTTGTAGAGAGGTTGGTCAGT
Source organism: Agave tequilana (assembly GCA_038442645.1). Classification (NCBI taxonomy): domain Eukaryota; kingdom Viridiplantae; phylum Streptophyta; class Magnoliopsida; order Asparagales; family Asparagaceae; genus Agave; species Agave tequilana. The sequence goes on along the minus strand of JAVJIF010006244.1, from coordinate 25,692 downwards.
AAGAAGACCTATCAAATGACAGCATTTATAATGCTTCAAATAAAGATGTCCTTTCTCTTCAGATAATGTTTGGGATGTAAAAAATCTGAGATCTTTGATATCATGTAGAAAAGTTAGAACCACAAAATACACAAAACTTCCAATAACTATCACTAGAAATCAGATGCCCACCAACACCATACCTTGATAATCATAATTTATGCCTGTCATAATAAACTTCACAAATATAATTTGAATAAAATATTGCATTTCTCTGTTGGACTACTATAGTGGTCAGATTTTGATCTACACTAAGATCACGACACATGTCCCACCTCATCAGCGCCGCTCGTAACAGACAACAAGACATGCTAGCATATCACTTTTTCGAGCACCACTCAGCCGTTCCGAGATCACCCCTTCCGAGGACACCACTGCCCCAAGAACTCTCATACTCCGAACATCTTCCTGAGCACCTCCCAGCCGTTCCTAAAGCAACTCCTCCTGCTCCAAGCGAGACATCCACAGCAACTGACCTCATTGATCATCACCTTCAATTCAGCAAGCAGGACTTCCTTGACTCACAGAGTCAATTACGCCGCCAGATCATCCCATGTTTTGAACGTTGCAACAGCCCCTGCTCCAGCGCGGGCGGTTACAGATGATAGCAGAAATCACTCCCAATAATCAAGAGCGTAATCTGAACAGTTATAAAGAAATCCCAGAGTGCAAATCTTGCAATTAAGAAGATTCGTAATATCTGCACTTTTACTTACGACATGCAAGACATTTACACACAAAGGAGAACCCCAGAGGGATCGAACCCTAAAGAATTGAATCTGTAACAGAGTGTGAAGAGTTCCTCGTAATCCCTTTGAGTTAGTGGAATCTTTCTCTTCCCTGGCATCGTGGTTTTTCCTTTTGCATGTTTTCCACGTAAATTATCTGGTGTTTGCGTTGTTTTACTCTGTCTTATAAATTTGAGTGTAGATAAATTTCCCCTAGAATTTACCTCTACATTTTGTGCTTTCATTGAGATCTGAGTCCCTCCACTCAAGATCTTTCCCCCAAAAACTTTCCTCAAAAATCCTATTACAGATCAACGATGGCCCCACGAAAGCGAATCACCGACAGTGCAACTTCCAAAGGCAAGGCCACCGCAACCACGGAGGGCAAGGCCTACCTACCAACCAATAATCAATCGCATACCAAGGACACCGACTCCATCTCACAGCAGGAACTTTCCGTCGATGTCCAATCGTCCCAACAACAAGAAGACAAACTCCTTCAGGAGAAAGCAAATGAAAGAGCAGCAGCTGCAATTTGATCATGAGCAGGAACAGATGATGCTCTAACGTGAGAACATCATTCGAGAACAAGAGGAGCTGAAACTACTCAGCCAACAGCTCCAGACCCAAGTTGTAACTCTCCAGAACAACTCTACGCAAACAAATGATGAGCCCGAGAGCAACAGATCCCCGAGTATCCGTGCCCTCGATGAGCTAATCGAGAACTGGATCGTGGAGACCCAAGCTGCCTCAGCACCTGATCCCAATTACTTACATCCACGACTCTCCTCTCTCCAAAGATATCCAAGAGTGTGAATTCCCAAAGAAACTCTCGACTCCTACCTTCGACAGGCACTCCAGAGCGAGCGATCCAGTTTAGCACATCCGACACTTCCAAGAAAATAGTGATCTACTCCCGCAATGACCTGGCATGTGCCTCACCTTCCTATCTAACCCGAAGGACGCGATATCAGATTGGTTCTACTCCCTGCCCCTGCCTCTCGCCATAACTTCTCAGAGGCCCGAGGCCTTTCTCACACAGTACGCCTCTTGCCAAGCCAAGAGAAACATCTATCACCTCCTATCACCTCCTCTCTGTCAAGATGAGGTCGGGAGAGCCTTAAATCATACATCAACTTCTTCTAGGGCCAGCTGCCCAAAGTCTCCAGCTGTAATAAGGAGGTCTCTGCACTCGCATTCATCAGCGGGTTGCAGGCCACGCACCCCATGAACAAGCATCTCCTGAAGCACATCGTCAAGATGAGCGAGGCCCTTTCCCGATCTCAACCTTACATCCGGCTAGAAGAGGCGATGAAGGCTTCCTCTAATAACTCCGTGAAACCAAGTGATATTGGAGGGAAGTCGAAGTACACTCACGAAACTCCCAACCACGCTCAAGACGGCATCGGGATCAACCTCCTTACAAGAAGCAGGTGTTCCCTATCCTCCAACCAAGTCCACTCCGAAGCTTCAGATCGATGGAACGCTTCACTCCGCTGAAGCTCCTGATCAATGAAGTCTACAACACCTTCAAAGATCAGTCATGGGTCAGACGCCCGAAACCGATCCAACACAATCTCTCACTTCACGGGTCGGAGGATACTGCTCCTACCACAAATGTAAAAGGCACCAAACCATCCATTGTTGGGCCCTACGAAGGTACCTGGAAGAGCTCATCCAACAAGGCTTCCTCAAAGAGTACATCCTCACTCCCGAGGTAATTTCCAGACAGCAAATACGCAACCTCCTCGTGAACAAAACCTGATCGCCCGGTACAAGATCACCTGACTACCCGAATTTCCTTCTACAAAAAGTGCATTTTCTTCCAATCCTAACCTTATGTATTGCATTTTTGAATAAATATTATTCCATGCTCCTAACTTTTTGCAGTACATCCATCCGTCCACACGCCCCGCTAATGGGATTTCTCCCACTTGAAGGCGGCTGCTAGAACCCCCGCTGATGGAATTTCCCCCATTTGAAGGCGATTATAACGGCCATCCATCCGTCTGCACACCCTGCTCATAGTATTTCCCCCTCAGAGGCGGCTGCTAAGCTGATGGGATTCTCCCACTCAGAGGCGGTTACAATATTCATCCATCCACACGCCCCACTGAAGGGATTTCTCCCACTCGGAGGCGAAGACATGATTCCTCCGCTATTGGAATTTCCCACACTCGGAGGATCGTGTTTGTACACTCCGCTGATAGGATTTCCCCCACTCGGAAGTGTCAATACAGACTTGCCTACGAGCTTTTCTCAGTAGTCCTACAGGAGCCGAAATCCTCCGTTGTGGGATTGGCCCCACTCGGAGTCCCCACTCAGCGGAGGGATTTTCCCCTCTCAGAGCCCCAGTGTGATGTTCCATTAAGAGATTGCCCCCACTCGGACCACAGACACTAGCCTACGGGCTCCCCTCATTTGAACCTGCAAGCGAACGAACTCCCAGTAGTTTCCCCCTGTCGGATTCCTTCCATGTTCTGATGATGAGATTTCCCCAACTCTGGAGATAACTCTGTTGATGGGCTATCCCTCACACAAGAGGACAACTCCGCTGATGGGTTTATTCCCCTGTTGGAGGGGTCGGATCGTCGTAGGGTAGGGGGCTATCGGGACAGACGCATCCACTCTATCGATGGGTTAGACCCCCCACTTTAGACCAATTTTTTGCAGGTCCAACAAGACTATGGCTACATACGGCATAAGGTATATTTATGAGGGTTTTCTTGTTTGGATTATCCCCTCGACGTACCGGTCTCGTACAATCATAAATCCAGTTATTCTCCCGAAAACGAAAAGCTACAGGTAGGATCCCCCGAGAACAAAAGCTTCAGTTCCTCTCCGTCCCATCAAGACACTACGTTGTGGAATTTTTCCAACTCGGAATCAGACTCTGTTGCAGGGATTTCACCCTCCCAAAGGTCCGGCTTCGCAGCTCCCCTCTCGGAGGCTCAACCTACAACTGGGTTTCCCCTACTCGGAGGCAAAATTTTGCAGGAACCGTTGCGGGGCTAACATCCACTTGGGAACATGTTGAGCCAGTATCAAACACCTTGGTGTCAAAACAAACTCTTCGAACAGACATCCAATTCCAAATGAATGTCATGGTAAAACAAGCCAGGTAAGATCCAAACAATATTTCCATTTTGAAAATTAATGCTTTTTATTATAAAGCTTTTTAATTACATTCATTCAAATACACACTTGGTTACATCTAATAAGAGTAATACAAGATCTATCGCTCATTTATGTTTGCTTTTTTGAAAGAAAGTACAGATAACTCACACCTACTCATCCAGACCTGCCGAATAAACTCCCGATGCTGAAGCAAACAAAGAACTACCCGTCGGGGAACTCTTCACATGAGCGTGATCTTATTATTCACGCCACCTTCCACAAATCCGAGGAAAGCCCAGGGAGATTCCTGCAGAAAAATAAGATATCCTCCAGATGAAGAATCACCTCCTCTCAGAACACGCCTCCAAGGAAGCCAGACGGGCTCCTCCAGGATGTACAAGACAATGATGACATCACATCACTGACCCTCCATCATGAGCAAGAGGTCAGAACTCCCAAAGGAAGAATGCTTCATAGGTGACGTCCCAAGGCACCCCTCATGCTTCCTCCCGGCGCCTCGCCTTAAGAAAAGAGTCTCAGGACGAGAGCAACAGGATCCAGCTAGGAGTGAAGACTGCAAGACATAAAAGACGGCGATGGAATCAAGTCCGTCGTCGCTACTGCCTACAACAGCCCTCATTCCTGCCCAGTGTTTTAAATGTCAGATATCGGGAAAATATCGGATGTCGTAATCGGATGTCAGATTTCGGAGATATTTTAGGGCCATCTAGTAAATTTCGGACGTCATGACGAATAACAAATATATATTCTAAGTGTCTTAAATAATGTAATGTTAAAATTCTTATCAAGGTAATACATACACAGCTTATACAAAATTACATATATATGTTTATGATCGGTATACTTGTCTTAATATTTTGCAAACACTCAACTCATTGTAAAAATTTCTCAATTGCTCCAACTTTCAAGACCAACCAATACATTGAGTTTTTCTTGAAACGTTAGCCTACACTTTCCCGAAATGGCGGCCGACATTTCGTCGAAATGTCGGCTGACATTTCGAATTTTACCCGAAATGTCGGCCGACATTTTTCAAAACGCCATATCAAATGAAGGTGGAGATGTCGTGATGGTGAGGGCTTGAAAACAAAATGTCGGACAACATTTCAGAAATGTCAGCTGACATTTAAAACACTGTTCCTGCCTCATCCACCACCAGGAAAAAAGATCTCTGAGCATCAGTCTAAGAATTAAATTGTTTCGATCGGAGATCAGAAAAGCAAATCAAAGTCAAAGCATGAGCCCTCCCGAGCTTCCCTGCCAGCGAGATCTTGTCGCGAAAAACTGATGTTTTGCGACAAGATCATCGCGAAGACTAATGTATTACACCAGCAACCTCCACCATCTTTGTCCTCCCCTCTCTTTCCTCCATCAGACGAAGAAGAAGAACGACATCGCTATCTACCAGAACAAGAAGTTTGGGGGCAAGGAACCCTTGAAAAGACGAGCATACTTCTTCCAGGATTCACCCTATTTATAGATGAAGAAATCAAATCGTCGCCTATTCAAATTCTTAATCACCCCCAAGGAGTCCATTTGTATGCCGAATTTTACGGCATGTCGAATTAGCCAGATATAGACCGTCTCTACCACATGATCTCATTCATCATGACGTCAAGATCTCGATCATTAATTTGCCTACTGTCCTCGCCCACTTCAATTTCCAAAAAACTCAAAGTATAAAGGATGCCACGACTTCTCAAACCAGAGGAGAGATCAATTTGCTCCCCTCCTCTCTGGAATTCGGAGGATGAGAAGGCGGAGGGGGCATCTGTAGTGGTCAGATTTTGATCTACACCAAGATCATGACATTCCTATGTGGTGCCTCGATCCCGCGGGTACGGAGACGCCACTGCGACGTATATACGCAGGTCGAAAATACCCTCACGTATATACGCTAAGTATCAGTATAGGTAAGAATCAGTGGTAATATACATTCCAACAGAAAAGTACAAGTACATGGTCATCACAGAGAGTGATGCAATATTACAGGAATATTACATCACCAGGAAATACAAAGTACAATACATGAAGAGATATACAAAATAAAAGCTGAGAGGTGCTCACGATACAACAAGAGGGCCTCGAGAGCCAAACAGGAGGGGAACTAGGAGGAAGAGTTGCGATGATGATCCAAGCTTCTACTGCACTCCGATCGTCACGGAAGGATCTGCTGCGCACTGTGATCAGCTACAACAGGGTCACCAAGGTCCAGACTCCAGGATCTGGACATGAGAATCCAGGGTTGTCAGATGCAACCCTGCGAGTACATATAGTAAAGCCAAGTGGCGTGCATAACAGGTACATGTGTACAAGAAAGGTGTACCGTGAATATAAGCATATATGAACATGAAATGAGACAGTAAGTAAAGTAACTACAAGAAAATCAGTTATATAAGCCCACATTACCGATCCGTAAGATTAGTACGTCGAAGAAATAATCCAAATAAGAAAACCCTCATATATATACCATATACCTTACGTCACTGTAGTCTGAGTTTATATAATCTGACTTTACCTTCACAATAACATAATAATGCAACAGTATGGAAGCAATCAAGTAATCCAACAAGATAGCACATGTATAAGTGGTGACCAGTATAAACCAAGAGTATAGCTAATCATATATCAGGAGCATGTTATTATTAAGTTATTAAGACTCATCTGATTTGTAAATATGTATCCTATCCCACAATACCTCAGCATACAAATCCGAGAGTAAGTTACTGGAAACTGATGGAGATCGACGAACCATTCTTAGAATGGGTCCCGTACATGCCCGGGACAAAGGTCAAGAAGTATCCGGTGCTGAGCCGAAACGTACCGCTAGGTACCGGGACTTATTGTACGCCCGAATAGGAATAGGATGTCACCGCTCCCACAGGAATAGGCTCATGGGCTTATGGTACAGCCGGCAAGAAAGGGAGTAGGGTGCCAGTACACCCCACGGAAGCGCTTGGTGGCCTCCAGGTCGAATCCAAGTATATGTGATGAGGACATCTCTCTAGGATTGCGATTCTACACCAGGAGGCGTCGTCGCACACTTTCAGTTTGGTTCGATTAGGGTTGGGAAATTCAAGCGACATTAGGCTGCTCGTTTTAGTTACTTTTCCCTTTTATTGTAATTTTTATTTATTTGGTAGTTTTCTTTTAGTCCCATATCAGTTGTAATGGGATCTTTCCGTTAATGTAGGCCTATTTAAGGCCAAGACTGGTATTGTTATTGAGGTTTTTAGAATGAATGAAAATTGCTTTTAAGCTTTGTAGCCTGTGTGCTTTGGGTGAGAAACCCTAGGGAGAGAATCCCGCCCGATTCCTCATCATATTGGTATCAGAGCAAGCTCAAGAGTGTAAAATAGAGACTGTGTTGTAAAAAGAATTTGCAATTTAGACCTCAATATTTTGTAAAATATTAATTTATGCAACTGTAGATGTCCACTATGTATCAGCAGTCCCTAAATTAATATTAAGATGTTGCAAATAAAAAGGCAAAGCAGATACACTCGGTCGCTATATGTAGATGGCAGAGAATTGATGAAAGTATGATGACAGAATCAAAGTGGTATTCAAAATTTCAATCCAAAGGAATTTATACTTGAATACTGATTACCTGGATCAAAGCTCTCGTTGTCACGAACTCAACGGATCGAAAAGCGTCTGAATCGGACTCTGGATCACCAAGTTATCGCCTGAAACACTGTATTGCGCTGTGCTTTGGATCCAGACTGTAGTCCGCGGATCAGGTTGTATTTGGATCCAGACTTCAGCCCTCACTCCAAATAACAACTGTTGTTTGCTGTTGTACTACCTGAAACTCAGATCACATTCAAACTCCAAATCAAAACTCCCAAATCAAAAATAAATCACACCAGGGAGACGTCTGATTGTCGACGCAGAGCAAGGTGTCGTCGCTTGATCGAGCAAATTGTGAGGGAGGACAAAATTTTTCTCCTTCCCTTATTGAAGCTCTGTCGAAAATGAGGTTGCTGTCCTTCTAGTTTTCGTAAAAAGAACTTGATGGGTTCCAAGATGTAGGTCGATGTCGAATTCGAAGAGTGGTGATGTTGTTGGGAGTGGTGATGTGGCGCTCAGATCGAGATGCCGGTCGACTGCGAGTGCCCGAAGGGGAAGATCTCGGGAGGATGATCACGTCGTTTGTGGCTCGGGGAGATCTCGACGTTGCCGCCGCTTGAAGCACGGAGTGAGATCTCGCTCTGTTGCAGTACTCAGATGGATCCTGTTAATGATTCAGTGATGAAGAGGATCGACGTCGTCAATGGTTGACGTCGTCGATGGCTGACATCATCGCCGTCGATTATGGTTGACGTCGTCGTCGATTGGTGTTGTCGCTGTCTGGATCTGGTTGACGTGTCGCGCTTTACTTTCTGTCATGAGTACGAAAGTGATTGGTTTCGAGAAGATCAAAGACACTTATGAGTCCTATCCTGATTTTGGAAAATATATACTGTCTTAAGGGATAGTTTGACTCATGAGATTGATGGTTTTCTTCTGCAAGACGGATATTTGTTTCGCTCTCGTCTGTTGTGTATCCCTCGTACCTCATTGAGAGAATTTCTGGTATGAGAATTACACGTTGGGGGACTTGCTGGACACTTCGGGCGAAATAAAATAATTGAAGCTGTCGAACATCGTTTTTATTGGCAAGCTTAAAAAGAGATGTTGCAAGGCTTGTTAGTCAATGTCGTACATGTCAACTCGCCAAGCAATGAAAACAAAATACTGGTCTTTATACCCCTCTACCAGTTCCTAATTGTCCTTGGCAAGATGTCAGTATGGATTTCGTGCTGGGTTTACCAAAAACAGCAAGGAAGCATGATTCCATACTTGTGGTTGTAGACAGTTTTTTCAAGATGGCTCACTTCTTGCCATGTTCCAAAACGTCGGATGCATCTCGGGTTGCTACAATCTACTTTGATGAAGTTATAGGCTGCATGGACTACCCAAAACAATTGTCTCAGACAGGGATGTTAAATTTACGAGCTATTTTTGGAAAACTCTGTGGCATAAAATGAGAACTAAACTTCAGTTTTCTACGGCCTTTCATCCACAAACTGATGGCCAAAACTGAAGTAGTCAATAGAAGTCTTGGTAATCTGCTACGATGTTTAGTGGGTGAGAATCATAGAGCATGGGATCTTGTATTACCTACTGCTGAGTTTGCATACAACAGTTCTGTCAATAGAACCATAGGCATGAGTCCATTTGAGGTAGTGCATGGTTATCAACCTAGACAACCTATAGACTTAATTCTCATGGTACCCCATCATACTAGGATGTCTGAGTCAGCTGCATCATTTGCATCACATATTCATGACTTGCATAAGGAGATCAGCAATCAAATTCAGAAAAATAATGCAAATTATAAAGCTTATGCAGATTTGCACAGGAAAGCACATGAGTTTAACGTAGAAGACTACGTGATGGTTCGGATTCGACCAGAACGGTATCCTCCTGGTACCGTTAAGAAATTGCATGCACGTAGTGCAGGACCATTCAAAATTTTGAAGAAAATTAATTCAAATGCATATGTGGTAGATCTCCTACCGAATTTTGGCATTAGTCCCTCTTTTAATATTGAAGATTTGGTTGCTTATAAAGGGCCCAATTTTTCCCCTGATAATCCTTTTATTGGATGAGCCTTCCCCTGAGCCACCTCCTGAAAGATCCTTATTACCTCCTCTTCCCTAAATACATCCCACCCATATGGCAGAACAAATTGTTGAAATTATTGATGATCAGATTGTCTCTACTTGAGATGGTGGTTACCACAGATTTTTGGTTCGTTGGAAAGGACTACCTGATTCTGATAACATTTGGATTAATCGAGAGGAACTCCAACGGTTGGACCCTGATCGCCTGGAGCATTATGAGACCCGTGGAGGTTCACATTCGATGGAGTCATTTTTTCCCAACCCCGAGGGAATGATAGGGACATCTCTCTAGGATTGCGATTCTACACCAGGAGGCGTCGTCGCACACTTTCAGTTTGGTTCGATTAGGGTTGGGAAATTCAAGCGACATTAGGCTGCTCGTTTTAGTTATTTTTCCCTTTTATTGTAATTTTTATTTATTTGGTAGTTTTCTTTTAGTCCCATATCGGTTGTAATGGGATCTTTCCGTTGATGTAGGCCTATTTAAGGCCAAGACTGGTATTATAATTGAGGATTTTAGAATGAATGAAAATTGCTTTTAAGCTTTGTAGCCTGTGTGCTTTGGGTGAGAAATCTTAGGGAGAGAATCCCGCTTGGTTCCCCATCAATATGGTCGCGCGACACTATAAAACCATCATAAACATGGAGACTATATCGGTACTCATCAGTTTCCCCCATCCCGGTGTAAGTTGTCTAATATTAGAATTTGTCCAGTGATAATGGCCACAAGGTGTTTATAGTAATCCTATATTCATGGTTATCCTATTACGGGGATCAACAGAATATAGTATCATGAGTCACCCTTTTTCAGGGGTTCAGGAATACAGAAGTTCAGGAGTACAGGAGTATCAAATGTCTGGTAACAGTATAAAAATCAAGTCCCCGTAAAAGTGACAATCATGAATATACAAAGAAGTACTGTGTCCGGTGTAATAGTATCCAGTCAGGTGTCACAATATCAGGTCAAGTGCATTGGTACCAGGTGGTAGTATGTCAAGTGTCAAGTGAAGCATGGCAAGTACCGGTGTCAGATATCAAGTAATAAGTATAGCATGACAAGTACCGGTATATACATGTCAGGGTCAGGTAACTAATATATCGGTGAGAGTCGCAACATCAAATACTAGGTATCAATCGGTCACGTAACATGGTACAGGAGAACGGCATAACCATTTCAAACACTTCACAACATTATTTCTAATAATAATAAATTTATCTATTTATTAGCCATGCGAAGCCGAGTGAAGCGGGAGCAGATCTAGGCATACCCGGTATAATACTGGTCCAACAAAGTATAATAATGGTCGGAAGCTATTTATAAAGACCGCCCGAAACAGAGGACAAGACATGCCAGCAGATCACTTTTCTAAGATCATCCCATGTTTTGAATGTTGCAGCAGCCCCTGCTCCAGCGCAGACGGTTACAGATGGCAGCAGAAATTACTCCCAATAATCAAGAGCGTAATCCGAGCAATTATGAAGAAATTCCATCGTGCAAATCTTGCAGTTAGGGAGATTCAAAATATCCGCACTTTTGATTATGACGTGCAGGGTATTTATACACCTGGAGCTCCACCAAGCAAAGGAGGACTCCAGAGGGATCGAACCCTAGAGAATTGAATTTGTAACAGAGTGTGAAGAGTCTCTTGTAATCCCTTTAAGTCAGGGGATTTCTCTCCCTGGCACCGTGGATTTTTCTCTTTGCGGGTTTTTCACGTAAATTCTCTGGTGTTTGTGATGTTCTCTCTCTTACAATTTTGAGTGTAGGTAAATTCCACCCCCGTGGAATTTACCTCTACAGTTTGTGACGTAAAAAGCTTGAGACTATTGATATCATGTAGTAAAGTTAGAGCCATGATGCAGATAACTTGTAATAACTATTACTAACAATGGGATGCCCACTACCACCATACCCTGTGATAATTTGTCACTAGAACTTCATAAATTGTGGGTAAAAATGCATCCTAAGGAGGACACAGATACATTGATACAGACAACATTAAACATGGGCACACAAATCCTATCAGGTACATGATAATGCAATAAGCATAATATCTGATGCAAGCAATGTGTCTGAAACAACATGGCTCCGTGATAGAAGTTTCCATGCCACATAGATTGCATTTTACTTCTATATAGAAGTATGGTAAAAAGTTAATAAAGGATCCACCAATTTTATCATGACTCATAAAAGACATGCAGATATGCATTTATAAAAACTGGACTTTGCTATCATTGTATCAGTTATTATAACATTTTATAGCTATATAAACTGCAAATGTATTTTCTTATCGAATTAGAAATCTTTCATTAATCATGTTTTGACACGGGAAACCATTAAATCTTGATCTCCAAATATCAAAATCATGAATTAGTATGACATTTCGGTGTTGGTTTATCGATTAATTACATGGGAAATAAAGAGACATTAATTAATCTTGAATTGCATTTCCTCACCATGCATTTTATGTTGGCTATATGGCATGGCAAAAAGGATTGCAAACATATTTTATTATAGAATAAGAAAAATCTTTCCTTAATTACAATTTTACAAAATACGAAGCCATTTCAGACCTTAATCTATAAATCAAACTAAATCATGAACTTAGTACAAAAGAAAAGACTATATGCCCTTTATATGCTTTAGAAGAATATCAGATGAAAAAGATTCCATGTCAACTAGAACAAAAGGAGAGAGAAGAAAACTCAATCTTTTACATCAAAAAAATTTCAAGACCTTAAGTGTGAATTCAAGGCTCCAACAAATATCAAGAGGACTTTCTTCCTCGTCTATATTTAGGAGGGGGTGCCCTACACCACCTTAAAGAAAAAGTAAAACTAATTAGCCGTATTAAAAATTACTATCATCCAAACAGATTTACAACTAGTATAAAAAAGACAATTAAATGGTGTAAAATAGATAAACAACATTAAGGAAGTTCAGAAAAGAATGCCTATACGTGCTGAAAGTTCATTACAGCATATAGCAAGGGCATACAGCGTGCAGCTTACCTATCCCAGGGGGCCAGGAGCCATTACATTATTATTAACCATTACATGAGAATAATTCTATTTGTACTATAGACAAGGAAGATAAATTATACCAAAATAAGTAACATTAGATTGTACATTTAATATAAGAACCATAGAAAGCAAAGTATTATGTTGTTTAGAAATTTCACAATGTCAAGAAGCTTCAAAACTAACCTTCATATCTGAAGCTTCTGTACGCTGACCAGAAGGATCCACCATAGAGATTAACAATGCTCCAAGATGACCAGGGCTCACACCATCAACCAGTACATTGCCCGGCAAATTCAACAGAGATGTTAAACATACACGAAGAAATGTAAGTGCTTGCTTCCTATAGAACGCATCCATTCCACCAGTATTTTGCATTACTGTGGCAACAGCTAGGTAGATACAACGGTCTAAAGGTACTAAAAATGGTGTTTGAGGCTCAAAAGTCAGAATTAAACGAAGTCCATGCTCTGGATTCTCTTTGCAATCAAGCATAAGGGGTTCCTTGAGGAAACGCCTGTTCCGACCACCTAACTTACCCAGCAGTTGCAAAGCCTTTGTACCCCAGGGATAAGGAACAGGTCTCAAGTGAGACCATAAAGCAAGTATAACTTCAGACATGACGTTCGCCATATTAGGTTCCAAAAAATCAGGATTTAGACTGTCAATCCAGAATTCAAGTGTTCGAAGGCCTAAAGTCACAAGGTCATCACTTCCCTTTAAAGCAAGAACAAGAGGCCTCATAAGGCGAGGTAGATGAGGAAGCAAAGAACTCAAACGGGCGGGTAATGTCAGGCAAAGCTCCAAAACAAGATCCCTCATGTCTTCTCCACTTGGCCCTCAATCATAGCTAACAACATGTTCAGACAAGGCTGCAAGGAAGGTATTAAATCTCGTAACAGTGTGTCAAACTTCCCACCATTCAGTAATCGAAACATTCTTCGAAGAATATGCATGTAACCAAGAGGCTTCTCCACTTCAGTGGCATTCTTCATACACACATCCATTATCACAGGTATGTGAGGCTGCAGTATGCTCTCACATTCAGTAGGAGCTTTTGCAACAGCAATAAATAAGAATCTGAAAAGTTGCAGAACAAGTTTTGCTGCAGCGGTGTCTGGATGCTTCAGTGTATCAAGTTTACTACTGACCAGAAAATTGACCAGAACATCTGTGAAGGGTCGTAAGACCTTAGGAACTTGTAAAAGGGTCGAAAAGATATGAAGTAACTGAGTGTTGGTAGTCATGGACTCAAAAAGTTCTGGCATACATAACGAAAACATGTCCATAAGGTCCCGAGGTTCCATTATAGCTAAACTCTGTGAAAAACATTGCAACATTTCTCTCTCTTCATCCTTATCTTTAAAGAGTGATAAGCAGTGAATCCCACTTTTCAAAACACCTGAGGCTTTCCAAACCTACCAAATTTGAGGTCAGGCTAGAGCAACTTGCAAGACATAGATAATAACCATGAGATGAAGATAATTGAAATACCTCGTCTTCCTTCATGCCCTTGAATACTGGCAGGTGAGCATTAGATGATGGTGAAGCTTGCTCTTGTTGATGTGCCCCATGTGGAGATGGTGACACCTGAAGCAGAAATGAAACATCAGACCAAATACGAATGTTCAAATATGCTAAGGAAGCTAACAGATGAAAACCTGCGAGCGTGGTAGATGTGCATTGGTGATGCTCCAAATTATGGTCTTCATTCCTGCAACACATGTCCATCAGTGTCATTACCTATGCACCATACAGTATGACTATTGAATCAACTAGTTATTACTTTGGTGTCTGTCATGGCCTATACAAAGTTTAAAACACAACAAACATTCTACCAGATCACGTTTAAAATTTTCTCTTGCATTTCATGTCAACAGTTGAATCTTATGGTGTCGACAAATTTTCAACGTCATCAAGTCGACTCATGTAGAGAAATAAAAACCCTTGGATTGAATTGATTAACATAAGAGAAGGTATAATGTATATATTTAAGACAAGGTGGGTATATAGATAACAACCTAATAACCCAATACTAATAATTAATCTTAACATCCAGTAAGCCAGGTCACATAAGTAGGATCTGAAGTAGCAGGTGGATCTTGAAGGAGGTGAGCAATTTATTTTGAGTGCCAATGAATATACGGAACGCCTGCCGCCATAACAAGTAATTGGATCCATTCAAATTTACTATAGTCCCCAACATTGTCTTGGGAATAGAAATCTCAACCATCAGAGAGGAGATCATAGTGGAGGAGGAACTTGTAATCTCAGACATATTAGCCACTAGATAAGTCACCAGAAATTAGACAGTAGTAGTAGGAAATATTCAGTAAGCAAGAGAAACAAACAATTTAGCTACCAGATAGAGGCATAGACAGCCAGAATTGCATCAAGAAAACAATATCCTAAAATAACCAAATCAGATGTAAAAATCTGACTTTTAAGCAGTAAATAGATCAGATCTCATCAGAAAAGTCTTGTAGAGCATCCATATAGCCAGATCAGATGTAAAAATCTGATTTTTTAAGCAGTAAATAGATCAGATCTGAGCAGAGAAGCCTTGTAGAGCATCCATATAGCCAGATCAGATGTAAAAATCTGATTTTTTTAAGTAGTAAACAGATTAGATCTGAGCAGAGAAGCCTTGTAGAGCATCCAAATAGCCAGATCAGATGTAAAAATCAGATGTAAAAATCTGATTTTTGAATAGTTATGGCCCTATTTGAGACCTCTGGAGAAGGCAGGAAGGGAGGCGGCACCTCTTGAGATGGTATAGAGGTAGGGGCGGCACTGTTTTAAGGATTTGAAGGGGTGGCACCGACGGGGGGTGGGCGGCACTGATTTTGATGAAGTGGAAGAGGGTGGCACCTTTTGAAGTGGAGGGGTAGGCGACACTGAAGTGGAGGGGGTGGCATCTTTTGAAGACCAGGAGGTGATGGCGGAGGTGTATGGAGAGGTGGGAGGGTGATGTTTGAGAAGAAGAAAGAGAATTTTGAGAAGAAGGTGGTGAATTTAGGGACTACGGTAAAGAAATAGAAACCCTTGAATTGAATTGATTAAAATAGGAGAAGATATGGGATATATATAAAAGACAAGGTGGGTATATGGGTAACAACACAATAACCCAATACTAATAACTAATCATAACAAGTCACAAGCTCTATCACCGTAGGTCTTTAATCTCCACCATTTCTCTGCCAGAACTCCGAATTTCGCCCAGCTGTTCAAAAGTCATCTCAATCATATCCCAACACGCTTTACTTGAATTTACTCAACTTTATCTTTCATGTGGGAACCAAACTGGTGAAGCTGTTTTCAGGGAGGCAGAACTCAGACAATAGAGCCCAAGGACTCAAGCAACCGCATTTTGATGCTTTAAAAGCTCTGCAGCAACTGACCATGTTGCTACTAATGGTCTGACATGTCTAATTTTAAAACAAAGTAGGAGAGAAAATTAATTATTTCTCACAATTCTGTTGAACAAAATCAGCCCTCATGTCGTTTTAGAGGTAATATATTAAATATTTCCTTTTATCCATCCAAATTAAACAGATGTACCAAAAGACCTAATGGGGAATGTCAGATAGAATGATCTGGGGCATGTGGCATTTATCTGGATATCTCGGGATCAAGCAGCCATAAGTTAGCTGAAGTTAGTTTAGGCTTTTACTAGATTGCCTAGTATGGCACTTTTTCTCCAAGGAGAAGGTTCATTCTTTAGGTTGATTTTATAGATTTTATAATGTATGATTATGAGTTAGAATCCAATCTGAGGACTTCCCAGAAATATCAAAATATCTCAAAACATCTCAAAAATCTCAAAGGATTTTTAAGTTTCATGCTATGGATCCGCTTTAAAGGCTCTTTCAAGTCCTTTGCATCCTCTATTTTCTGTTGGTTTATGCATCAGTCACGGATGGACAACATGGAGATTTTGAGGAAGGGGAACTCGTTGAGAAGGATCTCCCTTCTTCTTCTCTCTTCCCTACAAACATCATATTTCCTTCTAAACTGCAAGATTTCATTGCTTCTAAATTAAGGACTGGAAATTATCTCAAAATCTGACATAATACGTCTCTTACTGCTTTGCTGAAATTTTCAGTTTCAGGCGAGGAAACAATTCCATCCCCACAAACTAAATCCAGTCTATGGATATTAAGCAATCTCCAAATAAATACAACACAATTTATCATTCATAGACCATTCTAATATCCATGTAAACCCCAAAATTCCTTTTCTTGACACAAAATTCATATTCCCTTCATAAGTAGCCAGAAATTCAGAACAACCGCCAAGCTTTCCACAATAACAATTACAACCTCTATCTGCAAATTCCTCCACAGACTAACATACTTGTATCAATTCTATATACAACCGCTTTCTTGTTTTCCATCCAATAAAAGGAACAACTTTTCTGTTCTTCAAAGAGAAAATTGGACCCGCATGAAAATTTAATTCTCAATCAAGGATAATGTTTGAAGAATTTGATATCGATTGTATTATTGAAAAGGAATAAAGTTACTATGAGTAATCGACCTTAAAAACCATCAACCAACAACTAAGGAGCTAAAAGGTTGAATCAAATATTGAAGGACCTTCCTCCAAACTACAAACAATACGGTCGAGATTAAAGAAGATAACCCTCCATCCTTATCCATCAGAGGTAATTAAGCCATTAGAATAATAAAGGTGGGCAGGTAACTCCAATAAAATATTGTACTGTCCCATGAATGCTGTAGTAAGAAAGGTGACAAATAAGACATCATGGTTTCTCCTCAAGTATGCACCATTTCTGAATGATGCAAACTTTCCCATGACTAATCCCTGACAACGTACGGGTGAGCAAACCACATCTACATCCCTACAATGGCCATCCCCATACTGGTCATCCGACAGGTCTTCATGTCTAGGATGAATTGAACGTGTGGACCAGCAAGGGAAGGGCCTTCTGACTATTTGAGGCCAGCCCACCCGTCCACCCAGGAAAACATGAAGGAAACAGGAAAACAAGAAGACAGACGAAAAGACACGAAACCAGAAGAAACATTAAGCTTGACTTTATTGAGTACAACTCACAGACACAACTAATGGAGACTGTTGGATTGGATAACAGAAGAATCCTAGATAACATTTATGACTACTTGACATCCAAGACCAAAATAATAGTAACATAAAGAAAACAAAGATTCAAAGGGAAGCTTCTAAGAGTGCAATTGCAATATGAAATACAAAGATATAGGATTGTTAGCCAATTGTGTGCATCTTCCTTATGAACTTGAAAATACTGAATTAGTGATCAAGAAATAAGAACAAATTACCCATAACCAAAGTTTTAATTAGATTTTTATACTCATTGACTTCCTTGGAGTACTCCAATGGAGGCTGCAAATTGAGCACAGCCTGAAAAAACAAAACAAAACAAAACAAACACTGATCAACACAAACAGCATGACCGGGAAAAAAAACAAGGAAATAATATTATAATGGACAGATAAATATCACAGTGAGAGGAGGCCACCGTAAAAGAATAGAGATATCAAATTAAGTATGCAGGATCAATTATCATGTCAAGTACATTAATAGTGTCCTTGGTACTCCATATACTACTATTTGGAGTCAAAGACAGAAGCATCTGGGTTAAGTTTTATGGTTAAGTATATTATTTCTCAATTTTAAAGGGTTGCACAAAGTCATTGATTCAAACTTTCAAAATTACAGTGTCACCCCACAACTATGGTTTTATAAAGTTCTAGGCTATATTCTTTAAAACCCTGTAAAAGAGGCTTGTGAATTAGGTTGGTTGGTTGTGTGTGTGTGTGTGTGTGTGTGTGTGTGTGTGTGTGTGTGTGTGGTTGTGGGGGTTGGGGTTGCACAAAGCCATTGATTCAAACTTTCAGAACTACGGTGTCATGACACAAATATGGTTATATAAGGTTGCAGGCTATATTCTTTGTAAAACTCTGTGAAAGAGGCTTTTCTGCTCAGCCTCTTTTACGTGTGTGTGTGTGTGTTGGTGGGGGGGGGGGGGGGGGGGGGGGGGGGGGGGGGGGGGGGGGGGAGAGTATATTTCATCACCTTTACTTCCCTTTCTCTGCTCAGCCAGCTCCTCTCTATTCTTATACTCATCTCCCATTGAGGGTTCATCCATTTGTAAGGAGTCTCTCAGAAATTAAAATAAGAGATTTTTTTTCTATTGTTCAATTTGCTGGAAAATCTAGGGGTTCGAACGGGCCCGGGCCCGGGTTCGAATTCCCCAACGGCTATTTTTATAGCCATTGGGTTGGTTTCAGGGGGTTTTGCAATTTTTTTGCAAAATAACCCCCAACGGCTATAATTGCCCAAGATTATAGCCGTTGGGAGGTTTTTGTAATTTTTTTACAAATACCCCCCCCCAAAAAGGCTCTATTAAGTCCAAATTGTTTTTTTGCCCAAAAAAAATACATTTTAACACCCTCTTCCCCACTTCATTTCATCACAAAAATACTCTAAAAATCTCTAAAAAATCTCTACAAATTTCTGGTCTCTAAAAAAAATTAGACCAGATTTGAATGGAAACCTTTTCATATGCAGTGTGGATGTCACATCATTAACTTGTGTATACATGATGGTTTAAAATGTATAGATTATGATATTCAAAAGTTAAGAAGTACTATTTTATTTATTAGAAGTAGTGGTCCAAGGAGGCAATACTTTAAACAAATTTGTTCCAGCTTAAGCCTACAAATTAAAAATTTATCTCAGGACATAAGAATTTGTTGGAACCCAACATATAATATGTTGAGAAAAATTATTCCTTATAAGAAAGCAATACATATGTTTATTTTCACGGAATTGCCAGATCAAGATATTTTTAGGAATGGAAAATTTGAGTTGTAATATACGAATTTCTAAAAAAAATTGAAAGAGTAACAAGATTATTTTATGGGGTTTATTATCACACAACTAATTTATAATTTTATGAGTTAACTGAAATTACTGAACTGTTTTATACAAATCGAAATGATTTTTTTCTTCAAGATATTATTACTCTTATGGAAGAAAAGTTCAATAAGTATTTTAAAGATTTTCTTGCAATATTTTATTTTGCTAGTAATATGGATCCTCATATTAAATTTGAAGAATGTAAATATTTACTTAAAAAAATTTATGAAAAAATGAATTATTCTGATTATGCCACAGTATGGATAGATATTGAGAATTTATAAATAACTTTTATGATTTTATGAATCACAATTTGAAAATAAACACTCATCATCCCATCATGTGTCTTTTTTTACGCCTAAAAGTTCTTTATTATCCTGTTTATTATCTGCACAGAAAAAATCAAGAAGCTCCGACACATTGAATGAGCTTCATTATTATTTGACTCGTGTCATAACTTCTGAGATTGATGCAGACTCAAGATTTGAACATTTTAGTATTTTGACTTGGTAGAAATCACAGGAGTATATATAGGACATATCCTATACTTTTTATCATGGTGTATGATTTACTAACCCCGCATGCCTCTACAGTAGTTTCAGAATATGCTTTTAATACAACTGGACGAGTGCTGACTGATACGAGGAACTATCTGTCGTCAGAAGCCATCAAAATGAGCATCTACAGGAAGGATTGGTTGGAAGCGGAGATGAGAAGCCAAAATAAATCAATAGGAGAAATCAATGACGACTCTCCAAAAGATGAATGAAGAATTGAAAATATATATACTTCATTTGTATTTGTATCAATTTATACTTCATTTTTAATCTATATACTTCATTTGTATTTGTATCAATTTATATTTCATTTTTAATCTATATATTTTGTTGAGAAATAGAAACCATAGAATTGAATTAATTCATAAACATAAGAGAAAGTACAAGATATATATAGAAGACAAGGTGATAAGGACATCACGCAGTTCCCATTTATCTTTTCATGCCTTAACTTATTCAGAGGATTTTGTATTTTGTTTCAGCTTTATTTGTAGTAGGTGTTTTCGCTTTATTTGTGTTCCTTTGTGGACGTTTAGTACCACATCGGTTATTTTCAAGTAGTCCTCTTTTGTAAATCCTATATAAGGCCCCCTAAACTATTGTATTGGAGAATTATTGAATGATTAAAATTTTCACAAATTATCTGGCTTAATTATTGAGTCTTTTGCTCTCGAGTTTTGGGGTGAGAAGCCCGCGTAAGGGGTGGAAACCCTAAATTTTATCTTATCTCAATTTCAAATTTTGGTTATGATTTGAAGGTGATTGCGATCCAGGTTGATATTACATCATTTTGATATCAGAGCACTGGTTTTCAATCCCCTTCAAATATTGTCTTTTTCCAAATTTTCTTCCAGTCTCCAAACCCTAGATCTATATTCCAGATCCATTCAAAAAAAAATTACAGTGAAAAAAACCCTCGAAAAATCCCAAAAAAATTCCAGGCCATATTGTTCATCTTCTTCTCTGAAAATTCCCAAAAAAAAACAATTACAGTGAAAATTTCCTGAAAATTCCTAATCAGCACTGTTCATCATTTTCTCCAACCCGCCGCCGCTAACCTTCGACACCACAACGTCAGCCAGATCACCGCGCCATCACCATCGACGCCCTCCGCCGCCTCCGACAGCCACATCCACCATCTTTGCCAGAAGAACCACCACCCTCCGCCAGCCCCGCCACTTCCATCAACTCCGTCGTCGTCTTCGTCGTCATCTTGGCCATCAGTCTTCGGTATTGGATCTCCACTGGTCTACAAATCCACTCCAACAGACCTCGTCGTCGTTCCTCCTCGCCACTGCGACCTCACCAGGCTGACGCAGACGAGGCCTCCTCGCTTCCTCTGCCGTCGACGATTTTCTCAGGCAGCAAAATCACCTACAAGCTTCACCACCACTGCTCCTCAGTCGCCGCCATCAACGCCTCGAGTACCAGCGAGGCCTCCCTTCGTCAAGCACCTGCGAGATCGTCGAAGGTCTTCTTCTCCGCCACTGCAGACGGAGCGTCGCCTTCGCCTGTCGCCACCAACGTCAAATCCGAGCACCAACGCCTGCTCTTCTCCAGCGCCTCCGACTAAAGCACGACGCCGGTCAGATCTTCCCCTCCTTCTGTCGTCATCCAGATCCAACGCCGACGAAGCTCCCCATAGCGTCTCCTCCGAAGAATTCCACCACCGCCCCGATCTTCCTTCATCAACATCCTCACCGCTGCAGCATCCCTCAGTCACTGTCGTCGTGCATAGGGCCAAGCCCTAAGGGCAGATCGAAGGAGGTGAACGGGCTCGCCGGCGCTCCCCGGTCCTCGTCTTCATCCTCATCTATGCCCAACGGCATCATCGCCGACGATCTCTGACGCCGTCGTCATCATCTTCGTCCTTACCTCCGCTCGACGAAGCTGTCGTCGCCGAAGATCGCCATCCCCGCCCCCCTCTTCTTTCCTGCCCTCGCCGACGGCCATCCACGACTCGCCGCCAACTCCTCCTCCAGAATTGGTGGACTAACCGTCGTCCTTGTCGTCGGGGGATCCTCGCCGGCGATAGCTCCAGACCGCCGACATCGCATCGCCGCCGCCGCCTTCGTTCCACCTTGCCCTAGCCAGCGCGAAAAGAGAAGGAAAAAAAAGGGATCGGGTGAAGGTCCAAACCCGATTGGGTTTAAGAAGAGTCAGGTCGAGTCGCGGGTCCGGGTTGGGCGGTTCGAACCCAAACCCGACCCGATTCACTTAAGCGACGTCAGCGCTGACGTCAGCGATCAACTCAACCGGGTATTTCACTGAGTTGACTCAGTCCAGATCAGTCCAGTTCGTTCCTGACTCAGTCCAGAATCGCAGCATCACTTCAGACGGCCATTCAGGGTTCGTTTCAAGTCCAAATCGAGCCGTTTTCGAGGCAGTGGATTCATGACAACCAGCACTACGCTCCTACAACAGTCACAATCTGGTTCAAGCTCCGAACGTCTTCCAGATTCAACTCAATAGATCAGCGCATCACAGTTCACAGCTTGTTTCTGCCCCGATTCGGGCCCGATTTGCGCCATTCTCGAGGCATCCAGCTTCTACTTCTTATCACCGCTGTCCAAGAATCTTGTGGGCGATCTCAACTCTTCAGTGTGAGTATTTCTCTGAGGAATCTTCGAGAATTTTGCGATGGGCTTGTCCACCTCAGGTGATATCATAACTTGACCTGATTCGTTAACTGTTAGATTACTTGCAACTACTATATGGATTGCTACAATTTGTTGGTTGAAATGCTATTTGCTTCGATCTAATGGTTGCATCTTTTCATCATTTTAGGAATGCATTTTTTCTTTACATTTAAAGCTTAAACTTTAGGGTATTTTTGTTTAGTGCATACATTTAGTTTAATTGACTCTAGGACTATCCACTGCATCTGCTTGTTTGCCTGAGCCATCATGACTAATCAGCATTATAGGGACTCCCACTTAGACCAGCTACACAATCTCCATCAGGGTCATATGTCCGTTCATGATTACATTGCCATATTTAGGACTTAACCCATCGTAGTGAAGTGAGAGAGCACCCTTCTGAGACTCTGACTAGGTTTATTTGGGGTTTACGACCTAAAATAAAATGTGCTATGATTATTGGCCCCTATGACTTAGACACTATTGAAGATGCCTTTGATGTTGCATTAAAACTGGACTTGACTTTCAAAACGCTAGTCAATGCCAAGGTCAGATGTTCTAAATGTGAGGGCTATGGACATTATAATTATCAGTGCCCCTCAGAGAGTCAACATCTTAGAACTGTGCCCACTGATGAAGTTGACGATTCAAAGGCTGTTAAGGATGACCAAGTTTCTTCTAAAATTGTTAATATAATTGAAGACATAGCAGTTGATTCTGTCACACAGATTATTGATGAAATTCACATGTCTTCTGATAGTGCCAATGATGACATGGACGAGACAGTTGAGCCTAATATACCCACTGTGCCTAATCAGCCATTTGAATCTCCTTGCGTTGAACCTAGTTTTATGGTTATTCCTATCAATTCATCTTTTAGGGAGTCACCTGAATTTCTTGCCAAGGTCCAGCAAATGGTTTCTAATACTTCATTTTCGGGTTGTTTAGAGTTTGTGTCCGAGTCCCGTGTACCTCCATCGTTAGATGTGTGTCCTTCTAGGCATATTATATCTCTCATTCTCCCATCGTTAGGAGTTATGCTTAGAAAACCTACTGCTTTGCATCTGTCTGTTGCACATATTGATGATATCACTAGGCTGATAGCAATTTGCAATAATACCTACAAATTTGCTGTATACCCATATAGTATTTTGCAGGAATTCACAATTGATAATAGGGTGATGGTTACGAGTCACTCTGAGACACGAGAGAGTTGCACGCTTGGCGTAAAGATTTCGATATGACTCTGAAGAGGATTGCGTCCATTGCTTACGAGTTGGATAGCCCGTGGGATCCTGGTATCAGCTCCGTCTTCAGCCAGGATGATGCGCCTCGCTCTACTCTCTGTGCCTTGATCGTGCTGCTATCTTTCACAACCAATCTGTCATGGAGACCAGCTCCTCCTCCGCCACCATGGTCTCGACATGATGTACCCATGCTGCTGTCACGACCACCACCTTGGCCCGATTGAGATGCTTCGTGAGGAGAGTCCTCACTCGACAGGGTCGAGTTTCTCCCACCCGAGGGAATTGATGAGGACATCACGCAGTTCCCATTTATCTTTTCATGCCTTAGCTTATTCAGAGGATTTGTATTTTGTTTCAGCTTTATTTGTAGTAGGTGTTTTCGCTTTATTTGTGTTCCTTTGTGGGCGTTTAGTACCACATCGGTTATTTTCCAGTAGTCCTCTTTGTAAAACCTATATAATGCCCCCTAAACTATTGTATTAGAGAATTATTGAATGATTAAAATTTTCACAAATTATCTGGCTTAATTCTTGAGTCTTTTGCTCTCGAGTTTTGGGGTGAGAAGCCCGCGTAAGGGGTGGAAACCCTAAATTTTATCTTATCACAATTTCAAATTTTGGTTACGATTTGAAGGTGATTGCGATCCAGGTTGATATTACATCACAAGGTGGGTATATAGGTAACCCAATAACCCAATACTAATAACTAATTTTAACACTCCCCCTTAAGCTGGAGCATAGAAATATAGCATGCCCAGCTTGTTACATAGATTAGAAAACATCTTCTAAACAAAGTTTGCTAAACAAAAAAATTAAGAAACAAATACGAAATTGATAATCTTATGTCACACTGCTAAATCTTCTATGTCGACGCTGAAGTTACAAATTAAACCAAACCTCCATGCAAAAACTTAACATACATCACCATCTTGGATGCAAATAGGATTTTAGAGTTTCCAAAACTCAGTAGAATGAGAGGTTTTGAGATATCATCAAACTCAGTAGGAGAGGTTTGGGAGATCCTCAAACTTAGTAGTAATAAATATTCGCAGTAAATGTAAAATCAATTGGTGGCAATAGAGATCGGCAAGAGTAACAAAAGTAGCCAACAACACCATCTGATGATTCAACAATAACAGAAGTTAATGACGAAATACAATAGATGAGGCGACATTTGATGACAACGAGGTTTTGACACTTGAAAGAGAAAGACACTTTTTTTTTGGGTGAACAGTACCGCCCGGTACTGTTCATGTGAACAGTAATTTTTTTTAGAGATCTAAGTTCAAGACCACATTAGATCTAAAAAAGAAAAGAAAAAGAAGATAAGAAGAAGAGATGAAGTAGATGGTAATGGCTAGAATTAGGATTTTTGTGGTGGCAAGGGTTTTGTAGTGGCTAGGGTTTTTAAGAAGGTGATGATTAAAGAGGGATAGCTCTAATATCATGTTGAAAATAAAAACCCTAGAATTGAATTAATTCATAATATAAGAGAAGGTACAAGATAAATATAGAAGACAAGGTGGGTATATGGGTAACAACCCAATATTAATAACTAATTTTAACATACTTTTTGTATCTGTATCAATTTATCAAAATTATTTGGTTGCTAATAAAATAAATTGCATTGCATTTCATAACTTGTAGCAATTTGTCAAAATTGTGGAATTTTTTTATTTTTTTGAGACTTTAAACATTTTTTAAAATATCCTATAAAAATCCATTTTT
>JAVJIF010006243.1:0-189257 GCA_038442645.1 Agave tequilana | reverse complement strand
GAGATAAGTACTACCCCCGCTCCTGCTACGATTTTTCCTCGCGGGCCCGTTCTCAAAGCGCCATCAAAGAAAAAATGTCCACACCTGATCTTCAAAAGATGTCTGAGTCAGACAAACTTCAGCGACCTGTCTAGGAGATCCTCATAAAGTTTGGTCGCTCTCGGATCTGGATGTTCAGCCAGAAAATCTGTCATCACTTGTCCCTTCACGGCTTTTTGTGGTAGAAAGTGCATCTTATATTGGGAGAGCAGTATGACCCATTTTGCCTGTCGACCATTTAACGATGATGGCTTTGTCATAAGCAACCTTAAAGGGTTGACTTCTGATATGACGTTTATAGTTTGGCCCACCAAGTAGTGTCACATTTTCTGGACGGCGAACACCAACGTCAAACATTCCTTTTCGATCGGGTTATACCGATGTTTGGCTCCGATCATGGTTCTGCTTTTCTGCTCAGATAGTAGATTGCCTGCTCGTGTCCCTGATCATTATCTGGGTTAGCAAAGCTCCTAAGGAATGATCATCGCTCGAATATATATCAGGAAGGTTTTCCTGAAACTGGAGCTGTAAAGACGGGTGGTTGCGTGAGGTATCGTTTAATTTTCTTGAACGCTTGTTGGCAAGCATCGTCCCAAATGAATGAGACACCTTTCTTCATTAATTTGATAAAGGGTTGGCATCTCCCCGAGAGATTTGAGATAAACCTCCGGATGTACGCTAATCGCCCTTGCAACCCTCTAAGCTCTCTAAGATTCTTTGGAGGTCGCATTTTCTGGATAGCGCGAACTTTCTCTGGATCAAGGTGGATTCCTTTGGATGTCACCAAAAATCCTAGGAATTTACCGTCGGCTACCCCCAGGAAGGATTTGGTGGGGTTCTGATCAACATGATTTTATACCATTTTTATACTCCTAATTATCTATTATTTGTATATAAATAATGCTACTCGGGTATATTTGATTATATTTTGCAGGGAATAGGTAAAAGAAAAAAAAGAGGAATCCGGATACTTTCAACAATTAAATGCCGCAATTTGTAAAAGATTGGAGGATACTTTTCGAGCATGTTGCGGTATTTTGACCATAACTTTGGCTACAGGATCTCAAAAACGGTCATCCAGGTGTCTACGGAAAGAGAATTCGAAGATCTACAACTTTCATGTTGATAGTTTTCACTGATTCCTCTATTTGACTGCCTGTATTGGTCATTTAAAAAATCTGCCTGAATTGAAAATGAATTATTATGTAATAGATATATTTCAAAGGGCCTTTTTGTAAAACTCCTATATTATATAAAGGAGAGGGTGGCTGCCATATTGGGGGCGGCGGTCATCTAGGTTTTAGGTTTTATTTTTATTATTATTTTATTATTATTTTATTTATTTTTTTTGTTTTGTAAATACATGGTAGCATGACAATTCTTGGGGGCTTGGATTTTGGCCCATTTTTTTTTCCCTTCAATATTTTTTCCCCCTTCTCTTCTTTTGATTCTGTGAATTGCGTGACCTGGGCCATTTTGATTATTATTATTATTTTTTAATCCTTGTGTTAGTGTTGTTCAATCATTGAAAGTTGGAGTCATTTTTTGTTCTCAATTTCTTTGCCGCGCGTGTGTGCACAGGGAGCTCTATTCATCAATATGGTGCTTTGCGGGGCCCACGAGCTCATGTAGAGGCAACATGGTTGCATTGTTTGGTGGGGCCACATGCTTATCTCTCTCTCTCAAGCTTACTCCCACTCTGCCGCACGCATGCAAGGTCCAAAGAATTTGGGAACAGGTAAGTGAAAAGTTTGTTTTAATTAATCTAGTTTAATTAATCTGTTGGTGGTTAATCAATTGTTTACTACTCTACTCACTTAGTTTAGTTATTTAAATACTTGCAATTAATTATTAAATTAATTATGCTTTATTATTGTTTTGTTATAGATTGACATGAGTAACTAATTTTGCTAGTGTTTAGGGGAGATGAACCTAGGCTAGCTGTTCTTGTGGTCATTTTAGATCTCGTTCTTAGGACTGTTGCACACACCAATTGACCTATAACTTTTAGGAGATTATTTCTAGAGTCACTAGTTATTTGACAAGGTATGTATCAATAGTCAATGGTCCATGTTTAGGGTTTTACTGCTTTTTCTACTTTTAATTTATTAGATATTTTATTTACCTTTGATGGACCATGTGATGCAGATAATACTCTGTGCTTAGATCTAGTGTTCGACTTACTTTGCCTATTAGGAATAGAGATTTTGGTGAGTAACAACATACCAGTGTGGAGACCGAGATTGACCGCTTGATGCTAGTTTAGGGGATTCGATCCTAAGTGCTTGACTTTTCTAAATTAACATATAGTTCAGAACAAAACTCCCACAAAACCTTTGATCAATTCGTCTAGAAGTGTTGAAACTAAAAGAACCACCTGTCCCTGTGGACCGACCCTCAAGTGCTACATCGAACGATCGTGCGCTTGCGGTAATTAAAACGAGGAGACAGAATCTCCCCATCAGGTTCCTTTTCAACTGATGTGCCCGCCTGATATCAAATACTGTCTTCAGATCCGCTATGTAATCGCCCTTGGTGCGGCTTTTCACTGCAATGTCATCGATGTAGCATTCTACTGTTTTACGTATGTGCTCATGAAAAATTGCATTCATAGCCCTCTGATACGTTGCCCCCGCGTCTTTAATCCGAAGGGCGTAACAGTATAGCAATATACCCCCAGTGGTATCCTGAAAGAAGTATGATTTTCATCATCAGGGTACATTTTGATTTGATTGTACCCTGAGAATCCATCCATAAAGGACATTCGTTCAAACCAACACGTATTGTTGATCATGACATTCGTGATTAAGAGAGAGAATTTGTCTTTAGGACAGGCCTCATTTAGATTGCGAAAATCAATGCAAACCCGGATCTTCTCATTTTTCTTAGAACGGGGACGATATTGGCTAATCGGGGTGTTGTTCCTCCCTGATGAAGCCAGAGTCTATAAGCTTTTGACTTCTGACTGGATTGCTTCCATTATTTTAGACGAAATCGTCACTGCTACTATTTGACTGGTTTCACGTCTGAATTAATATTGAGGCGATGCATAGCCACTCGAGGATCAAGCCAGGCATGTCCTCGTAATTCCAAGTGAAAACATCTATATACTCCCGCACAAGAGATATTAGATCTTCTTTCTGGAGGGTGATAAGCTTTCGCTTATAAAGATGGGCTTAGGATTAGCCTCATCTCCCAGATTAATCTGAGTGACTTTATCTTCCGTGGGTGGTTCGCGTTCTTCGAAGCGAATATCCTAGAGAGTGTTTAGGTGTTAGATCCAAGGATCTATATCCGACTGGATCATTTCTTCATCTCCATCTTCCAAGTGGCTTGTTGAAGTCATATTTACTGAAAGTTCTCTGAAGATGTTACCGACACTGACATCTGACTCCCATGATGATGTGCCTGATGAGTGATTATGATATAATGACTATTCGGACTCAGAGGCTGATGGGATTGGAGTTGACATATAGCCCAATACCCTGCGAGTTCGATGATAATAATCAGGGGTTTTCCGTTTTGGAATGAAAGATCGAAGTAGTGTTCTTCTTCCTTTGTCAAAGTTAAAACCAGGCCCACTTGTTAGATCATATCCCATGTTTTCCATCATTGTGAGTACATTTGGCTCATAATGAGAGAACTGAGGGAATTCGTTCTCGCTTTTTGAGTCTTTGCGAGACATCAATTCGGACTTAATTCTTCCAAAAAGAATTGGTTTTTGGCCTTTGTGTCTTGCTGGGACCATGAATACTAATTCTTATGCATCACCGATATCTTGGTACATTTTGAGGGATGACTTCACTTGTACATGCAATAATGTCAGAGCATCCATTGCCGACCAGGGGTCATTATCCACCTCAGTACTAGTGTCTGACGGCACTGGATCAGAAGCAAACAAAGAAAAATAAGCCAAATTCAACTCTTCATTAATATACGACTCGCCTACATCATCAGCAGTGTTATTAACATCGAGCTTATTAATGCTCGTTACAAGTGGATTTAAATCCCACATGCACTCTTCTTCCACCTCTGGCTCGGTATCAGCTTCATTATCATAGTCTGATTCCTCTGGCTGTAGATTTTCGTTCATCTCTAGAGAATCCTGTTATAGGAGGGAATCTGTGAAATAGTTTTCTAACCCCTTGAACGGATGCCTTTCAGCAATCAACGTTCGGACTTCCCCACTTCCGTCGATGTACTTCATGACTTGATGGAGAGTGGAGGGGACGATGGAATTACGATGAATCCATGATCGTCCGAGCAGCAAATTGTACAAAGTGTCGGCGTCGATTACATAGCACGTCACTTCAGATCTTAGATTCCCAATCTGACATTTGAGCTTAATCTTCCCCATTGGGCGCGTACCGTTGGCGTTGAAACCATAGATGGTAGTTTGGGTGGCGCTCAATCGGTGGATGGGGATCCCTAAGTGTTGCATGACCCGACGAGGCATGATGCTCAACGCGGATCCTGAATCTACCTGAATGAGGCTCACTTCAGACGATCTAATGTACCCTGTGAAGTACAGGGGCCGATCATATTTTCCCTTGACCTGCATGTCATTTGACGTGAAGGTGATGTAGGGGCATTTTAGAGGCATGGAGGCAGTCTTCTTCATCTTCCTCCTGTGGTCCAGCCGCGATCTGGGCCATGAAGACCTCAGCATCAGCTAGGGCTTCCCTCAGAGCTTTCTCTTGTGACTTTGATAGTCTTAGGAGCTCGTAAAGGGTGATCCTGGCTGGGATATTAGCCAGTTGAGCTAGGACGTCAAAGTTGTAAGGTGTTGAGGATCCTTCCTCATTGTTCTTTGGGAGAGCCTTGGAAAATCGAAGCTCTTTCTGCTTTTCCACAAGTTGATTCGCGGAGGGCTTGGTTGGCTCTGCAGTAGGTTTAAGAGGGCTTGCCATCATCTCGTCATACTTCTTTAAATATGACTGACCCGAACAAGTTTCGGTCACGAGCGGTTTATTGAGCTCTGGGGCAAGGACAATTGTTTCCTTCTCCGAATCGGTTAGTAAGGGAACATCAATTTCTGCTTCTCGTGAAGAAGCGCATACCACATTACAGGATGAAGCTTTTGCTTTACCTTTGGACTATCTGTTGATAACAGTAGTCACTGTTGGCCTTCCACAAGGTCGGGATGAACCCACATAATTTCTCCCTGAGGTGTGGGAATAGGTACAAGACCCTTCTCTTGTTGGTGATGCGCGTCTGTATTGATCATCTTTAGTTCCCCTTTCGGGATGGGAACTACTCCGGCTGGTGTTAGCGACTGGTTTCCGAACTGAAGAAATGACGTCATGTTAGCCATCACTTTCTTCTGTTATGGACAGAGCTTGAGTACTTTCGCATCAATCAGAGCTTGAAGAATATCTTTGAAGATATAACAACTCTTGGTGGGGTGCCCCAATATCCTTTGATACGAGCAGTAGTTGGGATTGTCGGTCTTGCCGACCTCCTCGAGACATCTAGCTTCAGGAAGCTTTAATTTGTTGCTCTTGTTGAGTAACTTGAACAACAAATCGACGTGCTCGTCTTTGAAGGAGTATTGCCTGTTGGCACGCGGCTGACTTGAAGAACCTCCCCCTCTGGCTGGCTGAGATTTCACGCGGGATTTTATCTCCGTCGCCAATGTATCCTTCCTTTTTGATTGAAAAGATATTTCTGACGCGCGCCTTGTCGACTTTTCAAGTCTGGGCTTGTTTCTTCTGCCCTAACCCTGACGATAATCTCTTCAGCCTATTAACCATGCTGGACCAATTGCTTCCAGGTGCGGCTTTCAGCAACCCCTATCTGGGCTATGAGTGAAGTTTGCAAATTGTGACGGCATGTTTCCACTAGGGTGGTCTGGGTCATACCGCTAGGACATCAGAGCACCATGCTTTTAGTGACTCTCCCTTTCGCTGCTTCGTTGCCAGGAGAGTGGGCATGGTAATCTCCGAGTCGTCTTCGAAGAAGCGTGTAAGGAAGATTTTCTCCAAATCACCCCAGTTTTTGATGGAGCCTTCTAGGAGTTTCATGAACCATTCAAAGGCAAGCCCTTTTAGAGTGCCGATGAACAAACGCGCCAAGATGGCATTATTATCTACTACATTCTCCGTTTGAGACTTGAAGTAGTAGATGTGTTGGTTCACTGACACTTTGCTGTCGAAAGCCTATAGGGTCGGAGCTTTGAACTTAGAAGGGTACAGAACAAGGTCCCACTCGGCCGGATATGACCAGACCACTCCTGCTTCTTGGAGGCCTTTTCGGTTGGTAAGGGCTTCCTGATGCTGCTCCAATTGATTCATTCTTTTAGTATGAGTATCCATTCTCTGGGTTGCCTTCCACTTTAGATGAGAATTTAGACGACTCGAAATTTGATTGCCCCTTCTCCTCGATATGTACGGAAGGTGAGCTTTCCTCTTCTTTTCGTTTGCCTTTAGACTTCTTAGAAGAAGTTTTGTCAGTTGACTTCATCTTGTCTTCAAGCAATTGTGCAAGCATTTACTTGAGGGTATCGATAGATTCTTGTTGAGCATGAATCATATCGAATTGTTCGCTCTGGACCTGGGCTTGTGTTCTAAGCGCCCGGTCGTCTCTTCGGGTGTATTTGTCATGTATGAAGCCTGTGATGCTGCGATGGCAGAATGTGATTCCCTTACTTCCATGCTCTGGGCTAGGGCACTGTAGTCAATCCGGGCTACTGCACCAGTTTGAGTGCGAGTATGCCGGTACACTCCTTCTGGTTCCGTATCGGACTCGTCAGAGCTGACTGTCGGTTGTTTTTCTCTACTTTTGCTTGCCATGTTTGCAGTGGCTTCAGGGTACTCTATGTCAGAGAAGGTTCCCCTCTGTGAGAACGACACCTTTTGGCTTATCGAGAGTTTGAGGTTACTCGTCTGAATACCGACTGTTTGCTTATATGAGGGCTGCAGCGACACTCAGAGAGCATTACAGTGATGAGCCGTTCATAGCAACAAGATGGAATGATCTGATTAGTACTCCTTTTTTTTTATCAAGTAATCTCTTAGATCTGTCAGAGGAGGACCGAAGAGATTAGCCTCGGGTTTCGAGGACTTTCAGCTTTTGAGAGCCATCCTTGCGTTGCAATTCTGAAACGCAGGATTCAGAAACGCGGAGCTCACGCTATGTAGAACAGGCGCACCTCTCGCATTTTGGCTTTGAAACGCAGGTCTCGCGCCTCTGCTGAGAAGAGACGTGAACCTCGCGTTGCTGATTGTCGCTCTCTGCTAGCGACACTTGAGAAACGTGGACCCTTTGAGTCTCGCGTTTGGTTGTAGAGACGTGAGTCTCGTGTCTCTGAGGAGAGGCACGAACCTCGCGCTGCTGAACGTCGTATTGGAAAGTGAAGTCTCAGAAACGCAAGCCTGTTGGGCTTCACGTTTTGGTCTCCATACGCGGACTTCACGCGTCTGACGTAACTTTGAAGAGACGCGGGCTTGAGCCTCTTGTTCTGTATCTGCTGGAAAGATAGTTGTTTCAGCTTCTTGCACCTGTAGTTGACGCGCGCGTCGCTTCTGTCGACGTTCAGCATTCCCGTTACGCCGTATGGGTTGTGGGAACCCTCGGTAACCTGGAGCTGAGGAAAAGGACAGGCGTGAGCTGGCTGCCCA
Organism: Agave tequilana; assembly: GCA_038442645.1. Classification (NCBI taxonomy): domain Eukaryota; kingdom Viridiplantae; phylum Streptophyta; class Magnoliopsida; order Asparagales; family Asparagaceae; genus Agave; species Agave tequilana. Next base: position 181,599 of record JAVJIF010006243.1, on the reverse strand, counting down.
TCAACAATGCTGACCTCGCGGTTCTTGTGTGAGACGTTGACACGGGCCTTGCGTGTAGTACGACCAGCCATGATGTTCCTCGCGCCAGATGTGTATGAAGAACCTCTAAAGGGACTTAAGAGCGGGTCCCCAGGAGACCTTGCGATACTGCCGCGCCCCAAGGCTCTTAGAGCCAGAAGAGAGAAACTTTTCATACTTTGCCTGGTCGAACTCCACGACAAGCGATTCGACCATTTTTTTCATGTAAGTGACGTCACCTTCCGCTACGACTTACTCATCGGTAGAGAAAGTACTCCCCAGCGGAGTCGCCATCTCTTGTTTGGGTGTAAATTCTTTATTTAACCATAAAGAAAGTTACAATGATCAATTATCCACTTACAAGGGAGGGAAGATATTCAAGCTCAAATCTCCCATTTGTTTAATGCCGGGTTCTTGATGTAGCGATGGAAAGTGAATCTTATTTTTCATTGACTGGGTAAACATCACGACCTCTTGGGAATCTTCTCTTTGGATGGTGGATGAAGTAACACAGTTTCTATCTAACAAAAATCTCAAAGAGACTTTTGGGCAAGAACCAACTTGAGCTCAGCAAGTTGTTAAAAGAGTTTTTCTCCTTTGTATTTCTCAGCTAGAGATTCTGGACTTTTTAAGGCTTACAACCGAAGTTCTTCTGACAAAAATTCCTTTTTTTCCCCTTTTCTCCCCCCTTTTTTCATTAGCAGGCTAAACTATTTATAGGGGTTTCAGGGGTAAAACTGTCCCCTAAAAATACTCCATAATGGGGGTTAAATCCCTCATTACGTGGGCAGTAATTGATAGTAATGAGGGTAGTTATAACCGAGACGTAGAGCTTCTCTGTAGTCAGAATACGGGCTTCGAACCTCGCGTTTCGGATGCTGACTTCGAACCTTACTGGATGCGAGTTTCGAACTCTGCCAGACGCAGACTTCAGGCTCTGCCACTTGAGACTACAGTGATGTTGAGACGCAGGCTTCGTCCCTCGCGTCTTGATACTGTATGATTGAAAATTAAGAATTTGTAAATAAGAAATTGGTGTGTAGAATTCTTAGTCTCAATGCTATCCGCTGTAGCAAGCTCCAAAGCGGGTCGTGATCCTCAGGGAAGGATGCGATGCAAGCTTTTCGACCGATCCTCTGTATCTTCAAAATATGAGAAAAGAGATTAGATTTGAAATATATATATGAATGGAAAGATGTGGTTTTACTGATATTCTACCACAACCCATAGTGCAAGTTAAGGATATTGATCATCATATTGGAATATATGGACTCCATCCTAGGTTTCTAGAGGATATGCAAGCAAGAGAAAAAGATTGTAGAATCTTACTAGCGACACTCCTAAAAATCCAACACGTTTTCATTCTAACATCTAAGCACAACGTAAGAGAAGATTTACCTTGAAGTTACGTTGTCTAAGTTTTTAAGCATGAAATGTGAAAAATTACTTAAAGGTGTGACTTTAGATTATGAAACTAATCATCATTTAGTCTTCAAGCAATCTACTTTAAACCTAGGGTTTCTAAAAAAAAATCATCAATCCGATCAATGCTTAACTGCTCTAGGGTTGCTTTAAGAATTCAGCAAACCACAATAGGAAATTAGTTCATCATTTTTTTTTATCTTTCAATTTATTTAATTTTTTTATGTGTTTAATAAGAAGAATTGAGAAAGAAAGGAAACAAATAAATCAGAAGATCACAGATTAAAAACTAAACCAGAGAGATCACAGAATAAAAGCAAAATTAAATAGCAGAGAATTAAATGGGAAAAAGGTAACCTTTATTCGAAAAACGTCTCCCAAATACAAGCTCCTTCTCCTCCACAATATACTCAAAACAAAATTACAAACTTGCAGAAATTTTAAAGAAATAGCTAAAGAAAACCCTAATCTCTCTCTGGATGCCCTCTCTGCTGCGCCTGTAGGGATATTTATAGGTGCAGAAGGCGATAGAGTCCCGGATAAACTCCTCCAAGAAAACTGGTAGATGGATAAGGCAAGATTGCCGCGGAAACGCGGCTTGGGCCGCGTTTCCGCGGCCTGGTAGTGGCGGCTGGCCACGCGCTTTGGCGCGTGGCCTCCCCTGGTCCGTCCATCTGGGTATATGCTTCTGGATGCTGGATCCTGACTCTTCATATTGGATTTTCGAGATAACTTAGAAATCAAGTTACCCTTTATCCAATTTCCTTCAAAAACGAATCTCATCCTTGCACATGTATTTATCTTCATCCACCAAGCATTTAGGATTGGATAGAATTCTATCCTTTCTCTCTTTATAGTATTTGCAATATTTACATCTTGTATTTGCACTTTTGCACTTGGGCTTGGACTTGGGCTTGGATCTGGGCTTTTGGGCTTCATTAAGTTTTAATTCTTTATTTAATTCAGAACTCAAGGCCTGCACACATTAAATAACAAAATATTAATAAATGTGCATCATTATATGAATAAATGTGAAAATGTGATAGTAAATATGATGACAATTATGTATTTTTCACTACCAATCACACCCCCACACTTATCTTTTGCTCGTCCTCGAGTAAAAATCAAAAAGAAAAAGAAAATCTAATCTAACTAACTCACTTTCGTAGGAATCACAGTTGCACTTAGCATGTGCAACAAGCCGTTAAACCCCTAGGTTACCCTAGAGGACGAGTGTTGTCTCGTGAGGGTTTTCAGCGGATTACACCCACAAAATCCATAAAAAGGAGAATATTCGAATTATATTTGAAGAGACTAAGTAGTCTATAAGTTTTAGGATTATCATTTTTATTCATTCTTAAACTTAGTCTTAATAAAGTGAATTGTTATTTATTTAGGTAAGGATAAAACAAAATGAATGTTTGTATAGTCTTTTTCGTTACCAAAAATCATATGCATCCTTATGAATTTTTACTAGGAATTCCTTAACTTGGACTCTCATGCCTCTTTATTATTTTTATAACATCATCTAATTTTCTTTCGTGTAAGTATCAAGGCTTCTTTAGGCCCTCATATCTAACTAATTGACTATTAGATGTGTTAAAATTTTTTTTTTTTAGCATGTATAACTCATCTAGTTTTCTTTTGTGTAAGTATCAAGGCTTCTTGAGGCCCCCTATACCTAACTAATTGACTAAATAGATGTGTTAATACATGTATAATATTTCTTAGTTTAGGCTTTCTAATCCACCCATGTAGCGAACTTAAGTCGGTGGCTCCCAAACCGGTCGGCTTTAGGGCACCAGGTGAGAAAACACCCCGCGGACTCAAATTCGAATGAACTAGGCCACAAAACTAAGGACTTTATTTTATTTAGAACTCACCTTTAGGCGTGAATACTTATGCTTCTTGAGGCACATGTATCCAGCTCGATTGGTGATATATATATATATATATATATATATATATATATATATATATATATATATATATATATATATATATATGAGGCACAAGGTCTTTGTCTTAGAATCCTAGATATGCACTAGGAATGCACATTTCATTAAGGTAAAATCAAGACTAATTATTTATTCAATTTCTCCTCCTATACCTAAAAATTAAACAATCATTTATTTTGACCAAGTTTTTTCGATATTCTAATCATGACTTTCCTAATTCTTAAAACTAACTTAGATTTCTTTCAAGAAATAAGTCAAAGTATTATCCTTTTTATAATATTTTTTTTATGCAATAAATAAGAGAAAAAATTTCTATTTTCTTTTATATATATATATATTTTTATATTACATATATTACATACCCTTCCCCCACACTTGTTTCATGCATTGTCCCTAATGTATGAATGAAATGCATGGATGCATGAACTGGCAGAAAGATATAGTTACCGATACAGTGGGTCAAAAAGACCCATGGCTGCATTTACTTCCGGTACTGACTCCAAAAAGATTTTAAGACGTTGACCATTTACCTTGAATGCATTGCATTTTTGGGGTCGTAGATCTCTATGGCTCCGTGTGGAAACACAGTCTTAACAATGAAGGGCCCTGTCCATCTTGACTTCAACTTGCCAGGAAAGAGATGAGTCTAGAGTTATAGAGTAAAACTTTTTGTCCTTGGACAAACGTTTTTCTCGTGATGAACTTGTCATGAAAAACCTTAACTCTATCCTTCGCAATCTTCGCATTGTCGTATGCTTCATTCCTTAATTCCTCTAGTTCAGAAATTTGCAATTTTCGAGCTCACCGGCCCTTTCTAGATCGAAATTTAGCTGCTTAATTGCCCATAGGGCCCGGTGCTCTAGCTCAACAGGAAGGTGGCAAGCCTTTCAAAGACTAGTCTGTAGGGAGACATTCCTAGAATCGTCTTAAAGGCAGTCCTATATGCCCATAGGGCATCCACCAGTTTGGTGGACCAGTCCTTCCTATTCTGATTCACAGTTTTCTCCAAGATGAGCTTGACTTGCCTATTGAAACTTCTACCTGTCCGCTAGTTTGAAGATGGTAGGGCGTAGACAACTTGTGAGTTATGGCATATTTTCGCATAAGAGCTTCAAAAGTTCTATTGCAAAAATGTGTGCCATTGTCACTAATGATGGCTCGAGGGATTCCAAAGCGTGAGATGATATTATCTTTCAAGAATTTGACAACAACTTTGTTGTCATTTGTCTTGCAAGGGACAGCTTCAACCCATTTTGACACGTAGTCTACGGCCAACAAGATGTATTGGTGCCCAAACGAATTAGGGAAGGGTCCCATAAAATCGATGCCCCAGACATCGAAAAGTTCTACTTCTAGAATAGGATTTAAGGGCATCATATTTCGTTTGGAAATTCTTCCTATCATTTGACATCTTGCGCAAGTTTTGCAATACTCAAATGCGTCTCTAAACACGGTTGGCCAATAAAAGCCACTTTGTAGGATCTTTTCGGCAGTTTTGCGGGGACCAAAGTGTCCACCGCAAGCGAACTCATGACAGAAAGCTAGAACACTTCTAGTTTCCTCGTCGGGGACACATCTCCTAATGATTTGGTCGCTACAATATTTGAAAAGATAAGGATCTTCCCACATGTAATACCGGACTTGAGACAAGAATCAGTATCTATCCTGTTTTGACCAATTAGGTGGTGTTTGGTTTGTGACTAAGTAATTTACTATGTCAGCAAACCATGGCTCCTTAGAGATGGCTAGAAGTTGTTCATCGGGGAAATTGTCATTGATGGGCAGTTCGTCAGAAGGTGCGTTTGGCACACGAGAGAGATGGTCTGCTACGACATTTTTGACACCTTTTTTATCTCGAATTTCGAGATCGAATTCTTGAAGGAGAAGGATCCAACGAATGAGTCGGGCCTTCGCATCTTTTTTAAGCATAAGGTATCGAAGTGCAGAATGGTCAGTGAAATCGTGGTCTTGGTCCCAAGTAGGTATGGGCGGAATTTCTCCAAAGCGAACACTACTGCCAAGAATTCCTTCTCGGTTGTAGTATAGTTCATTTGGGCGTCATTGAGCGTCCTACTCGAATAGTAGATCACGTGCTGCTTGTTATCCTTACGCTGCCCTAAGAAAGCACCTATCGCAAAATCTGAGACATCGCACATGATCTCAAAAGGCTTGGACCAGTCCGGAGGTGAGATGATAGGAGCAGAGATAAGTTCCACTTTCAATTTCTCCCACGCACTATTGCACCTATCATCAAAGATGAAGGACACGTCTTTAGCTAGAAGGTTTGTAAGGGGTCTAGCAATTTTGCTAAAATCCTTAATGAACCTACGATAAAACCCAGTGTGTCCTAAGAAAGACCGAATGTCCTTCACGCATCGTGGAAGTTGAAGTTTGGCTATGATCTCCACCTTGGCCTTGTCTACCTTAATCCCTTCCCTAGATATCTCATGACCTAGGACAATCCCATGCTGCACCATGAAGTGACACTTTTCCCAATTAAGGGTCAAGTTCTTTTCGGTGCACCTACTCAGCACTAGCTCCAAGTGATGGAGACACTGGTCAAATGAATTCCCATAGACGGAGAAGTCGTCCATGAAAATCTCTAAGAAACGCTCGACCATATCAGAAAACAGGTTTAACATACAACGTTGGAATGTGGCGGGGGCATTGCATAAGCCGAAAGGCATTCGACGGTAGGCAAATGTCCCAAATGGGCATGTGAACGTTATCTTTTCTTGGTCCTCCGAGGCTATAGGGATTTGGTTATACCCTGAATAACCGTCCAAGAAGCAGTAATACTCATGACCGGCTAATCTTTCCAGCATTTGGTCAATAAATGGGAGGGAAAAATGATCTTTCCTAGTGGCTGCGTTCAACTTGCGGTAGTCTATGCATACTCTAATCTTGGTAGGCAATCGTGTTTGCACTAACTCATGCCTGTCATTCTCTACCACAGTAAAGCTAGACTTCTTAGGGACCACATGCATTGGGCTAACCCATTCGCTATCGGAAATGGGATAAATGATCCCATTATCTAACAGTTTCACTATTTCAGCGTGTACAGCCTCCTGCATGAGTAGATTTAGCCTACGCTGTGGATCCCTCTTCGGTCTAACCCCTTCCTCTAGATGGATACGATGCTGGACTATCGTAGGGCTCAGTCCCTTGATATCTGCCATAGTCCAACCAATGGCTTCCCTATGTCTCCTAAGGGTTGCCAGTAGGTCTTCCTCTTGCCTATTAGTCAAATTAGATGCAACTATGACCGGTAACGTCTCTTGTTCACCTAGGTAGGCGTACTTAAGATGTTTAGGCAAGGCTTTTAACTCCAAAGAAGAGGTGGCTCGATGGGTGGAGGTGTTAAGCTAGAATCTCCCATCTCTATAGAACTCAGATTTGATTCCCATTCGATCTCATCAAGGCTGAGATCACTTGCTTCTAAGTCTTCCTCTTCCTCTGACTCAAGTGTGATCTCCTCATTATGCTCACACTCGTCATGTTCTCAATGAAGTTAACCTCAAAGGGTTGGTCGGTTACATCGTAGGGATGCTTACCTAGGTTGAAAACATTGACTTCCTTGGTCATATCCCCAAAAGTCAGTCTCATGGATCCGTTTCTACAATTTATGATTGCATTTGCGGTTGCTAGGAACGGTCTTCCTAAGATGACGGGAGTTTGGGACCTAGGATTAGACACAGGTTGTGTCTCTAAGATAATGAAATCGACTGGGTAAATGAATTCTCCCACCCGTATGAGAACGTCATTGATCTCTCCCTTAGGAACTTTGATTGAGCGGTCAGCCAACTGAATAGTGACTTGGGTCGGGTTGAGTTCACCTAATCCAAGTTGTTGATATACGGAGAAAGGGAGCAAATTGATGCTAGCTCCTAAATCGAGGAGTGTTCGATTGATTTCGGCTCGACCTTTGGTGCGAGAGATGGTGGGGCAACCAGGGTCCTTATACTTAATAGGGATCTGGTTGGACAATAGCTCACTAATGTTAGTGGCTAGAAAAACCTTCTTAGGCACATTAGTCTTTCTTTTCTTGGTGCACATGTCCTTAAGGAATTTGGCATAACTAGGGACCTGTTGGATTGCATCAAGAAGTGGGATGTTGAGCCTAACTTGATTGAACACCTCTAATAATTTCTCCATATGTGCATTGTTGTTGCTTCTAAGCCTATTTGGAATGGAGCTATAGGCTTATGCACCTGTCCTGCTGACTTTTCAACTTCAGTTTCATTGGAGCTGGGTGGAGAAGGAGTGGAGCTAGATGGAATGGATGACTGATATGGATCCTGTGGCATGGATACTTGATTATCAAATTTTTTTCCCGATCTGAGTGTATGAACCATGTGACACTGGTTTGGGTCTTGAGCCTCATTGGCTGGCCTAGCATTCCTAGGATTTGCAATGGTTGACTCGGTAGGGTACCCCTCTGTCTCTCTTGTTGGTTCAATTGGATCTCTATCCTAGTTAAGACTGAGCCAGCGTGTCGTGGCTTTTAACTAGAGTGTCCATCTTTTTTTCCAAATTTGAAAGTCTTGTCTCCATTTGTGAATTTTGGAAAGACGGTGGAGGATTTTGACTAGGGAAATTTTGTTGATAGGGCGGATTTTGGAAAGTTGGAGAATTTGGGCCTAGTTTGATCATTGTTGCTTGGGCCCCACGAAAAATTGGGATGATTTCTCCAACCAGGATTGTAGGTGGGTGAATAAGGATTGTTGGCGGGCCTTGTGAAGGCCGCACTCATATGTTCGGGCAAGCTTTGATGCGCGATGAAGACAGGACATTCCTCGAACACATGGTTCATATCTTGACAATAAGTACAGCCCGTCGAAGATGTTGGGTGACTTGGTTCACAGAGACTGGCTCTTTAGTTTCAAGAGCCTCTAGTCTTCGCATAACAGCAGCTAACTTAGCATCGGTTGCTACGTTGGCCTCAATGGAATGGATACCTCCTTAGAAGAAGTAGGGTCATTAGTCCTAAATTTTTCCGGAGTAGGTTCCCATTGGATGGTATTATCAGCTAATCTTCATATAATAACCATCCTTCATCTTCGTTCTTTTGCAGAAATCCTCCTTGGCACATGGATTCTAACAGCGTTTTAGTAGGATAATCTAATCCATCATATAGAACTTGGCAAAGTCGCCATTTCTCTATCCATGGTGAGGGCATTGGGCAAGGAGTCCTTAAAACGTTCGAAGTATTTCCAAAAAGTTCATTGGCTGTTTGCTTAAACTGTAGGATGTTCTTCTAATCAGTGCAGTCTTGTGAACGGGATAAAATTTCTTTAAGAAGGCCTTAATGAAATTATCCCAAGAAGATATTGAACTGGCCTCTAGACTGTAGAGCCATTTCTTTACTAAATCTTTCAAAGCAAAGGGGATAAACCTAAGTTTGATGGCTGTATGACCGGGAAAGGAGAGGACAAGAATTGCAGTAAAAGTTTTCCTAAATCAGATGAAAAGGATTACAACAAAAACTGTCCTTTCCGGTTACAAGGGAGGGAGAATATTGAATCTTGAATCCCCCTTTGTTTAAGGCTGGGTTTCTTCGTGTGGCGGTGGAGAGTGAATCTTGTTCTCCGTTGGACCAGATGACCGTCCTTCAGGGATCTCCCTCTTCGGCCGGTATAAAGAGTGACACAGCTCTGTCCACCAAAACTCTAAAAGAGAAGGTAGGCGAAAGCTAGCTCGTACGCAGCGAACTTGCTGAAGAGTTGATCTGCTTCTTTTCTCTCGTTTGTCGCCCCTCTGTCTCTGTCTGATTAATGCCTTATTGCCTATCTATTCCCTATTCTTCTGTGTTCTCCCCCTGCCTTATAGCAAACGAGGCTATTTATAGAGGTCCCAGGGGTGAACGTGCCCCCTGAAAACGCTCCACAATGAGGGGCCACTTCCCCGCTACATGGCGCGGTAACTAACCCACGTGCCTGCTAAAGACACGCCACGATGGGGGCTGATTTCCCTTACGTGTAGGCAGTGATTGGTCCCTTAACCAAGGCGGTTATAACTGAGACGCGGGTTTTAGACCTTTGCGTCTTGAGGCTGAGACGCGGGTGTCAGGCCGACGCGTCTTGAGGCTGAGGCGCGGGTGTCAGGCCGACGCGCCTTGATGCTGAGGCGCGGGTGTCGAGCCAACGCGCCTTGATGCTGAGACGCGGGTGTCAAGCCAACGCGCCTTGATGTTGAGACGCGGGTGTCAAGCCAACGCGCCTTGATGCTGAGACGCGGGTGATAGTCCCTCGCGTCTAGAGCTTGAAACTTTGCTTTTCAATGGCTTGTCCTCCAGTAACTTTGGACAGCCTACAGAACCCCCTCCAAAGTTTTCGATATTCCGCAGTTAACTGGGACGGATTTTGAAATACTTTAGATTTTAGCCATATTTGCTTTCATGACTGGACTGTTAGTGCTCCGGGTTTGATTTTATCTGGAGTTGGTCTTCGTGAGTGTACTGTTTGAACTCTTTGAAGCCACCAGAGTTGATCATGTTGAGTGTCTAGATGCACAGTCTAAACCTCCCCGATTGCTTTTAGTCTGTCACGGGTGTGCTTTAAGCCAGGAGTGGTTGGTCGTCTGCTTGCGTCAGTGTACTGTTGAACTGATTTTGCAGAAGCAGGAGACCGAACGCAGGTTCTTTTCAAAAAGCCGAGATGGTACTGCTTTAAAGACGCGATTTCTGTAGGGTGCGTCCTTTGGCAATGGAAACGCGCCCGATCTCCCATGAGGCAGACACGATGTTGGGCCCGTTGGGTCGGACGCGGACTTCGTAGAGAGACGCGACCTTCCGAATGCATTTATGGAGATGCTGACAGGGCATGTCCATCAAAGAGGTGCGTCCCTTGGGTGTGAATCTGTGCCGTGTCATGATTACGCCGCCAGCTGGCCTGGGAACCGGCAGGATTTCACCTTTTGGCGCGCGGACTTCCCGGTTCATTAACTGAACCGCGCCACGTGTCGAATGATGACTCGCTGCGGAGCCGTGGCGCATAATCTTCCTTGTTCAAAAATGATTTGGTTCCACGCGTCAAGCGGTGACTCGCTGCGGCGTCTATCGGGCCACACGCCGCGTATCTTCGCGAATCCTTGGGCCTATAAATAGCCACAGTTGGAGAGATACCTCTTCTTCTCCGAGCGTTTTATTTTAGGGTTTTTAAGAAACAGAGTTCTTCTTTCTCTGTTCATCCTCACATCAGATTCTTGATTAACAATGGCACCCAAGACCAAGCCAACCGCATCTTCTTCACGGGCGACCGTCGACGAGGCCCGGAGGGGCGCTTCTTCTGCGCAGGACGCTGCTTTCCCAGGTATAATGCCTTTTAGGCGTGGATTTCGCCATTAACGGAAGCTCATAGAACCCTAAGAATCCTTAACACAAAATATAACTCGTGTTTGATTCTCAGACGCGGTCTCAGACGCAGTCTTTGAGTTGATAACCGAGGCGCGGGTTTGGACCCTCGCGCCATTGGGTCCTGCATTTCGGATTCTTCACTTAGAATATTTCTAATTGTGAAGGGTTCAGACGCGGACTTGGTTTGCAGAACGCGAATTTGATCCTTGCGTTCTGTTTCATCAGCTGCCGATTTTGATGAATCTGGCACTTGAGTCCAAGCACTTAGAAATCTGGGGGTGTGAAAGGAAGGGAGTTACCCTCCTTAACTTCTGGCGGTTATGGTGATGGAAGGGTTAAGGTGGATAACTCCCTTCTTTTCGCACCCCAGAAGTGACATCAAGTACATTCCATGACCTTCTGGTGGTGGAGACGCGGATCCTGCAGGTCTGGACGCGGGTTTGATAATTCCTGCGTCCAGTATCTCTTCTGCGTTTTGGACGCGGTTTCGCAGGTCTGGACGCGGATTTGATAATTCATGCGTCCAGTATCTCTTCTGCGTCTGGGCGCGGTTTCGCAGGTCTGGACGCGGATTTGATAATTCCTGCGTCCAGTATCTCTTCTGCGTCTGGGCCCGGTTTCGCAGGTCTGGACGCGGATTTGATAATTCCTGCGTCCAGTATCTCTTCTGCGTCTGGGTTATGAACACTTAGCTTCTTATAAAGTATCTAACTAAGTGTCCTTTTCTTTTGCAGTGCCCCATCCTTCTGCTTCACTCGCCAAGACGCGCCACTTTGGACATGTAGGTGGTGCTGACCGGACTTGACCTTGTGCTACGAAGGACTGTCCCTGTGACTGCTGACCAGTCGCAGGATCGCAGGGAGAGGCTCTCTAATGTTGACATGAGAACTCTTCGGGTACTTATGACCGATGCAGCATTCACAACGGATGCTCACGTCAAGCTGGAGAAGCCTGCCTTCTTCTTCGGAGATCGTATCAACGATGGCGGCTATCGTGCGTATGACGGAACTTATAAATGGCTCCGTCAGATAAAGGGTGGAAGATTCTTTCTTCCGGACATGGAGAGGATGTTCCCGCTGTCCTACTTCCAGCACATGTCCGTCCCTCGGAAGATGGAATGGGACATTTCTCGATATGTCCCTGAGATTACTCTCGGTGATTTGGGTTCCCATAAAGTACACCGTCATGATAGCCATGACAGGTCAGTTCTCGGCCTATTCCCTGGGTCGCGCAAGTCTGAGGTTCCGGTTGGAGAGATACCACAACTTGGCACTACCTTCCTCAACGCGTTCATGGAAGCGGAGGGTGATTATCCGGTCGGGTTCCGTCCGCCCGGGTGGGTCCATTCCACGGAGAATTACTGGTGGGGCAGGATGGTGGGTTTCGTCCTCACCGATCTTGGGGATCTGCTAAAGCGTGTGGGACTGTACCCGGCGGTCAGGGCCGTACAGTGGGGTATCCCACCAGGCTCTCATAACTTCTTCGGGATTCTGGAGCGCTACAATCCTCTGACGGGGACATTCTTTACCCCGGTCGGAGAGATGGGCCTTGCACTGCACGAACTACATGAGGTCTCGGGGCTGGCAACAGGGGACATTCCCTATGAGGAATATGTCCCGACCACTGAGGAGCTCCACCTCTTGAAGAAAGAGTTTCCTCGGGTGTACGAGACTTACTGGGAAGTGATGTGTCACTTCCACATTTGCGGTCAGTTAACCGCCTGGAGGTCGCAGGGAGTCAAGCAACTGTCTTGGGCCAGCTACTTGTTTAACGGTGTCAACAAGAAAGACCATCCGATAACCCGACTGGCTCCCAGCTCCGACGAGAAAATTGAAGACAGGATCACCCAGGCTCCTGAAGGCTTCTACACCACGGTTTCGAACGAGGACGGTTTCGACCCTGACCTGGTTTTTGAAAGCTTCCACCATCAAGCCCGGACCCCTATCTCCGATAGGGCACTGTTGGCGGGCTTCTTGATGCTGTGGCTGAAGCGTTGTGTGGTGCCCACGCTGCCACATGAAGCTATCGTTGCTGACGTGGTGTACCCGGCGGTGCTCCTGGCTCATGGCAACCCTATAGCCCTTCTCCCGGCCGTGGTGGCTGGCATTCAGAGCGGGTTGCGGGCGCTAACCAAGAGTTTCTGTGAGGCGCCGAAAACTGTCGACTCCCACGGCAAGCCGTATGTTGACTCAGAGGGGAATTCGACGGTGAAGCGCCCCAACCCTCGGATCGAGCTGCCTTATACGTACCTCATGGCTTGGTACGTGATGCACTGCCCTTCTCTGATGACGGCGGTGCGTTGGAGGGAGAGTTCCGTCCCTTTCGTACAGCGGTTGGAGGATTCGAGCTGGCGTGATCTTTATATATATTACGTCCGGAAGCGACTTTCCGATTCTGCGAATTACCAGCTCAATCGCTGCTTCCCCGAGATCTCTGGTGCATCTTTCGGGGATCTATTTACTGATTCCGCGGGCCCAGATGGCTTCACGAGGTTGTCCGTGGGAGTCTTCTGGTGGTTGATCAATATTCGGCCCGGGTATGTGCTCTTCCGACAAGGGACTTCATGCACGATCGAGCCGTATATGCCGAGTCGTTTTGCTTGACAGTTCGGCTACGATCAACTCTACGTCGGGAACCCCAATGCTCGACTCGCCTTCGAAGGGAACTTGTTCGAAGGTGCTCGGGCTTGGTACTACAGTGTGGCCGGAGGGACGGGAGCAACTTTCCGTCTACCCATCGAGGGGTCTAAGTGCCGTATGAGCTTCACCTTCTGTACCTGGTATTCTCAGGTTAACCAGTCACCGGACTTCGCTCCGGGTCTTCATGTATTGAGAGCATCAATGCAAATCTTGAGGCAAGGTCAGAGTCTGGTAAACCCTTGAAACTCACCGACCAGTACCTGAAGGCCCAGAAGGAGGTCGGGAGAAGGTCGGGAAGGGAGCCACGAGTAATAAGGGCGGAGCTGCGACCAACAAGGGAGGAGCCGCAAGCAGCAAGGGCGGAGCCACGAGCAACAAAGACTCGACAGGTGGTAAGCAAGCGTCGTCAACGCTCTGCTTCAACTGCTGAACCTGCTCCAAGAAGGTTCGGAGAGACTTGACAACCGAAGTCTCCCGATCCGAAGACATCCCTGCTGTTGTTGAGGTACCTAGGGAAGAAGATATAGCTGAAGAGGATGTTCATTTAGTCCGTGCCCCTAGGTCGAGCAGCAGAGACCGTAGGTCTGCGGAGGAAGGGGAGCTCGTTGACAGAGCCACCACCGCTGACGAGGATGAGCAGCTAGAGGTCGACATCATGAGGGAGGAGATGTCGATATTCCGGGGATTTCAGTTCAACCCGGGTTTTTACTTGCTCATGAAGGGAGAGATGAGGCACAGCAACCTGGGTCGCCTTGTGTCTTCATCTCCAGTCCTCGGGCAGTTGATCCTAGTCCTACCACTGGGGTAATTGGTGGCAAGGCTCCGGCTGCAGAAGTCTCACGCGTGGCGCTATCGTCTTCCTCACTCTCAGGGGAAAGCGATTTTGAAGACGAGGTCGACTATGGCGATGAACCTCTCTCCCTGATCCGAGTAAGTTCTCCCACATCTCAGAGGAAGAAATATACGGGGGAGAGCCATCAACGGTATCACAGCTGGCGATTATTCCCGCTGAAGGTACTCTTTTCACCTTTTGACCTAATTTCTCTTTTCATTTTGAAGAGGATGTTTTAACATTCTTCTTTTATACTGTAGGGTTGGCCGGGGACATTGAAGCTGTAATCTCCTCGCATATCGAGGAGACGGTAAAAGAGCTGACCCAGTCTGAAGGAGTCGAGGCTTCAGTTGCCGAGATAACTCCAGAGAGGGCAACTACTAAATTGGGGAGCCTTCCATTTTGCCGGAAGAGGAGGCAACCCCTAAGGCTGGGGAAGAACCCACTCTGCAGGGTGAAGAGGTTACCATTGAAGCCAGGGAGACTTCCACTCCGCAGGATTCGCCCAAGGATTCGACATCTCTGACCTCCCAGATGGTAAGGAAGTTCTGATATTTTAAATGTTTCGCTTTTCTCCTTTATGGCTAATGTCACGATAACTTGCAGAGAGAACTGAGGAGGCTCAGATGGAGAGTCCGACGGTCGGTACCCTTCCAGAAGGCCACGCAGCTCAGGTCTCGGTTGAAGCTTCTGAAGAGGTTGCGCTTGCTACTCCATCATTAGCTGTGGAGGTTCCTGCAGAGATAACACCTCCGGAAGCGCCAGTGGCCAGTCTCGCTCTTGACGTATCGACGGTCAGCACGACTCTCGCGCAAAAAGAGCCGGCTTGCACCCCTTTCCTCATGACAGAAAGGGGGTCGGGGAGTACCTCGGGTGATGATACCATGGATTTCCTGACACGCAAAACGGTGCAGCAGTTCCTTGACGCGATGCGATCGTGCATCGATTTTATCCTGTCTGGGCGTAGCTCTTTTGACTTTGCCCGGACGTTTCTTGGAAACATGGTCGGTAACATCGAATTAACTGGAGGCTCCTCGCTTGCCAAGTCGTGTATGCTGTTGGTGGAGCGATTGGGAAGTGACCTGAAAGAGCTGAAGTCTTTGGACAATGCTAGTTCTTCTCAAGAAGCCCAGGTCATCTTGACTAGGCTCCTAGCTACCCAGGAACAAGAGCGACAGGAGGTGGAAGCACAAGTTGCTGAAGAGGTCCGCAATCTCGAGCGTTCCCAAGCTGAATGTCAGAAACTGGCTGACGATTCCATGGAATCCGAGTTCATCCGGCAAAATGCAGAGCTCGCCATTACCAATGCTCGGTCTGCCATCGCTAAGGCGGAAGCCATGATCGCGGATAATGAGAGGACGCTTGCCACCGTCCGGAAGAGGCTGGAGGAGCAACAAGCTGCGAAGGTACGAGCTGAAGAAAGCCAGACCATTCATTCCTCCAGGTTGGAATCTCTGCGAGCACAGCTGGCTGCAAAACCCTTTTTATCTGAAGAGGAGCTGCGGGCCCAAGCCATGATGGAGGCTGAGAAGGCACGTCAGCACGAGATGCATCGTCTCAGGGAGCGTATCCGTTCTTTGCCGGATCAAGACTTTTAGCCTTTTCTCCTTCTTCCCTTTTTTTTGTAAAGAAGAGGACACTCTATTAGAGTGTTTGTATCCACTTTTACTATTTTCTATATAATAAAAGTTTTTGAAGTTTTTGTTCCATCTTCTTTGTTTAGCTGTGGATGAATTCAACTCCCTGATCACTGGCTGTGAATACTGAACTTAGGTAAGACTAAGTTCTTTCAATGAGACGCTGCGTCGACTCTAAGTCTTCTTGATGAGACGCGGCATTGATCCATAGAGTGAGACGCGGTCATCCGTCCATAGGAGCTTAGATAGAACTAAGTCCTTTTGATGAGACGCGGCGTCAATCACAGGGTGAGACGCGGTCATCATTCCATAGGAACTTAGATTTTACTAAGTCCTTTTGATGAGACGCAGCGTCACTCACAGGGTAAGACGCGGTCATCATTCTATAGGAACTTAGATTTCACTAAGTCCTTTTGATGAGACGCAGCGTCAATCACAGGGTGAGACGCGGTCATCATTCCATAGGAACTTAGATTTCACTAAGTCTTTTTGATGAGACGCGGCGTCAATCACAGAGTGAAACGCGAATTTGTCTTGCTGAGAAAGACGCAGATAGAGCAGACGCGAGGGACGCAGCATTGTTTGCTGAAGGGACACGACGCAGACATTCTTCTGGAACGCGGGTGGACGCCATTAATCTGAAAGGGAGACGCGGATTCCTGGATGCGACTTTTACGCCTGCGTCTTGGTGCAACTTCCGAGGCGTTACATGCAGCCTGTCATAAAGATTTTAGGAGATCTTTGAACGTCAAGTCTTTACTGTCGATTGGGAAACCAGGTCATCCGTTGTTTTCCAAGGTAGTTGTCCACGCGTCGATTTTTCATTGGACTTAGACGTTAATGCGCTTTAATGCAAAACCGGCGCTGGCGGTTGGAGACCAGTGTCTGTGACGGTTCCCAAAGCGACGCTCCACGCGTCAGTCTCTCATTGGACTTTGGCAGTCGTGCGGCCATCAAGGCAACGGTTCCGATTAGCGCACCATTAATGACAGTTATTAGGGGCTGCCTATAAATAGGGCTAACCCTCTTCCTCTTTAACAATCTAGACCTTGGACTGTTCTTTCTTTGGTTTGCTCTGAGAAATCTCGCTTCCTTCAAAGTCTCTAAAAGGGATCCTGTGTTCATGGATGAAGATGGCTCTGTGGATGAAGATGACCCAGGGCTTTTATGCTCCTGTTTGGTCTCTTCAAGAAAAAGCGTCTCTTGGATCATCTTGCTCGTCCGCGTTTGGATGCAGAGAGCCCAACTCTTGGTAGAGGCCTCTGCTGGTATGTCATCCCGACTTACCATGATGTTTTTAGTCCATCCAGGCCTGCACCTTGGCCCTTCTTAAGGAGATGTCACCATTTGAATGAAATCTTGGTGCATTCCTTTTCTGGAATTTGTGCCATTGATTTGAGCTTCCCTGAACGCGGGTATTGAAGTCCTTGGCACTTGACGCGGGCTTTGCTCATGAAGTTCGCGTTTTAAGGCCATTGACTTAGATGAATTCCAACTTGGGCTGAAGGGTCTCAGACCCGAATCTTGCAACTCCTGTTTACTCAACAACGAGATGGCAATTTTCGGCGTTTGAGTCTTTTTCACGCCTTGCGCTTTTAGGCGCGGGCGCAAAATGAGACGCAGTTTTGATTCGCGTCTGTCTCTGCTGACGCAGTAGTTTGGCTCACCGCGCGGGCTTATTCCCGCGTTTGCAGTTCTCCATAATAGCCGCGTTTGTTACTTAGTATTCTTTAAAGTATACCAAGTTCCAGATTTGCTAACCCTCTTGTTTATCTTTGCAGGTAGGCTTGATTGTCCTTTTTCAGGTTCGCTGGGCCCCTGGAAGAATATTTCAGCCGGCGGACTTGTTCGATGTTCGTCCACAAGGGAATATATTATGGTCCTCGTCGTCCACAAGGGAATATATTATGTCCCTGACGAGGAATCGACTCTCGCCAAGGTCTCTTCAGATCCACTGCACCAGTCATGCCTGCTGGCAAGAGATGGTCAGGGTAAGTATGGCGGCGAGGGGGCTACAGTGGATAAGGTGGCAGGTAGGATCCTCTTCCTCTCCCACCCCAGAAGTAACATCGAGGACTCCTCATGTCTGCTGGATGATCTGCTGGGGAAAGAGATGTTCATGAATGAAGGGTTGCAGGACTTTCTGCTGCCACCAGACCTCAAGAACACCATTGCTCTTAGCTTAGTCAGCTAGGGCTCTTTCGATGTTTACATCATGCATCGTGGTGTAACCAGCTTCTATTGTAGCCACAAAACATCGCGCACTTGGAATCAGACGCGGCTTCAAGGAGTGAGTGCAACCTCTGAGAGAGAGAGGGACTTCTTTGTACTCATTAATTGTAACACTCATCTTATTGTATAAGAGAGCGTTTTGTATCACTTCCATATGTTTGAAAATAAATAAAAGTGACACTTTTCTTTTTGCTTCTTTCGTTGTCTTGAACTTTTTGTCTTAGACTCATGGAAGCAAAGAATTTTTGACTTTGTCAAAATTATGATGGTAATTTTAATAAGTCAAACTTTGTGGAGAAAGATCCTATTTCAGGAACTCTCACAATACTGTCAGAAGTGTAATATTAACTTGACAGAGATGAAATTTTTGATGGACCTGCCACTTTATAAGAGAAAGTGACAAGTAGAATTGGTACCCCCAGGTGAACTTTTATCAAGTGTTTGGGATTAACTTGATTGAGCTCAACTGGGGATTTGATGGAAACACTGTTGATGGTGTAGTATTAACCTAACAATGTTTTTAGGTAGACTTGTTATTCTGTTGAAGAGAATAACAAGTGGGACTAGACTCGTGGGGAATCTAGGAAAGTTTGTTACCGTCAGAGGTGTGATATTAACTTAACGGGTTGGAAGTGGTCTTGTCAGAAGTGTAATGTTAACTTGACAAGGATGTGAGTCAGAGGTGTGATATTAACTTAACTCAGAAGTGTCACTGTCATAGGTGTAATGTTTAACTTGACAGTGAGGGTAATGCTAGAGGTGTAATGTTGAACTTAGCATTGGTCATCTCGGCTCGCATAAGGAAGTCCGAGGGAAAGTCATGGCCATAGGTGTATTGTTGAACTTAGCAATGACTTGGATGCTAGAGGTGTGGTGTTAACTTAGCATCATCCATTTCAGCTTCGGTGTGGAAGTCCGAAGAAAAGTGACTGTCAGAGGTGTAATATTAAACTTGGCAGAAACTTGATTACTGTTTAGAGGTGTGGTGTTAAACTTTAACAGTAATTTGTCAGAGGTGTGATATTAACTTGATAAAGATTGACTCATAATAAGAGTAATTTGAGGACCTGTCATTCTATTGGTGAGAATTGACAAGTGAAATTTTGAAGTGCCAGAGGTGTAGTATTAACTTGGCAAATTTGAAATTTTGGTACTCCGTGTAGAGTTGACAAATAAAACTTGTACTCGACAAGGAATATTGAAAAGTTTCCATTACCAGAGGTATAGTGTTAACTTAGTAATGGTTGTATTTTGTAGACCTACCATTCTGTGGATGAGAATTGGTAGGGGATTTTGGAGGAAAGAGTGGAGCCAAGTCCACTTTAGGATTTTTAGCAAACTCTCAACTGTCAACGGATTTGAGGTGCCTTTACCAACTACCGTTTGAGTTGGGCTAGCCATGCTATTCCCCTCAGCATGATAAGTTGTCGAAGACTTATGTTGGGCTTGTAAGCCAACATTTTCCTCTATCCTTAGCCGTCGGAGGCGTCGGATCAAATGGGAACGTGTCCCTTAGGATTTTTAGCAAATCCTCAGCTGTCAATGGGTTTGAGGTGCCTTTACCAACTACCGTTTGAGTTGGGCTAGCCATGCTATTCCCCTCAGCATGATAAGTTGTCGAAGACTTATGTTGGGCTTGGAAGCCAACATTTTCCTCTATCCTTAGCCGTCGGAGGCGTCGGATCAAATGGGAACGTGTCCCTTAGGATTTTTAGCAAATCCTCAGCTGTCAACGGGTTTGAGGTGCCTTTACCAACTACCGTTTGAGTTGGGCTAGCCATGCTATTCCCCTCAGCATGATAAGTTGTCGAAGACTTATGTTGGGCTTGGAAGCCAACATTTTCCTCTATCCTTAGCCGTCGGAGGCGTTGGATATTAATGAAGAAGCTCTTCTTGTTTTGATCAGAGGTGTACTTTTAACTTGATCAGCGGAAGAATACCATCTAAGGATAGTATTTCTTCAGGAACCTGCCATTGATCGGCATCATGAGTGTACCGCCATTTGAAGTTATGAGGCGATACGATCCATTTGAGTAGACTGACTCTACTACAAATGGTCCTTCCCATTTGGGTTGGAATTTTCCTTTTGTCTTGTGCGTCATCACCATGGGTCTTCTGACGGCTAAGACTAGGTCGCCTTTCTTGAAAGTTCGCACTTTAACTTTCTTGTTGAAGGCTCTGGTAATTCGAGCTTGGTAGAGCTCGATTTGCTGTTGGGCCTGCAGACGCTTATCGTCTAAGGCTTCCAATTCTTGGAGTCGCTGTCGATGCTTCTCCTCGGTCGTCATCTCCGCTGTCAAGGCGACGCGTAGAGATGGAATTTGGATTTCCAGTGGGAGCACGGCTTCACACCCGTATACCAAAGAAAATGGCGTAGCCTTAGTTGGGGTTCGCACAGTTGTGCGGTAAGCCCATAAGCATTCACCCAACTTGTCGTCCCAGTCTCGTTGACTTTTCGAGACGAACTTTTTGAGAAGCTTGCCAATAGTCTTGTTGAAAGCTTCTGCGAGGCCGTTAGCGGGTGGATAGTATGCCGTTGAGGACACACTCTGGATTCTGAACTTAGCGCAGAATCTCTGAAACGCCTGGCTGATGAACTGAGGTCCATTGTCATGGACAATTCGCCGGGGTACACCGAAACGGTAAATAACGTGATGTTTCACGAACTTGATCACGTTAGATGATTTTACCTCCTTCAAAGGAACAGCTTCAGCCCATTTAGAGAAGTAATCGGTTATTGCCAAAATAAACCGATGTCCTTTTGATGATGGTGGGCTGATAGGGCCAACCACGTCCATGCCCCACATTTCAAACGGCCAGGTAGAGGCCGTAGAGTGGAGGTAGCCTGGTGCTTGATGGATGAAATCGCCATGCACTTGGCAGGCGTGACATCTCTTGGCATAAGTGACGGCATCGGCAATCATCTTGGGCCAATAGTAACCCAACCTTTGAAGTCGATGTGCCAGTTTTGGGCCAGGTTGATGGGATCCACACATACCGTCATGGGCCTCTTTCAATACCTCTTGTGCCTCCTTTGGTTAGAGGCATTGGAGCAAGACCCCGTCATGCGATCGACGATACAATGTTCGTGTAATCGCATTGTAGTAAAATTTAAGGGCTTTCCTTCGAATGGCAGCCGCTTCCTTGGCGTCCTCAGGCAGGATGTCGTATAAGACGTAGTCGATATAGGGGAATCGCCAGTCTTTAAGCTCTGGACCGGTTGATGCTTCGAGTGCTTCTTCGCGGTGACGACCTCCCGTTGACTCCTGATGTCCTCGAGAGCATTTCTCGGGCAATACAGGTCGTGGCTGTAGACGAATATCTTCTCCATTGCTCCAGCTGGAAGAGCTAAGGAGGCAGCCAGGGATGCGAGTGCATCTGCGTGCGCATTTTACCTGCGCGGCACATGGTCGATGTAGAAGCTTGTAAACCCCTCGGCCATGCGGATAGTTGCGTTGTGGTAAGGCACTAAGTCTTCATGTCTGACTTCGTACTCCCCGCAAACTTGGCTGACGATGAGTTTAGAATCACCGTATGCCTCGAGATTTTTAACGCCAATCTCATCGGCGAATTGCATCCCAATCAAAAGAGCGTTGTACTCTGCCACATTGTTGGAACAGGGCTCAGTTAATGAGACAGCTCGGGGAATCACATAATTTTGTGGGGTACAAGTACTACTCCTACCCCCGCTACTACGTGTCCCTTCGGGCTTGTTCTTGATGCACCGTCGAAGAAAATTTGCCATACTTGACTTTCGAACGATGTCTGAGTCAGGCAGACTTCAGCAACTTCATCTGGGAGATCCTCGTAGACTTTGGCTGCCCTCGGATCTGGGTGCTCAGCTAGGAAATCCGCGACTGCTTGTCCCTTAATGGCCTTTTGTGGTAAAAAGCGCATCTCATATTGGGAGAGCAATATGGCCCATTTTGCCAGTCGGCCATTTAGCGATGAAGGTTTAGTCATAAGTAACCTCAGGGGGTTGACTTTTGATATGACGTTTATAGTTTGGCCTACCAGATAGTGTCGCATTTTCTGGATAGCGAACACCAGTGCCAAACATTACTTCTCGATCGGGTTATACCGATGTTCGGCTCCGATCATTGTTCTACTCAGATAGTAGATTGCTTGCTCACGTCCCTGATCGTCATTCTGAGCTAGTAGAGCTCCCAAAGAATGATCCATTGCTCGGACGTACACCAGAAACGGCTTTTCGGATACCGGAGCTGCCAGGACTGGTGGTTGGGTGAGGTATTGCTTGATTTCCTCGAATGCTTGTTGACAAGCGTCGTCCCAAATGAACGAGACACCCTTCTTCATCAGCTTAGCGAAGGGTTGGCATCTTCCGGAAAGGTTTGAGATGAACCTGCGGATGTACGCCAATCGTCCTTGTAATCCCCTGAGCTCCTTGAGGCTTCTCGGGGGTTGCATCTCCTGGATAGCGCGGATCTTTTCTGGGTCCAAGTGAATTCCTGTAGAAGTTACAACAAATCCTAGGAATATGCCACTGGCGACCCCCAGGAAGGACTTTGTGGGATTCATATTCAATTGATGAGCCCGCATGATGTCGAAGACCACCTTCAGGTCCGCTATGTGATCACCTTTAGTGCGGCTTTTTACCGCGATGTCATCAACATAACATTCCACCGTTTTGCGTATTTGCTGATGGAAAATGGCGTTCATGGCCCTTTGGTATGTTGCCCCTGCATTTTTCAGTCCGAAGGGCATGACGGTGTAGCAATATACCCCTAGAGGTGTCCTGAAGGAGGTATGCTTCTCGTCGTCAGGATACATTTTGATTTGATTGTATCCTGAGAATCCGTCCATGAAGGATATTCGTTCGAATCCATAAGTATTGTCAATCATGACATCTATGATCGGCAATGGGAATTCGTCCTTGGGGCAGGCCTCGTTTAGATCGCGGAAGTCGATGCAGATCCGGATCTTCCCGTTCTTCTTGGAGACGGGGACGATGTTGGCTACCCAGTCGGGATGTTGTTCTTCCCTGACGAAGCCAGAATCAATAAGTTTTCTGACTTCTGATTGAATTGCCTCCATTATTTCTGGGCGAAACCGTCCTGCTGTTGTTTGACAGGCTTTACGTCCGGATTGATGTTGAGGCGGTGCATGGCCACTTGAGGATCAAGTCCTGGCATGTCCTCATAATTCCAGGCAAAGACGTCTATATACTCTTGTACAAGAGATATTAGATCCTTCTTCTCCGATGGTGATAGGCCGTCACTTATGAAGATAGGCTTAGGATTAGCCTCATCTCCTAGGTTGATCTGAGCAACCTTGTCTTCTGTGGGTGGCTCGCGCTGTTCAAAGCGAGTGTCCCAAAGAGCATTTAAATGTTTGATCCAAGGATCTGTATCAGATTGGATCATTTCTTCATTTCCATCTTCCGGGTGGCTTGTCGAAACCATGTTCACTGAAAGTTCCTTGAAGATGTTGCCAACACTGACATCTGACCCCCAAGATGATGTGTCTGAAGAGTAATCGTTGCTCGACGATTCTTGAGAATCGGAGGCTGATGGGACTGGAGTTTATACGTAGCCCAACCCCCGGCGCGTCCGATGATAATAATCGGGGGCCTTCCCTTTCGGCACAAAGGATCAAAGTAGCGTTCTCCTTCCTTTGCCGAAGTTCAACCCGGGTCTGTTGGTTAGATCGTACCCCATGCACTTCATCATTTTGAGCGCTTTTGGTTCATAATGACTGAGCTGAGGGGATTCTTCCTCACTTTCCGAGTCTTCGCGGGGCATTGGCTCAGACGAGATTCTCACAAAAAGAATTAGTTTTTGGCCTTTTCGTCTGGCTGGAACCATGAATATAGATTCTTGCGCATTACCGTTGTCTCGGTATGTCTCGAAGGACGACTTCACTGGTACATGCAACGATGTCAAAACATCTACTGCCGACCAGGGATCGTCATCTATATCAGTGCTAGTATCTGACGGTATTGAATCAGAAGCACACACAGAAAAATACGCAAAATCTAAATCTTCATTAATATACCAACCGCCTACATCATCGGTGGTATTATCGACATCGGGCTTATTAGTGCCTGTTACAAGTGGTTCTAACTCCCACAGGCACTCTTCTTTCTCAGGCTCAGTGTCAGCCTCATTACCAGAGTCTGGCTGCTCTGGTTGCGGGGCTTCATCCGTCTCCCCCGGATCTTGGTACAGCAAAGAGTCGGTGAAATAATTCTCGACCCCTTTGAACGGATACCTTTCGGCGATCAACGTCTGCACCTTTCCACTCCCGTCAATATATTTCATGACTTGGTGGAGAGTGGAGGGAACGATGGAGTTGCGGTGAATCCACGGTCGTCCCAGCAATAGATTGTAGGAAGTGTCAGCGTCGATGATGTAGCATGTCACTTCCGACTTGAGGCTTCCAATCTGACACCTGAGCTTGATTTTCCCCATCGGACGGGTCTGGTTGGCATTGAACCCATAGATAGTTGTCTGGGTAGGGATCAAACGATGGGTAGGAATGCCGAGATGTTGCATGACCCGGCGAGGCATGATGCTCAACGCGGACCCTGGATCTACCTGGATGCGGTTCACCTCAGACGATCCAATATACCCTTTGAAGTACAGGGGTCGATCATGCTTCTCTTTAACCTGCATATCATCTGCCGTGAAGGTGATGCAGAGGCAATGCTCTACATCTTCCTCCTTCGGCACCTGGGTCATAAAGACCTCAGCATTTGCCAGAGCCTCTTGTAGAGCTTCTCTGGTAGACTTTGATAGTCTAAGAAGTTCATACAAGGTAATGCGTGCCGGAATGTTGGCCAACTGAGCCAGGACATCAAAGCGGTAAGGTGCCGTAGATCCTTCCGCGATGCCCTTTTGAAGGGCTCGAGAAAATCTCGTCTCCTTCTGCTTCTCCACAGGTGGCTTGGTGGAGGGCCTGACTGGCTCCGCAGTTGGTTGTGGAGGGGCTACTGCCGTCTCGCCGTACTGTTTCAAGTACGCCTGTCCTGAACGGGTTCCCGCCATTGGTTGGTTGGGCTCTGCGGCCAAGACTATCGTTTCCTCCTCTGAGTCGGTCAGTGAAGGGATATCAGTCTCCGCTTCTTGGGAAGAGGCGCATACCACGTTGCAAGATGAGGCTTTTGCCTTGCCTTTGGATTTCCTGTTGGTCACAGTAGTCCATTGCCGTGCATCGATAAGGTCAGGGTGGACCCATATGATTTCCCCTTGAGGTGTAGGGACGGGTACCAAGCCTTTCTCTTGCTGCTGGTGAGGGTCTGTGTTGACTATTCTCAGTTCTCCTCTTGGAATAGGGATCACCCCCGCAGGTGTTGGGGGCTGTCTTCCGAACTGGAGAGCTGACGTCACATTAGCCGTCACCTTCTTCTGCTCTGGTCGGAGCTTTAACACCTCCGCGTCAATCAGAGCTTGAAGGACATCCTTGAAGACGTAGCAGCTTTTGGTAGGGTGTCCCAACATTCTGTGGTACATGCAGTAGTTGGGATTGTCGGTCTTGCCGACTTCTTCGGGGCGCCTAGCTTCAGGGAGCTTCAGTCGATTGCTCTTGTTAAGTAGTTTGAAGAGTGAATCGACATGTTCCTCCTTGAAGGAATATTGTTTGTTGGCGCGAGGCTGACTTGAAGAGCCACTCGCCCTGCCTGATTGAGGTTTGGCGGGAGATTTGGTCTCCGTTGCCAAATTATCCTTTCACTTTGTTTGGAGGGATGTGTCTGGCGCACGCCTTGTCGACCTTTCCGGCCTAGGCTTACCTTCCTCCGCTCTGACGCGGGCAACGATCTCCTCAGCCTGCTCACCTTGTTGGACTAATTGTTTCCAAGTGCGGCTTTCAGCAACTCCTATTTGAGCAAGGAGTGAGGTTTGGAGATTGTGGCGGCATGTTTCCACCAGGGTGGCCTGGGTCATACCGCTTGGACACTGGAGTGTCACGTTATGAAATCTTTCCACAAAAGATTTGACGGACTCCCCTTTCCGCTGTTTGGTAGCCAAAAGGGTGGGCATCGTGACTTCGGAGTCATCTTCGAAGAAGCGTGTTAAGAACAGCTTCTCCAGATCGCCCCAGTTCTTGATAGAACCTTCTGGGAGCTTCATGAACCATTCAAAGGCCAACCCTTTCAGGGTGCCGATGAACAGACGCGCCAGGATAGCATCGTTATCTACTACATTCTCGGTTTGGGATTTGAAGTAGTAGATGTGCTGGTTGGGTGACCCCTTCCCGTCGAATGCTTGGAGGGTTGGAGCCTTGAACTTAGGAGGGTATGGAACTAAGTCCCACTCAGCCGGATAGGGCCGGACCACTCCTGCTTCTTGGAGGTCTTTGCGATTGGCAAGGGCCTCGAGGCGTCGCTCCAATTGATTCATTCTCTTAGCATGAGCCTTTTCCTGGTCTTGGTCGCCTTTTACTTGCGACGAGGATTTGAGCGAGTCCGCAGCAGATTGCCGCGCCTCCTCAGAAGGTTCGGAAGATGAGTTTTCTCCCTCTCTCCTATTGCCCTTTGACTTTTTAGGAGGAGATTTCCTCCTGTCTTCGAGCAGCTGTGCAATTGCCTGCTTGAGGGAGTTGATATATTCTTGCTGAGAAAGAATCATATCCATTTGCGCCTTCTGGATCTGCTCCAAACGTCTAGCCGTTTCCTCAGGAGTGCCTGTCATGTAGGCGGAGGTCTCCTTCTCGACGGAAGAGTTCGAAGCCCTAGATCCCGCTACGGCGGAGTGAGAATCGTTCACTTCAATGCCGTGGGCTAAGGCATTATAGTCAATTGGGGGAATGGCCCCTGTCCGGGTGCGAGTGTGTCGATACACTCCTTCCGGTTCAGAGTCAGACTCGGACTCATCTGAGCTGACTGCAAGTTGTTTTCCCTTGCTCCTGCTTGTCATATTCGCAGTGAGCTCCGGGTACTCTACGTCAGAGAAGGTTCTCCTTCTGTGGGAGCGCCTCTTTTTAGCTGACGGGGGGATCAGGGTCAGCTGTCTGATCAAAGACTGCTTGTTCACGCCTGACTCGCAATGGCATCCAGAGAGTATGGAGATAAGCCGTTGACAGCAGCATGACAAAGTGACCTGATTGGCACTTCTTTTCTTTGTCAAGTAATCCCTCAAATCCATGGGAGGGGGATTGAAAAGACTAGCCTCGCAACGTCGGAGACGGGAGGCATCCATGTGCTGCACAGCCTGGACGCAGGCTTCTGGGACGCGGTTCTCGCGACGCGGCTGTGTAACGCCCATCTGGCGTCTCTGCTGAGATGAAACGCGAGTCTCGCGTTGCTGCCTGGTGCGTCTGGGCAAAGAAACTTGAGAGAGAATGGGCTGCTGGGCCCCACGCCTGTGGGCGCGTGCTTCTTGCGTTTGACGAGACGCAGAAGCTTCGTCTTGGCGTTTGGTAAGTTGGTCTTCAGAGGACTCAACTTGAGGAGTCTCGCGTTTGGGACGCCAAACGCGGATTTCACGTACTGGACGTGGCGCGGGCAAGGCGCGAGATTGTACGTCGCGTCCGGCCTCAGTTGGACAACCAACGGTTCCAACTTGGAGCTGACGCGCACGTCTCCTCTGTCGCCGCTCAGCATTCCGGTTGCGCCGTGGAGGAGGAGAGAAACCAACAACTTCCTGGTCTGCAGAACCAGGGATGCTTACCACGCGGGTCTCCTGAGAGACGCTGACGCGGGTGTTCTGTGCGACGCGGTTGATCGCAACAGCAGTAGTGCCTGGGACCACGCGGGCCTTCTGAGAGGCGTTGGCGCGTGTACCTTGCTTGGCACCGTCGGCAGCAGCAACGGCGCCCAAGAGAGCTTCAGGTCGGGCTTCGGGGCCATTCCCCGCCGAGACCCTGCGACAGACGCGGGTCTTTGGGCTCTTAGAGCCAGAAGAGAGAAACTCTTCATATTTCGCCTGGTCGAACTCGACGACGAGCGATTCGACCATCTTCCCCTTACGGAGGACGTCATCCTGCGCCACGATCTGTTCGTCAGTGACGAAAGTAGTCCCCAGCAGAGTCGCCATCTCTTGTATGACCCAGGAAAGGAGAGGACAAGAATTTGCAGTAAAAGTTTTCCTTGAATCAGATGAAAAGGATTACAACAAAAACTGTTCCTTCCGGTTACAAGGGAGGGAGAATATTGAATCTTGAATTCCCCCTTTGTTTAAGGCTGGGTTCTTCGTGTGGCGGTGGAGAGTGAATCTTGTTCTCCGTTGACCAGATGACCGTCCTTCAGGGATCTCCTCTTCGGCCGGTAGAAAGAGTGACACAGCTCTGTCCACCAAAACTCTAAAAGAGAAGGTAGGCGAAAGCTAGCTCGTACGCAGCGAACTTGCTGAAGAGTTGATCTGCTTCTTTTCTCTCTGTGTCGCCCTCTGTCTCTGTCTGATTAATGCCTTATTGCCTATCTATTCCCTATTCTTCTGTGTTCTCCCCCTGCCTTATAGCAAACGAGGCTATTTATAGAGGTCCAGGGGTGAACGTGCCCCCTGAAAACGCTCCACAATGAGGGGCCACTTCCCCGCTACATGGGCGGTAACTAACCCACGTGCCTGCTAAAGACACGCCACGATGGGGGCTGATTTCCCTTACGTGTAGGCAGTGATTGGTCCCTTAACCAAGGCGGTTATAACTGAGACGCGGGTTTTAGACCTTTGCGTCTTGAGGCTGAGACGCGGGTGTCAGGCCGACGCGTCTTGAGGCTGAGGCGCGGGTGTCAGGCAGACGCGCCTTGATGCTGAGGCGCGGGTGTCGAGCCAACGCGCCTTGATGCTGAGACGCGGGTGTCGAGCCAACGCGCCTTGATGCTGAGACGCGGGTGTCGAGCCAACGCGCCTTGATGTTGAGACGCGGGTGTCGAGCCAACGCGCCTTGATGTTGAGACGCGGGTGTCAAGCCAACGCGCCTTGATGTTGAGACGCGGGTGATAGTACCTCGCGTCTAGAGCTTGAAACTTTGCTTTTCAATGGCTTGTCCTCCAGTAACTTTTGGACAGCCTACAATGGCATCTTTTCCTAACTTAGGTATATTCATCATGAGACATACTTCTTCAAATTCCCTTATGAAGAAGTATGCATCCTCGGATTCAAGTCCATGAAATTTGGGAAGGGTGTTGATGTATTGTGGCTTGAGTTCAAATGGGTCAACACTTTCAATAGTAAGCTTGATGCAAGAAGGAAGAGAGGTTCTAATACGATAGAACCTATCTTGGAGTGACTGTGGTTGTGCCATGTGTGAGTCGGGCTTTTGCTCGGGTGGTGAACTAGTTCTAGTTAGCCTGGATGTAAGTGGGTCTCTCGACCAAGCGGGCATGCACAATTAGCAAACAAGTTCACCCAATCAACCAAAAAAAAAAAAACAAACAAAAAAATCCTATTCTAAGGTAATCCTTGACTTAGACGACTCCTAACTTTAGACTGTCCTTAGGAGGTCTACTGTCGACGTTAACCACAAGCTAATCGGCCAGGTAGGTGGCAAGACCGGTGGGAGGTTTTCCGTCAGAGACGTTCCTTAATTAAATAACCACCATTCTTCGGGCTTTCGGCCCTCAATCTCCTGCCTAGACACCGATTTGACAAGAGTTAATTTCGAACAATTTTCCTCCTTAGGTCAATCTCCTATTGAGTCCGAGTTAACCTAGGGCCAACGTCTAGTCAAATTTTACTTAAAGTTAGGGTTGTGAGTGTGACGGATATGATTTTTGGGCCAAGGAAGGGTGATGAAATCCCCACCTTATCTTTTTTATGGGTTATGCCCTTAAGATATTTTTGTGTACGTGTAAAGCTGTAGAAAAGTAATCACTCAAGAAAGCAGTAAATCAACCAAGAGTGTTTCCTAATCTATATGCTATGCAAACGTACCTTGTCGCCAGCACTCTTCAACAGAATAAAAAAATTAAAATAGACACGTGCCCTAAATGCAAGAGTCTAATCCTTTTTTTTTATCAACAAATGGGTTAATGTTATTAATTAGCAGTTGCAGAGTGATCACAGAGAAATTTAATCACAGCAATAAGCAGTATTTGCAATTCTGAGCAACCTGCAGAAAATTTGATGAGTAGTGAACTACTCTTGCCGCGGAAATGCGGCTATTGCCGCGGACCCGCGGCAAAGAAGTAGGCTCTGATGCTCTGCCTTCGAGGGCAGAGGCACAGAGTTACTATATGTCCTTACTGCTGCTTTGTTTTCCTATTCTCTGTATCTGCAAACAGAAAGAATAAAAAATAATTAGATTGAGGAAATCGTGCCGTTCCTTCCCCGGCAACGGCGCCAAAATTTTGATTGAAAATTAAGAATTTGTAAATAAGAAATTGGTGTGTAGAATTCTTAGTCTCAATGCTATCCGCTGTAGCAAGCTCCAAAGCGGGTCGTGATCCTCAGGGAAGGATGCGATGCAAGCTTTTCGACCGATTCCTCTATATCTTCAAAATATGAGAAAAGAGATTAGATTTGAAATATATATATGAATGGAAAGATGTGATTTTACTGATATTCTACCACAACCCATAGTGCAAGTTAAGGATATTGATCATCATATTGGAATATATGGACTCCATCCTAGGTTTTCTAGAGGATATGCAAGCAAGAGAAAAAGATTGTAGAATCTTACTAGCGACACTCCTAAAAATCCAACACGTTTTCATCCTAACATCTAAGCACAACGTAAGAGAAGATTTACCTTGAAGTTACGTTGTCTAAGTTTTTAAGCATGAAATGTGAAAAATTACTTAAAGGTGTGACTTTAGATTATGAAACTAATCATCATTTAGTCTTCAAGCAATCTACTTTAAACCTAGAGTTTCTAAAAAAAATGTCATCAATCCGATCAATGCTTAACTGCTCTAGGGTTGCTTTAAGAATTTCAGCAAACCACAATAGGAAATTAGTTCATCATTTTTTTTATCTTTTCAATTTATTTAATTTTTTTATGTTGTTTAATAAGAAGAATTGAGAAAGAAAGGAAACAAATAAATCAGAAGATCACAGATTAAAAACTAAACCAGAGAGATCACAGAATAAAAGCAAAATTAAATAGCAGAGAATTAAATGGGAAAAAGGTAACCTTTATTCGAAAAACGTCTCCCAAATACAAGCTCCTTCTCCTCCATAATGTACTCAAAACAAAATTACAAACTTGCAGAAATTTTAAAGAAATAGCTAAAGAAAACCTAATCTCTCTCTGGATGCCCTCTCTGCTGCGCCTGCAGGGATATTTATAGGTGCAGAAGGCGATAGAGTCCCGGATAAACTCCTCCAAGAAAACTGGTAGATGGATAAGGCAAGATTGCCGCGGAAACGCGGCTTGGGCCGCGTTTCTGCGGCCTGGTAGTGGCGGCTGGCCACGCGCTTTGGCGCGTAGCCTCCCCTGGTCCGTCCATCTGGGTATATGCTTCTGGATACTGGATCCTGACTCTTCATATTGGATTTTCGAGATAACTTAGAAATCAAGTTACCCTTTATCCAATTTCCTTCAAAAACGAATCTCATCCTTGCACATGTATTTATCTTCATCCACCAAGCATTTAGGATTGGATAGAATTCTATCCTTTCCCTCTTTGTAGTATTTGCAATATTTACATCTTGTATTTGCACTTTTGCACTTGGGCTTGGACTTGGGCTTGGATCTGGGCTTTTGGGCTTCATTAAGCTTTAATTCTTTATTTAATTCAGAACTCAAGGCCTGCACACATTAAATAACAAAATATTAATAAATGTGCATCATTATATGAATAAATGTGAAAATGTGATAGTAAATATGATGACAATTATGTATTTTTCACTACCAATCACTGTACTGATGTAGGGACGTGGGCTTCGAGTCGCGTCTTGATTATTACAGAGCAGCTGGGACGCGGGTTTCAACCCTCGCGTCTTGGTACTGTACTGATGTTGAGGCGCGGGCTCCATGCTCTGCGCCTTGGCATTATACGAGTGGCTATAATTAGCATCGTGTCTAGAGTATAGACTCTATTTTCTGATGACTTGTCCTCAGTGATTTTTGGACAGTCTACACATTGGTCTTAAGGTTTCCTATAAGATTGATGAGCTTCATCTCTTCTTTGTCGTTTGGCTCCTTTAATATACTAGCCTTGACTTTCCATGAGGGTGAAAGTGTACGAATGATCTTCCTTACTTTTTGATCATTGTCAATGACATCACCTAAAGAAGCAAGACTATTAGTTATTTTAGTGAATCTTGTTACCATGTCATCAATGGAGTCATTATCACGAATGGCAAAATTTTCATATTGGGAACGCAAGAGATCAATTTTTTCTCGCTTGACTTGTGACGTTCCCTCGTGTGTGACCACTAGTGTGTCCAAATATCGTAGGCAGATTTGCAATGGATGACTCTAGCATATCGTCATCGTTCAAAGCTTGAAGCAAGGCATAGTATGCCTTAGCATTTGCATCAAACTCCTTCGTAGTAA
This sequence comes from Agave tequilana, assembly GCA_038442645.1. NCBI lineage: Eukaryota > Viridiplantae > Streptophyta > Magnoliopsida > Asparagales > Asparagaceae > Agave > Agave tequilana. The sequence goes on along the minus strand of JAVJIF010006243.1, from coordinate 149,107 downwards.
TATCGGACCAAGTGTCCTCATCATCAATGGGTACAGTAAAGAGTTTAGTCACCGCTTTTGCAACCCAGCTTCCTAAGGATTGCAAAAATACGGTCATCTTAACCTTCCATATAGGAAAGTTAAGGCCATCAAACTTGAGAGGGGTCTTAATATCTTCAATCATTTTTACTATAATAGATGAAAATGAAATTGTGAATGCAGTAATTAGCAAATAAGATCTCTCTAAGATGGTTAAGCTAAAATCTAGAGACCAAGGCTCTGATACTAATTGAAATACACCTAGAGAGGATGAATAGGTGTTATGCTAATCAAATGCAATTTAAAAATAACTAGTGATGAATTATACAAATGATCACTCGAAACAAGAATTGAAGCTGAATTTCCCATGAAGGCTCTAAAACTTCTCTTCTTTGATTCCTCTAGATAATGAGTTGAGGTGCTCAATTGCCTCCTTGTTGAGATGAGTATAGACCGATAATGAAAGTGATGGATGAAATGCAAGCAATGATATTAAGTAAGATGAACAACCACACAAGTATGAAAAGTAAAGAGCAATAGAGAGTAAGACACAAGCAAATGCAAACACAAAGGATTTGTTTCGAGGTTCGAGCCATCACTCTACGTCCCCGCCTTCACCACTATGAAGGATTTCACTATCCTCTAAGGGATCTTCCACAAAAGAACCTTACACAAAGGAATTACAATTTGGTCTAGACAAGACCAGAGTACACAACTCCACCAACTCAACCCTCTACACAAGAGGTAGCACAAAGCCAATTGAGGTTACAAAGCTCTTGGTGATCCAACAAGATCACAAACACTCTCTCTTACAACTTCCTATATAGTAGAATTTAAAGTGTAGCTCAAGAAGTTAAGTGAAAGAAGAAATTCAGTTAGAAAGAATTGAAGAGTTTTAAAACCAACTGAAATAGCTTTGAAAATATTGAATTTAAAGATTGGAAGCTAAAAAAACTTCTCTTTTGAAACAAACTTGAAAACTTGTAAACTTGTATTAACTTGTTGTATGAAAATCAAAACCAATGACCCATATATATAGGCAATAGATAAATATATCATTTGTTAATCATACCAGGTCATTTGGGGTGTGTTTAGACCCATGGAACCCAAAAATGTTTGTTGAAATCCACTAAAAATAAAACAAATCTAAAAACTAGCCGTTATGGACATCTGGCATCCACCGGCCGGTTGACCGCCAGCTCATCCCGAAAAGAGTTGTTGGCTCCGGTCGACCAGCTCGATCGACTGCCCTGCAGTTCAAAGGGAAAAAACAAAAGGTCGACCGACTGACCCGGTTGACCGGCCCAAATCGAGAGTAAGGGTCTTTCAGACCGATCGATCGCAAGGGTTAGCGATCGACCGATAACATGCGCAAATATACATAGCCCTTGGCCAAAAGCCCGGTCGACCAGACGGTCGACCGTTTTGGCCTGGCATAGGCACCGGTCGACCGTACGGTCGACCGACTTGGCCTGAAACAGTTTTTAATGAAAATTTTGAGTTTCAAATATTTTTCAAGATATTTTGTATTGGTTTATAAGTAAAATAGCAATGTAGAGGTGGTGAATACATGTTTTAGACTTGATATAGAATTTTGAAAAAATTACGATATAGGTATCAAAGCCAAACATGCTAAATACAAATACTATCAAAACTTATATTTTTGAAATCATATATTTTGTGTGTGTAACTTCTTGAGCATCACAACTATATTTTATACTTTAACAAACTAATATCTTACACAGCTCTAGGTGACTTCAAGATCTTCAGCGGGCTTCTCCATTAGCGCCGTCGAGTGCTTTGAGCTTTAAGCTCATATTTGAATATTCTTGAGTCTTCCACACCTTTCTGTAGAGGAAGAAAACTCCTTAAATCCTTTAGAACCCTGAAATTTACTTAAACACTTGAACTTGATTAGTACTAAATAACCATATACATTTTGTGTTCTGTACGGAAAAGAGATTTCGCCGTAAAATTTCCTTGAATCAGTTGAAAGATTACAACAAAACAATATTCCGACTACAAGGGAGGGAGGATGCTTGGATCTTCCCTTTGTTTAAGGCTGGGTTCTTCGTGTGGCGATGGAGAGTGAATCTTGTTCTCCGTTGACCAGATGACCGTCCTGGACCGTCGGGGGTCTTCTCTTCGGCCGGTAGGGGAGTAACTCAGCTCCGGCTACCAAACTCTCAAAGAGGAGGTAGGCGAAGATAGGCTAGTACTCAGTAAGCCTGTTGAAGAATCTCTTCTCTCTCGGTCGTTGACGTCGGGCTTCTCTCTCTCGATGCCTTGATCTTCTGACCCTCTGGATTCAAAAATGCCGACCTTAATTGATCACTCGACCTTCTTCTCCCACTGAATCCAAATCTTCGACCCTTCCTTCATAGCTAACAGGGCTATTTATAGGGGTCTTAGGGGGTGATCGTGCCCCCTAAAAATGCGCCTGAATGAGGGCCATTACCCGCGATACGCGCGGTAACTGGCTCCCCACGATCTGGGCGGTTGCAACTGAGACGCGGATTTCAGACTAAACGCGCCTTGGATGCTGAGACGCAAGCTTCAGGCCGGACGCGCCTTGGATGCTGAGACGCAAGCTTCAGTCCCTTGCGTCTCGGATGCTGAGACGCGGGCGTCGAGCCAACGCGCCTTGATATTGAGACGCGGGCTTCGGGCCGACGCGCTTTGATGTTTAAGACGCGGGCTTCAGGCCGACGCGTCTTGAAGTTGAGACGCGGGCTTCGGGCCGACGCGTCCCGAAGTTGAGACGCGGGCTTCAGGCCGACGCGTCTTGAAGTTGAGACGCGGGCTTCAATCCTTTGCGTCTTTGAGACTGCTTCTTTGGTGGCTTGCCTGGTTAGTCATTTTTAGACAGCCTACAGAACCCCCTCCAAAGTTTCCGATATTCCGCAGTTGAATGGGACGGATTTCGGAATACTTTGGACTTAAACCGCGTTCGCCTTTGTGACCGGACTGTTGATGCTTCGGGTTTGACCTTATCCGAATTTGGTCTTCGTGAGTGTACTGTTGAACTCTTAGAAGCCATCAGAGTCGATCGTGTTGAGTGTCTAGATACACAGCCTAGACCTCCCCAATTGCTTTTTAGTCTGTCACGGGTGCGTTTTTGGCTAGGAGTAGTTGGTTGTCTGTTGGCGCCAGTGTACTGTTGAACTGTCTTGCAGACGCATGAAACTGGACGCAGGCTCCTTTTTGAAAGCAGACGCAGGAGACTGGACGCAGGCTCCTTTTTTGAAAGCAGACGCAGGAGACTGGACGCAGGCTCCTTTTTGAAAAGTAGAAGCCACTTTGAAGACGCAGCGTCTATAGGGTAGACGCGATGTTGGTCAGACGCGAACTCCTTAGAGGGGACGCGACCTTTAGAAAGCATTCTTGGAGATGCTGACGGGGCATGTCCGGTGCGTTTTCTGGGCGCGAACTTTACGCTGTCATGATGACGCCGCCAGCTGGCCTGGGGAAACGGCGAAATTTCGCCTTTTGGCGCGCGGATCTTGCGGTTCATTAAATGAACTGCTCCACGTGTCGGCTTCTGATTCGCGGCGGGGTTGCGACGCATGATCTTCGTCACCGGCAGTGATTTTGTTACACGCGTCAAGCGACGGTTCGCTGCAGCGTCCCTTGGGTCACGCGCCGCGTATCTCTGCGTATCCCCGTGCCTATAAAAGGCAACTGTTTGGAGAACTTCCTCTTCTTCTCCGCATTCGCTTACTCTGAGAATTTTAGAAAAGAAGAACTCTCTTCCTCTGTTCCTTTTTCTAGCTTCAGACCAAACTCGCCATGGCACCAAAGACCAAGCCGACCGCCTCCTCCTCAAAGGCGACCACCACCGAGGCCCGGAGGGGCGTCTCCTCCTCTGCGCAGGACTTCGTCCTCCAAGGCCTCCAAGGTAGTATGCCTTAGGCAGAACTGACCCTTAAGGACTTTAAACCATTAAAAGCGTGTTTGATTCCCCAGACGCAGTCTTTGGGATGATAACCGGGGCGCGGATTAGATAATCTGACACCCAAGAGCCCTGTGCTTCGGGTCCTTCACTTAGAATTTCTCTAACTGTGAAGGTCTCTGGACGCAGCTTTGCAGAACGCAGATTTGATCTTCGCGTTCTGTGTCATCAGGCGCCAATTTGATGAATCTGGCGTCTGAGTCCAAGTGCTTTGAATTTTTACAAGTCTTGGTTTGCAGAACGCGGATTTGATCCTTGCGTTCTGTGTCATCAGGCGCCAATTTGATGAATCTGGCGTCTGAGTCCAAGTACTTTGAAATTCCACAAGTCTTGGTTTGCAGAACGCGGATTTGATCCTTGCGTTCTGTGTCATCAGGCGCCAATTTGATGAATCTGGCGTCTGAGTCCAATTACTTTGAAATTCCACAAGTCTTGGTTTGCAGAACGCGGATTTGATCCTTGCGTTTCTGTGCCATCAGGCGCCAATTTGATGAATCTGGCGTCTGAGTCCAAGTACTTTGAAATTCCACAAGTCTTGGTTTGCAGAACGCGGATTTGATCCTTGCGTTTCTGTGCCATCAGGCGCCAATTTGATGAATCTGGCGTCTGAGTCCAAGTACTTGGAATTTCATAAGTGGCTTCAATCTTTGCGTTCTGTGCTTCTTGACGCAGATTTGCGGGTCTGGACGCGGATTTGATGATTCCTGCGTCCAGTATCTTTTCTGCGTTTGGACGCAGAACACTTAGTATTTTTCTTTACTTTTGGTAAAGCATCTGACTTAAGTGTCTTCATCTTTTTGCAGCGCCGCAACCTGCTACTTCACTCCCCAAGATACGCCATTTTGGGCATGTAGGTGGAGCTGACCGGAACCTGACCTTTGTGCTGCAAAGGACTGCCCCTGTGACTGCCGACCAGTCGCCGGCTCGTGAGAAGAAGCTCTCGAATGTCGAGATGAGGACTCTTCGAGTGCTGATGACCGATGCAGCATTCGTCACGGATGACGGCATCCAGCTGAAGAAGCCCGCCTTCTTCTTCGGGGATCGTATCCACGATGGCGGCCATCGCGTGCACGAAGGGACTTACACATGGCTCCGTCAAATAGGGGGCCGAAGGTTCTTTCTCCCGGCCATGGATAGGATGTACCCTATGTTCTATTACCAGCATATGTCCGTCCCGCGGAAGATGGAGTTTGACCTCGCTCGATATGCTCCTGAGGTTACTCTTGGCGATCTGGGCTCCCACCACCAAGTGCACCGTCATGACGGCCATGACGAGTCGGTTATCGGCCTTTTCCCTGGATCGCGCAAGAGGGAGATCCCATCTGGAGAGATACCGCACATTGGCTCCACCTTCCTCAACATGTTCATGGCAGCGGAGGGTGACTATCCAGTTGCGTTCCGTGCATATGGGTGGATCTATTCCCCAGCGAATTACTGGTGGGGCAGGATGGTTGGCTTTGTCCTTACCGAGCTCGGGGATTTGCTGAAGCGTGTAGGACTGTACTCGGCGGTCAGGGCCGTACAGTGGGGGATCCCTCAAAGTTCTCAAAACTTCTTTGGGATCCTAGAACGTTATAATCCCTTGACGGGGACGTTCTTTACTCCAGTCGGGGAGATGGGCCTTGCCTTACACGAGATGCACGAGGTCTCAGGACTGGTAACAGGGGACATGCCCTATGAAGAATATGTCCCGACCGCTGTGGAGCTTCGCTACGTGAAGGAGGAGTTTCCCCTCATATATGAGACCTACTGGGAAGTGCTATGTCACTTCCATATCTGCGGTCAGCTCACCAAATGGCGGTCGCAGGGGGTCACGTACCTGTCTTGGGCCAGTTATTTGTTCAACAATGTGAACACCAAAGACCACTTGATCACCCGATTGACGCCCAGCTCTGATAGGGAGATCGAAGACCGGATTGATCAGATGTCCGAGAAATTCTACACCACAGAGTCGAACGAAGATGGTTTCGACCCTGACTTGGTTTTCGAAAGCTTCCACCACCAAGCCCGGACTCCTATCTCCGATCGGGCGCTGCTGGCAGGCTTTCTGATGCTGTGGCTAAAGCGTTGTGTGGTGCCCACGCTGCCACATGAAGTTATAGTTGCCGACGTGGTGTACCCGGCGGTGCTTCTGGCCCATGGCAACCCTATAGCTCTTCTCCCGGCCGTGGTGGCTGGTATTCAGAGCGGGCTGCGGGCGCTGGCTAAAAGCTTTTGTGAGCCGCCAAAAACTGTGGATTCCGAGGGAAAGCCGCTCACGGACGCAGAGGGGAATCCAGTGGTGAAGCGTCCCAATCCTCGGGTTGAGCTGCCTTACACATACCTTATGGCCTGGTATGTGATGCACTGCCCCTCTTTGATGACGGCGGTGCGTTGGAAGGAGGACTCCGTCCCCTTCATACAGCGATTGGAGGGTTCGAGGTGGCAGGATCCTTACATATATTATATCCGGAAGCGTCTTTCAGCCCCGGCAAACTATCAGCTCAATCGTTGCCTCCTCCAGATCCCTGGTGCATCCTACGGCGATCTACTTGTCGATTCCGCAGGCCCTGATGATTTCACGAGGTTATCCCAGGGAGCCTTCTGGTGGTTGCTCAATATTCGGCCCGGGTATATGCTTTTTCGACAAGGGACATCATGCACCATTGAGCCATACATGCCGAATCGCTTCGCTCGACAGTTCGGCTATGACCAGCTCTATATCGGGAATCCAAATGCTTATCTCGCCTTCGAAGGGAACTTGTTCGAGGGTGCTCGGGCCTGGTACTATAGTGTGGCTGGAGGGACAGGAACAACCTTCCGTCTACCTCTTGAAGCGCCCAAGTGCCAGATGAGTCTAAGCTATTGTACTTGGTACTCCCAAGCCGTCCAGACACCAGACTTTCTTCCGGCATCTTCATGTATCGAGAGCATCAATGCAAGCCTCGAGACAAGGACAGAGTCTGGTAAACCAACGAGACTCGTAGAGCAGTACCGGAAAGTCTGTAAGGAGGTCGGGAGAAGGACGAGGAGGGAGCCACGAGCTACAGAGCCACGACCGCCAAGGGCAGAGCCACGAGCGAAGAATGAGCCGTCAGTAACGAGGGCGGAGCCATCAGAGACGAGAGAGGAGCCTCCAGCAACGAGGGCGGAGCCATCAGCAAAGAGGTCTAAGCAGTTGGCGAGTAAGCGTCATCACCGCTCTACTTCTGTTATTGAGCCTGCCCCGAAGAAGGTTAGGAGGGACTTGGCGGCTGAAGTCTCTCAATCCGGAGCTATCTCTGCCGGAGTTGAGGCTCCTCCTGAAGACGTCGTCAGAGTTGAGGAACCTTCGGAAGAGGAGGATTTCCCCCTTTAACTCGTGCTCCTAAGTCGCACCGCGAGGCTGTGGAGGAAGGGGAGTTCATCGAACAACCCGTTATTGCTGCTGATGCCGAATCCCCGGAGATTGACATAATGGGCGATGAAGATGTTGAACTTCCGGAAACCTCAGCTCAGCTCAAACCTCCTTCTGCTCATGAAGGGAGAGATGAGGCACAGCAGTTGGGGTCTCCAGGCGTCTTCATCTCTAGTTCCAGGGCCGTCGACCCTAGTCCTACTACTGGGGTGATTGGAGGCAAGGCTCCGATTACGGAGCTTCCTGAGCTGTCGTCTTCTTCGCTCTCAGGGGAAAGCCTCTTTGAGGACAAAGTCGACTATAGCGAGGAACCCGCTCCTCCTGATCAAAGCAAGTTCTTCCATGTCTCAGAGGAGGAAATGTATGTGGGCGAGTCATCATCTGCACCACCAGTGGCGGCTATTCCTGTTGAAGGTACCCTTTCCACCTCCTGTCCAATTTTTCTTTACATGTTGAAGAAGATGTCTTGACATTCTTCATTTTATATTGCAGGGCCAACCGGAAATGCCGAGGCTACAACCTCCTCGCATATTGAGGAGATGGTGAGAGAGTTGACTCGGCCACAGGGAATTGAGACCTCAGCTGCTGAGATGCCCTCAGAGGGGGCAGCTGCTGGTACTGGGGAGCCTTCCACTCTACCAGAGGAGGAAGCCACTACTGAGGTCAAGAAGGCTCGGGTGGAGGGTCCAATGGCAGGTCCACTCCCAGGAGATTGCACAGCCCAAGCTTCAAATGAAGCTTCTGAGGAAATCGTGCTTGCCACTCTATCATTGGTCGCGGAAGTTCCAGCAGGGATAGCACCTCCGGAAGCACCAGTGGCTGGTTCCGCTCTTGCCGTATCGACAGTCAGCATGACTTCTGTGCAAAAAGAGCCGGCCTACACCCCTTCTTCCGAGATAGAAAGGGGGTCGGGGAGCGTTCCGGGTGATGACAGCATGGACTTCCTGACGCGCAGTACGGTGCGGCAGTTCTTTGAAGCGATGCGATCGTGCATCGACTTTATCCTTTCTGGGCGTCGTTCTTTTGACTTTGCCCGGAGATTTCTCGGGAATGTGGCCGAGAACATCGAGCTAGTCGGGGGCCTTCCTCTTGCTCAGGCATGTATGCGGGTGGTGGATCAGTTGGAGAGTGACCTGAAAGAGCTGAAGTCTTTAGACGAAGCTGACTCCCTCCACGAAACCCAAGTCATCCTGGATAGCCTCCTTTCTGCCCAAAGGCAAGAGCGACAGGAAGTGGAAGTACAAATTGCCGAAGAGGTCAGCAACCTTGAGCGTTCCCAGGCTGAATGCCAAAGGCTGATTGAAGACTCAGGGGATACTGAGCTTATCATGCAGAACACAGAGCTGGCTATTACCAACGCTCGGGCTGCCATTGCTAAGGCCAAAGCCATGCTAGCTGTCAATGAAGAGAAGCTCGTCGCCCTCCAGAAGAAGCTAGAGGAGCAGAAGGCTGCAAGGGTACGGGCTGAAGAGAGCCAGTCTGTTCATCTCTCCAGATTGGAGACTTTGCGAGCCCAGCTGGCTGAAAAACCCTGCCTATCTGAAGAGGAGCTGCGGGTCCAGGCGATGATGGAGGCTGAGAAGGCACGTCAGCATGAGATGCATCGTCTCAGGGAGCGCATCCGTTCCCTACCAGATCGAGATTTTTAGCCTTCTCCTCCTCTTTTTTTTTTGTAACGCTCAATCTTATTTGTATAAGAGAGCGTTTTTGTATCACTTTCATATTTTTGGATATAAATAAAAGTGACACCCTCCTTTTTACTTCTTTTGTCTCGAACTCTTTGCCTTTGGTTGGACATGTAGGAGCAAGGAAGTCTTTTGATCTTTATCAAAATTATAATCATAATCTTAATAAGTCAAAAGTATTGAGGAAAGATCTTGTTCCAAGAACTTTCATGACACTGTCAGAGGTGTAAGCTTAACTTGACAGAGGTGATTTTTGGTGGACCTGCCACTTTGTGGAAGAAAGTGACAGGTGGAGTTCGTACCCCCAGGAAAGATGAACTTTTATCAAGGATTTGTGCTTAACTTGATTTCAGATCAGCTGGGGATGTTGATGGAAACATTGTTTATTGGTGTAATGTTAACCAACAATGCCTCCAAAATGAATTCGATATTCTGTCGGGGAGAATATCAAATGAAACTAGACTCGCGGGGGAATCTAGGGAAGTCCTTACCGTTAGAGGTGTGATATTAACTTAACGGGTTGGAAATAGTCTTGTCAGAAGTGTAATGTTAACTTGACAAGGACATGAGTTAGAGGTGTGATATTAACTTAACTCATCGACATCTCAGTTTTATAAGGGAAAACTGAGGGTGTCACTGTCATAGGTGTGATGTTTAACTTAACAGTGAGGGTAATGCTAGAGGTGTAATGTTGAACTTGGCATTAGTCGTCTCGGCTTGAAGAAGTCGAGGAAAGGTCATAGCCATAGGTGTATTGTTGAACTTAGCAATGACTCGGATGCTAGAAGTGTAGTGTTAACTTGGCATCGTTCGTCTCGGCTTAAGGAAGTCGAGGAAAGGTCATAGCCATAGGTGTATTGTTGAACTTAGCAATGACTCAGATGCTAGAAGTGTAGTGTTAACTTGGCATCGTCCATTTCAGCTTCGATATGGAAGTCTGAAGAAAGGGTGACTGTCAGAGGTGTAATATTAACTTGACGGGCACCTGATATACTGCTTAGAGGTGTAATGTTAACTTAAACAGTAGTTTGTCAGAGGTGTGATATTAACTTGACAAGAATTGGCTCTTGATAGGAGCAATTTGAGGACCTGTCATTCTATTGATGAGAATTGACAAGTGGAATTTGAAATGCCAGAGGTATAGTGTTAACTTGGCAATTTTGAAGTTTGCTGCTCTATGTAGAGGTGACAAGCGGGGCTTGTACTCGACAAGGAGTATTCATTACCAGAGGTATAGTGTTTAACGTAGTAATGTTTGCATTTTGTGGTCCTACCATTCTATGGATGAGAATTGGTAAGAGATTTTGGAGGAGAGAGTGGAATCAGGTCCACTTAGGATTTTTAGCAAACCCTCAGCTGTCAACGGATTTGAGGTGCCTTTACCAACTACCGTTTGAGTTGGGCTAGTCATGCTATTCCCCTCAGCATGATGAGTTGTCGAGGACTTATGTTGGGCTTAGATGCCAATGTTTTCCTCTATCCTTAGCCGTCGAAGGCGTTGGATGTTTGATCAGAGGTGTGGTATTAACTTGATCGGCAGGATTTTTAGCAAACCCTCAGCTGTCAACGGATTTGAGGTGCCTTTACCAACTACCGTTTGAGTTGGGCTAGTCATGCTATTCCCCTCAGCATGATGAGTTGTCGAGGACTTATGTTGGGCTTAGATGCCAACCTTTTCCTCTATCCTTAGCCGTCGAAGGCGTCGGATGTTTTTTTGATCAGAGGTGTAATTTTAACTTGATCAACAGAAGAACACCATCTAGGGATAGTATTTCTTCAGGAATTTGCCATTGATTGGCATCATGAGTGTATCGCCATTAGAGGTTATGAGACGATACGATCCATTCGAGTAGACCGACTCTACTACAAATGGTCCTTCCCATTTGGGTTGGAATTTTCCCTTCGTCTTGTGCGTCATGACCATGGGTCTCCGGACGGCTAAGACAAGGTCGCCTTTCTTGAAAGTTCGCGTCTTGACTTTCTTGTTGAAGGCTCTGGTGATGCGAGCTTGATAAAGCTCGATCTGCTGCTGGGCCTGCAGACGCTTGTCGTCTAAGGCCTCCAGTTCTTGGAGTCGCTGTCGATGCTTCTCCTCTGTTGTCATCTCGGCGGTCAGGGCGACGCGTAGAGATGGAATTTGGATTTCCAGTGGGAGGACAGCTTCACATCCGTACACCAAGGAAAATGGCGTGGCTTTAGTTGGGGTTCGCACGGTCGTGCGATATGCCCATAAGCATTCGCCCAACTTATCGTCCCAGTCTCGTTGACTTTTCGAGACGAATTTCTTGAGAAGCTTGCCAATAGTCTTATTGAAAGCTTCTGCGAGGCCGTTAGCGGGCGGATAGTATGCCGTTGATGACACACTCTGGATTCTGAACTTAGCACAGAATCTCTGGAAAGCCTGGCTGATGAACTGGGGTCCATTGTCATGGATGATCCGCCGAGGCACACCGAAGCGATAGATAACGTGATGTTTCACGAACTTGATCACGTTAGACGATTTTACCTCTTTTAGAGGAACAGCTTCGGCCCACTTGGAGAAGTAATCGGTTATTGCTATAATGAACCGATGTCCTTTCGACGATGGTGGGCTGATGGGGCCAACCACGTCCATCCCCCACATTTCGAACGGCCAGGTAGAGGTCGTAGAGTGGAGGTACCCTGGTGCCTGATGGATGAAATCGCCATGTATTTGACAGGCATGACATCTTTTGGCGTAAGCGACGGCATCGGCGACCATTTTGGGCCAGTAGTACCCCAATCTTTGGAGTCTGTTTGCCAGCTTTGGACCAGGTTGGTGAGCTCCACATGTGCCATCATGGGCTTCTTTCAACATTTCGCGGGCCTCTTTTGATGAGAGGCACCGGAGCAGGATCCCGTCATGCGATCGACGGTACAGTGTTCGCGTGATCGCATTATAATAAAATTTGGGGGCTTTCCTCCGAATGGCGGCCGCCTCTTTGGTGTCTTCAGGCAAGATGCCGTATAAGACATAATCAATATAGGAAAATCGCCAGTCTTTAAGCTCTGGAGCGGTTGACACTTCAAGTGTCTCTTTACCGCGACGATCTCCTGTTGACCCTGGGTAGTCTCCGGGGGGGATTTTTGGACAGTATAGGTCGTGGCTATAGACGAATACTTTCTCCATTGCTCCAGCTGGGAGAGCTAGGGAAGCTGCGAGAGATGCGAGGGCATCTGCATGCGCATTTCGGCTTCGCGGCACATGGTCGATGTAGAAGTTTGAAAACTTTTCCGCCATGTGGATTGTCGCGTCGTAGTAGGGTACTAGATCTTCATGTCTGACCTCATACTCTCCGCGAACTTGGCTGACGATGAGTTTGGAGTCACCGTACGCCTCGAGATTTTTAACGCCAATCTCATCGGCGAATTGCATCCCAATCAGGAGAGCGTTGTATTCCGCCACATTGTTGGAACAGGGCTCGGTTAACGAGATAGCTCGGGGGATCACGTAGTTTTGTGGGGAGACGAGTACCACTCCTACCCCCGCTACTGTGTGTCCCTTGGGGCTTGCCCTTGATGCACCATCGAAGAAAAGTTGCCATACTTGTCCTTCAAACGATGTCTGGGTTAGGCATACTTCGGCGACCTCATCTGGGAGATCCTCATAAAGTTTGGCTGCCCTCGGATCCGGGTGTTCAGCTAAGAAGTCCGCCACCGCTTGTCCTTTAATGGCCTTCTGTGGCAGGAAGTGCATCTCATATTGAGAGAGCAATATAGCCCATTTTGCCAGCCGGCCATTCAATGATGAAGGCTTTGTCATAAGCAACCTCAGGGGGTTGACTTTTGATATGACATTTATAGTTTGGCCTACCAGATAATGTCGCATTTTCTGAATAGCGAACACCAAGGCCAAACACTCCTTCTCGATCGGGTTGTATCGATGTTCGGCCCCGATCATCGTTCTACTGAGGTAGTAGATTGCTTGTTCTCGTCCTTGGTCATCATTCTGAGCTAGTAGAGCTCCCAAAGAATGATCCATCGATCGGACGTACACCAGGAAGGGTTTTCCGGATACCGGAGCTGCAAGTACTGGTGGTTGGGTGAGGTATCGTTTGATCTCCTCGAATGCTTGCTGGCAAGCGTCGTCCCATATGAACGAGACTCCCTTCTTCATCAGCTTAGCGAAGGGTTGGCATCTCCCAGAGAGATTTGAAATGAATCTGCGGATGTACGCCAATCGTCCTTGCAATCCTCTGAGCTCCTTGAGGCTTCTGGGGGGTTGCATCTCTTGGATAGCACGGACTTTCTCCGGATCCAAATGGATTCCTGTGGAAGTTACAACAAACCCTAGGAACTTGCCGCTGGCTACCCCCAGGAAGGACTTGGTGGGGTTCATCTTCAATTGATGAGCCCGCATGATGTCGAAGACCATCTTCAGATCAGCTATGTGATCTCCTTTAATGCGACTTTTCACCGCGATGTCGTCGACATAACATTCCACCGTTTTGCGTATCTGCTGATGGAAAATGGTATTCATGGCCCTTTGGTATGTTGCCCCTGCATTCTTTAGACCGAAGGGCATGACGGTGTAGCAGTATACTCCTAGAGGTGTCCTGAAGGAGGTATGCTTTTCATCGTCAGGGTACATCTTGATTTGATTGTATCCTGAGAATCCGTCCATGAAGGACATTCGCTCGAATCCGCAGGTATTGTCAATCATGACATCTGTGATTGGCAATGGGAATTCGTCTTTGGGGCAGGCCTCGTTTAGATCGCGGAAGTCGATGCAGATCCGGATCTTCCCGTTCTTCTTAGCAACGGGGACGATGTTAGCTACCCAGTCGGGATGTTGTTCCTCCCTGATGAAGCCGGAGTCAATAAGCTTCTTGACTTCTGATTGAATGGCCTCCATTATTTCGGGACGAAACCGTCGCTGCTGTTGCTTGACGGGTTTTACGTCCGGACTGATGTTGAGGCGGTGCATAGCCACTTGAGGATCAAGTCCAGGCATGTCCTCGTAATTCCAGGCGAAGACGTCTATATACTCTTGTATAAGAGATATTAGATCATTCTTCTCTGATGGTGACAGGCCGTCACTTATGAAGATGGGCTTGGGGTTGGCTTCATCTCCTAGGTTGATCTGAACAACCTTGTCTTCTGTGGGTGGCTCACGCTGTTCAAAGCGGATATCCCAGAGAGCATTCAGATGTTTGATCCAGGGGTCTGTATCCGACTGGATCATTTCTTCGTCTTCGTCTTCCAGATGGCTTGTTGAAACCATGTTTACAGAAAGCCCTTTGAAGATGTTGCCAATACTGACATCTGATTCCCACGATGACGTGTCTGAAGAGTGATCATGGCCTGATGGTTCCTCAGAATCAGAGGCTGACGGCACTGGAGTTGATACATAGCCCAACCCCCGGCGGGTCTGATGATAATAGTCAGGTGTTTTCCCTTTTGGTACAAAAGATCGAAGCAATGATCTCCTTCCTTTGCCGAAGTTTAACCCGGGCCTGTTGATTAGATCGTACCCCATACGCTTCATCATCTTGAGCGTTCTCGGTTCATAATGATTGAACTGGGGGGATTCATCCTCGCCTTCTGATTCTTCATGGGGCGTTGGTTCAGACATGATTCGTCCAAAGAGGATAGGTCTCTGGCCCTTTTGTCTGGCTGGAACCATAAATGAAGATCCTTGCGCGTCACCATCATCATGGTACGTCCCGAAGGATGATTTTATAGGTACATGCAATGATGTCAGAGCATTCATTGCCGACCATACATCCTCGCCCATGTCGGTACTAGTATCCGACGGTATTGACTCAGATTCATACACAGGAAAATACGCGAAATCTAAGTCTTCATTAATATACCAACCGCCTGCATCGTCGGTGGTATCAACATCGAGCTTATTAGTGCTCTTTACAAGTGGTTCTAACTCCCACAGGCACTCTTCTTCTTCGGGCTCGGTGTCAGCTTCATTACCAGAGTCTGGCTCCTCTGGTTGCGGGGTTCCATTATTCTCCTCATATAAGAGGGAATCCGTGAAATAGTTCTCGACCCCTTTGAACGGATGCCTTTCGGCGATCAACGTTCGAACCTGTCCGCTCTCGTCAATGTATTTCATGACTTGATGGAGAGTGGAGGGAACGATGGAGTTTTGGTGGATCCATGGTCGTCCCAGCAACAGGTTGTAGGAAGTGTCAGCGTCAATGACATAACACGTCACTTCCGATTTGAGGCTCCCGATCCGGCATTTGAGCTTGATCTTCCCCATCGGGCGGGAGCTGTTGGCATTAAACCCATAAATAGTCGTCTGGGTTGGGCTCAGACGATGGGCGGGAATGCCAAGAAATTGCATGACTCGGCGAGGTATGATGCTAAGTGCGGACCCTGGGTCTACCTGGATGCGGTTCACCTCGGATGACCCAATATACCCCGTGAAGTATAAGGGTCGGTCATGCTTTCCTTTAACCTGCATGTCGTCTGCTGTGAAGGAAATGCAGGGAACATTTGGAGAGGTGTGGAGGCAATCCTCTACATCTTTCTCTCTCGGTACGTGGGTCAGAAAGACCTCAGCGTTCGTCAGGGCTTCTTGTAGAGCCTCTCTGGTTGACTTAGATAGCCTCAGGAGCTCATACAAGGTAATGCGTGCCGGGATGTTGGCTAACTGAGCCAGCACATCGAAGCGGTAAGGTGTCGAAGGTGTCGAAGATCCTTCCGCTGCACTTCTTGAAAGGACCCGAGAAAACCGAGTTTCTTTCTGTTTCTCCACGGGTGGTTTTGTGGAGGGCTGAGCTGGCTCTACAGCTGGTTGAGGAGGGACCACCGCCTTTTCGCCGTACTGCTTCAAGTACGCCTGCCCTGAGCGGGTGCCTGATGTCGGTTGGTTGGGCTCTGCCGCCAGGACCATTGTCTCCTCTTCTGAGTCGGTCAGCGAAGGAACATCAGCGTCTGCTTCCCGGGAAGAAGCGCAGATCACGTGGCAAGATGAAGCCTTTCCTTTGCCTTTGGACTTCCTGTTGGTCACAGTCGTCCATTGCTGCTCGTCGACGAGGTCAGGGTGGACCCACATGATTCCTCCTTCAGGTGTAGGGACCGGGACCAAGCCCTTCTCCTGCTGCTGATGAGGGTCTGTATTGACCACTCTCAATTCTCCTTTCGGGACAGATATCACTCCCACGGGCATCGGGGGTCGTGTCCCGAAGTGGAGTGCCGACGTCATGTTGGCCGCCCTGTTTCTTCTGCTCCGGTCGGAGTTTTAATACCTCCGCGTCAATTAGGGCTTGAAGGACGTCCTTGAAGATGTAGCAGCTCTTGGTAGGGTGCCCGAGCATCCTATGGTACAGGCAGTAGTTGGGGTTGTCGGTCTTGCCGACTTCTTCTGGGCGCCTGATTTCAGGGAGCTTCAGTCGATTGCTCTTGTTGAGTAATTTGAAGAGCGAGTCGACATGTTCCTCCTTGAAGGAATATTGTTTGTTGGCGCGGGGTTGGCTGGAAGAGCCACCTGCTCTGCCTGTTTGAGGCTTGACGGGAGATTTGGTCTCCGTTGCCAAGTTATCCTTCCGTTTGGTTTGGAGGGATGTGTCTGGTGCACGCCTTGTCGACCTCTCTGGCCTGGGCTTGCCTTCTTCCGCTCTGACGCGGGCGACAATCTCTTCAGCCTGTTCACCTTGCTGGACTAACTGTTTCCAGGTGCGGCTTTCTGCTACTCCTATTTGAGCAAGGAGTGAAGTTTGGAGATTGTGGCGACATGTTTCCACCAGGGTGGCCTGGGTCATGCCGCTCGGACATCGGAGTGCCGTGTTCCGAAATCTTTCTACGAAAGACTTAACGGACTCTCCCTTTCGTTGCTTGGTAGCTAAAAGGGTAGGCATGGTAACCTCCGAATCATCCTCGAAGAAGCGTGTTAGGAACAGCTTCTCGAGGTCGCCCCAGTTCTTGATTGAACCTTCAGGGAGTTTCATAAACCATTCAAAGGCTAACCCTTTCAGGGTGCCAATGAATAGACGTGCCAGGATGGCATCGTTATCTACCACATTCCCAGTTTGGGATTTGAAGTAGTAGATATGCTGGTTGGGCGACCCCTTTCCGTCGAATGCTTGGAGAGTTGGAGCCTTGAATCTAGGAGGGTACGGGACTAAGTCCCACTCGGCCGGATACGGCCGGACCACTCCAGCTTCTTGGAGATCTTTACGACTGGCAAGGGCGTTGAGTCGTTGCTCCAGTAGGCTCATTCTTTGATCTTGAGCTTTCTCCGAGTCCGGGTTGCTTCCTGCATGTGCTGAAGGTCTGGACACATTCGAAGGAGTGGATCGTCGTGTCCCATCGGAAGGATCAGAGGGTGGACTTCCTCCTCTTCCCCTTCTAGCTCTTGGCCTTCTGGGAGGAGATCTTGCCCTCTCGTCAAGCAGTTTCTCAAGCATATGCTTGAGGTCGTCAATGGTTCTCTGCTGAGAGGAGAGTACTTCCATTTGGTGCTTCTGCATCCGGGCCAAGTACTTAGTTGTCTCCTCGGGAGCATTTGCTGTGTCCTCAGGAGCGTCTGCCATGTAGGCGGAAACCTCCTTTCCACCGGAAGAATTCGAAGCCCATGATTCTATCACAACTGAGTGAGAATCATCTTCCCTAATGCCGCGGGATAGGGCATTGTAGTCAATTGGGGTGATGGCTCCAGTCCGGGTACGGGTGTGTCGATACACCCCTTCTGGCTCAGAGTCTGACCCCTCTGAATTGACCATAGGTTGTTTTCCCCTGCTTCTGCTTGTCATATATGCAGTGAGCTCCGGGTACTCAACGTCAGGGAAGGTTCTCCTTCGGTGGGAGCGTCTTCTTTTAGCTGACGGGGGAATCAGGGTCAGCTGTCTAATCAAAGACGGCTGGTGAACGCCTGATTCGCAATGGCATTCAGAGAGCATCTGGATGAGCTGTTGACAGCAGCAAGAAGAAGTGGCCTGATTGGCACTTCTTTTCCTTGTCAAATAATCCCTCAAATCCGTGGGAGGGGGATTAAATAGACTGGCCTCACAGCGTCGAAGACGGGGGGCAGTCGTGTGTTGCGCTGTCTGGACGCAAGTCTCAGAAACGCGGAGATCACACTGTGGCGTTACGCGCGTCTGGCGTCTCTGTTGAGACGAGACGCGGTCCTCGCGTTGCAGTCTGCTGCGTTGGAGCAGAGAGACTTGGGACGTTACGCGCGTCTGGCGTCTCTGTTGAGACGAGACGCGGTCGTCGCACTGTTGTCCACTGCGTTGGGGCAGAGACACTTGGGGCGTCACGCGCGTCTGGCGTCTCTGTTGAGACGAGACGCGGTTCTCGCACTGTTGTCCGCTGCGTTGAAGCAGAGGGACTTGGAAGATAATGGGCTGCTGGGCCCCACGCCTGGGAACGCATGCGTCCTGCGTTTGATGAGACGCAGAAACTTCGCTTCGGCGTTTGGTAAGTTGGTCTCCAGCAGACTCAACTTGAGGAATCTCGCGTTTGGGTCGCCAAACGCGGATTTCTTGCACTGGTCGAGGTGCGGGCAAGGCATCATATTGAACGCCGCGTCCAACCCCAGTCAGAGAACCATCGGTTCCAACCGAGTGTTGACGCGCGCGTCGTCTTTGTCGACGCTCGGCATTTCGATTGCGTCGTGGAGGAGGAGAGAAGCCAACAACTTCCTGGTTTGAAGAACCAGGGCTGTTCACCACGCGGGTCTCTTGGGAGACGTTGACGCGGGGTTTCTGCGAGACGCGGGCGTTCTGCAAGACGCGGGCGTCACGCGAGACGCGGGCGTTGTGCGAGACGCGGTCGATCGCAGCAACAGTTGTGCCGTGGACCACGCGGGCCTTCAGAGAGGCGTTGGCGCGTGGGTTCTGCGCGTCGCGGTTGATCGCAGCAGAGGCGTTGGATGTTACGCGGGCCTTCGAGGAGGCGTTGACGCGTGAACTGGGCGCGGCACAGAGGGTGACAGCCGCGCCTGGTTGAGCCACAGATTGGGCTTCGGGAGGCTGCGTCGTTGAGACCCTGCGGCAGACGCGGGTCTTGGGGCTCTTGGAGCCAGAAGAGAGAAACTCTTCATACTTCGCCTGGTCGAACTCAACGACGAGTGATTCGACCATCTTCCCCTTACGGAGAACGTCATCCTGCACCACGATGTGCTCATCGGTCACGAATGTAGTCCCCAGCGGAGTCGCCATCTCTTGTTCGGTACGGAAAAGAGATTTCGCCGTAAAATTTCCTTGAATCAGTTGAAAGATTACAACAAAACAATATTCCGACTACAAGGGAGGGAGGATGCTTGGATCTTCCCTTTGTTTAAGGCTGGGTTCTTCGTGTGGCGATGGAGAGTGAATCTTGTTCTCCGTTGACCAGATGACCGTCCTGGACCGTCGGGGGTCTTCTCTTCGGCCGGTAGGGGAGTAACTCAGCTCCGGCTACCAAACTCTCAAAGAGGAGGTAGGCGAAGATAGGCTAGTACTCAGTAAGCCTGTTGAAGAATCTCTTCTCTCTCGGTCGTTGACGTCGGGCTTCTCTCTCTCGATGCCTTGATCTTCTGACCCTCTGGATTCAAAAATGCCGACCTTAATTGATCACTCGACCTTCTTCTCCCACTGAATCCAAATCTTCGACCCTTCCTTCATAGCTAACAGGGCTATTTATAGGGGTCTTAGGGGGTGATCGTGCCCCCTAAAAATGCGCCTGAATGAGGGCCATTACCCGCGATACGCGCGGTAACTGGCTCCCCACGATCTGGGCGGTTGCAACTGAGACGCGGATTTCAGACTAAACGCGCCTTGGATGCTGAGACGCAAGCTTCAGGCCGGACGCGCCTTGGATGCTGAGACGCAAGCTTCAGTCCCTTGCGTCTCGGATGCTGAGACGCGGGCGTCGAGCCAACGCGCCTTGATATTGAGACGCGGGCTTCGGGCCGACGCGCTTTGATGTTTAAGACGCGGGCTTCAGGCCGACGCGTCTTGAAGTTGAGACGCGGGCTTCAGGCCGACGCGTCCCGAAGTTGAGACGCGGGCTTCAGGCCGACGCGTCTTGAAGTTGAGACGCGGGCTTCAATCCTTTGCGTCTTTGAGACTGCTTCTTTGGTGGCTTGCCTGGTTAGTCATTTTTAGACAGCCTACATTTTGTTATCATCAAAATCATAAACCGGTGATTGTAACCTTGGGCCAACAATTAGTAAATAATTAGTGTTTACACTAGCATTATATGAAACTAGTAATTTAATAATTCAATTAGTAATTAATCTATCACACTAGTATGATAACCAAGTTGATATATTCCATACTTGCACACAAAAATCAATTAATTACTATTAATAAATAGTAAATAGTATTTAAAATTTAAAGAGTGGTATCTGTAGAGTAGCTAAAGTTAAAGTAAGTAACAAATGTTTAATAATTATTAATTAGTAGCTAGAATTCATATAACTATTCAAAAATTAGTATTTATTTGGTGTTTAAAATGACTATTGAACTGTAAAGAGCCAGTATTTAAATAACTTCTAAAATAACTAGTATAATAACACTGAATAAAATATCAAAATAAAGATACAATCGATGCCTCCAAAATAAATAAGATACTTATTTTGAAGACTTAAGAAATCTAGACTAACGTGAGTTGTTTAATTATTTAGACCGCGAACCTGACCTAGTACCAGTTGTTGTTAAGGAATAGTCGGACCCCGCGACAAGAAACAATTATACACGCTTCCCTTCTCTTTGACTCTCATGTTGATTGTGATATTATTCTTTGACTGTTATCTCTCGACATCAAATTCATGGTTCTCCGTATTGTCTCGCGATCACGTTATACTTTCTTTTCTCTAATTTTATAGTGAATTACTGTATTCTTGATATTACTATCGATTTCGTCTTGTGATTGTGTTACATATCATTTTTGCATCTCGTTATTGTTCGCATGCGTCCAAACTAAATTTACATGATTATTTGTGTGTATGATAGACTAATTTACGGACACGAAATTTGTACTGATCGTGACTAAGACTTATGATCTAGATCTTGAGAATAAATGGATAATAATAAATTGAATATTATGATATTCTTGATCATTTGGGATTTTCATAGAATTATTGAGGATCTAAATTGAGGAACTTGATTATATATTTTGTGAAATATTCGAGGATAATATATTGAATTATAATACATATGATTTTGACCAGTTTACTATGACCACTGGATTACATATTACATGACAATGACACTACTTGCATGACTCTGCATTCATCTCTTGACATTGCCACCGTTTATATCGTCCTGTGATAATGGTTTACACTATCTGACATTGTTATCTTCGATACCGACTTGTGATCATATTACACTGAGTCACACACCCTCTTATATTTGCATTGATTAATAAGATCATCCAAGTCGGGGTTACTGGGGGGGAGACTGGTGGCAGGGGATCAGGGAGGTGTGCTTGGAAGGGTGGCTCCTCCGAGGGCCTTGACAAATGTGATTTTGTAATTATATGATTCAGTGATTATGCGCGCACTTATTATTATATGAAACCTGAGTACACTGAACTGTTTCTCCCTACGATTCAGGATCCATAAAGCGCATCACTTGATTGATATGCAGACGTCTTGTGGGATGAGGCACAGGATGGTTGCATTAGTATAGGATTAATAAAATGCTAGATATAGGCACTTACATCACGACATGCATTGACTTTAGTGATCTAACTCGTCTCATATTGTTTCTTTGTATGATTTAGTACCTGACATGTGTTTCAGTGATATTGACACCTGAGTCTCCTGTGACACTATTATCTTGATTACATGATTTTCCTGAACTTACCATGTGATTTTAAATTGTAATTCTGTGATCTGTGATCTTGTGATTATGATACACGATAGTTATTCGTTCAAGACATCCCATGTTCATTATATTCATGTCACGACATGCATGCATGGACATATTGTACATGATCTATTGTTCTGTTATAGTTCTCGATACTGTCAAACTTATTGATCTTTTATTTTAACGTCCTATTTGTACTGTCACTATATTTTCATGTTTCTATTTTTGTTGTTCTTTCCTGTCCTGTGTACACTTGCTGATCCGGTTCTGAAGGACCTATATTAGGTTTTAGTATCTAGACCAGAGAACTAGTAAAAATGAGTTAATCGTATAATACATTATGGTTCATTCGTCCTCCGGTGAGTTTAATTTCCCTTGACTTATTTTATTCAGATATGGTGGATGGTATTATTGATGATTCAGTATTTTATATATGTGTTTTTATTCATGCGCTTGATTGTATTTTGTGCACTTAGTTGTAACACTGCTTTATAATATATTTATGATTGTGAAGAGTTTGAAATACCTGATGTGATATATACTCCTGAGATGCTTTAGATACTTGCAACTGTTTTCCATTGATTTGCAAAGGGGAAAACTTACAATAAAAAGAGTTTGAGGAGCTAAATTACAAGTATTCTAAAAAGATTACAAGTAGATCTCCTCAGAGATTCTGGAGAGGTGTGCCGATAGGAGTTTGGTCAGCGCGCGACCACTTTGTCCCTTTGACGATGCGAGCGATGAGATTCCCTTCTCGCCTGGTTCCGGGAATCAGAGAATAGAAGGTTGGTAGAACCCTCTTGCTACTTCTCAAAACCGCCTTCAATTAGGAATTCCTTCTCGCCTGGTTCCGAAGATTCCTTGAGAAGAAGAAGGTATTAGGGTATCAACACCCTGAATAGAGAAGCAATTCTCTAAAAGTCTCTGAAATCAAGAGCGCACGGTGCGTCGTGAAGAAGCCTCTGCTTGTGGAGTCCTCTTGTGCGTGTCGCCTCAGATTTTTGAGTCGGTCCGTCTGTTCCTTCTGTCTGTGTCTCTCTCCTTGTGCCCCTGGTGGGCTATTTATAGGGAGAGCAAGGGTATAATCGTCCCTTGAAAATATGGAAACAGATTGAATCAAATCTGTTTAAATCTGGAAAATAGCCTTGCTGCGAGGCTAGGATCAGCTTCTGCGAAGCTAGAAATGGCAGGTCGATTGATCCTCTTGATCTATTTTGATCCTTTCCATATCGTTGGAGGATTTCCCCTGATCTCCTTACTCGTTTCAGAAGAGTCAAGAGATTGTGGCAATCAACTGCCGAATTTGATCTCCGATTTGATCTTGATTGGATTTGATCTCAATCCTGATTAGGTCTGATCTCATCTGGAGATTTGATTGGTCAAAGGTTGACCATAGCAGACCAGCAGCGGCGCTACCCGCTTTGAACTCACAGCGGAGCTGGAAGGCGCATCTGGCGAAGTCAGAAGAAAGCCCTTCAGCGGAGCTAGATAACATCTGTGGCGAAGCTACCGAACATCCTTCTGCGCAGTTGCGTGTGACTTCAAGCGAAGTTAACTCTCTCTGGTGAAGCTATGAGTTAGCTTCCTGGCGAGGCTTTGAATGGCTTCAAGGCGAAGTTGGATGATTTTAGCCTCTTAAACGAGGCTATCCCTTTAGGCTCATGTGATGCTAAGTGCTAGCATCTTAGACCTGCTGAGGTCTGTTCAGAAACAATTCGGGTTCACTGTCTGCTTGCTGGATCAGTGGAGTCAAAGTTGCTTCCCTGTCCCTCGGAGATGGGTGAAAACTGGTCTTCAGCTCGTCTGTTACTTGTCTTTTATAAATGTCAACAAGTTTAGACATTGTTCGGACCAATAAGAATCTTGTCTTTTTTAAGTGTCAACAAGACCCCCTTCAAAGTTTTCAGAAGTCTGCAATGGCTCAGACTTTGAAATACTTTGAACTGCTTTGATTGGTGGTGTGTGGAGTATGAACGTCGCCATGATGATTCAGTTCAGCTTCGCTTTAAATCCTGCTTTAGGATGTAGATTCACCGAGGAATCATGTAGACTCGCGTCTGGGTAGCTTCGCGGCTAGGTAGGTTCGCTCTGGAACATCTGTTGCTTTCCCAAGACCAACTGCCGTGGGCCGGTTACGAGAAGGATTACTTCTTCTCTCGCACTGATCGAGGGAGATATTCTCCCCTCGCGCGTTTCCAAGGGAGGATATTCCCTTTCTTCAAGGCGTAATAAGTGCCTTTATGAGGGAGACGCTTCTTCCTTTGCACGGTTCCAAGGGAAACCGTCCCTTTTCTCAAGGCGCAATAAATGCCTTAAATGTGCTCGTGCTTCCACGCTTGAGGCGGCAACGCTCAGGCCATGGGGCCTATAAATAGGACACTTGAGGTCCTCTGAAGAGAAGTGATCTGCTCTTCTCCTCTTCTCTTGATTTGAGAGAGATACTCAGATCTCTGAACTAGTGGGAATGCCCACTCTGGTCATTATCCGGCCAAGGACCGGTAAGTCTTGATCATTCAACAACTTCACCAACTTTAGGGAATTCATCTCCCTTAATTTAGCTTTAACAGCTGCTTCAGGGATTAGTTTCTCTTATTCTTCATTTTGCAATTAGCTGCTTGCATGTTAAGGATTTCAGCATAGCTTTCCAGCAAAGCTATCATCTTGACTTGATCGGAGAGAGATCACTGCATGTTAAGTCCGCTGCACAGGCAGAACTTGGGACTTAGTTTCTTCAAGGTTGAGCCAGTCTTGCCATATAGGTGGGGCTAAGACTGTGTCCCCCAGGATCAGTCTGGCTTAGCCATATAGGCGAGGTTAGGACTTGGCGTTTGCTGAGCTAGCCCATCACTGCTGTGCAAGCGAGGCTTATCCTCTGCTTTAACTGAAATCGGATTGCTTCGCCCCAAAGGATCCGACTTAGTGTTTTTTTGCAGCTTCTCCCGTGTTTAACTGCTAATTTGTTCTGATTTGCATTGTAGTGAGCTATGTTAGCCAACTTTGTGACTTGATAAAAGAGACCGAAAAGTTGCCTTATGCTTCCCCAGTTGAAGCTTTACTTTTAAGCAAGAGGAACAAACTGGGGCAGCTGATGCGTGTCCCAGAGGCTGTTGGCAGTCACTTATCCGAGATGATCCCTTTTGAGGCGAGGCTGGTGGTCGCTTATCTGAGATGATCCACTTCGGGAAAGCAGACGTCACCTGTGAGATCACTGACCTTGTCCTGATGGCACCATCTGTCCTTATGTGAAGGATTACAGCCTTGTGCAGGAGGAAGGCCTTTCGTGTCCAGTTGGTCTGGCTTGGAAGCAGATAAAACCACTTGTATGACTTTTGCGCAAATGATCTTGCTGAGCAACCGAATCTGTTGTACGAAACACAACCTTGATGTAATATCAATGTACCTTTGCTTTTAAATCAATGAAAGTTCATTTTCTGCTCATTTGATTTCCACCTTGCCTCCGTCTTGAATTTGGCTATCGGAGGTAAACTCCATGCGGGGTTAAAGATAGGATTACATCTGAAACAGGGACGAGCTTCCAGCGAAGCTAACATATCTGCGAAGTTCGGCCTATGCCTTCAACAAAGCTAAGGCAATCCCGTTGTGCGAAGTCCGCGTTTGACTTGTGGCGAAGTTAGCCCTTAATGGCTGAATCAGCGCTTCTCGGGAAGGCGCTTTAGATGCCGTTTCAAATTAATTTGAAACGACAGCCTGTACTGTTTACAAGGCATCGTTTCAGGCGCTCATTGGCCTATAAAAGTCCGATCGGACTGAGAGAGGACATATCACTTCTCTTTTAAAAGAAATTTCAGAGAACTTTGACTCTTTTTTTCTTCTTCTTTCCTTCTTATTCAAGAATTCAAGAACTTCCATAGTTCTTCAATGGCGCCCAAGAGACGAGCGGGAAAAGAAGTGGCAACTTCTGCAGCGGAGGGTCCTTCTCCTCCTCCGGTCATCGAACGACCAATCGCCGGTAGGGATCATTCCCTTTCGATTAGAGACTGCCGTCTCTCTTTTAAAGCCGATGTCTGGCTGTCTTTGGATGAACCCAAAAATGATCAAATTATGATCCGGTATTGTTAAGGAATCCATTTCCTTGCATTTCCCTTATTTTCTTGAACGGGAATTCAAGAACTGAAGAGTTCTTCTTTAAGCTTCTAGGCGAAGCTATCTCTTAGACTGTCTTCATCCTGTTTGAACAACAGGATATGGGTCTGTCCCCTCAATCACGGCCGCAAAGGACTAATGATAATTTTGACAATAATGCCCTTTTGACGAAGTTAGTCCTCAGGGCTGTGCCGCCTTCTGCTCAAGCTTTTCGAAGCGAAACTGACACTTGGACATTTCCTGCGAAATGCGGACTTGACTATGAGGCTAAGCTTTGTTGAAGCTATTGCCTTGCTAGCTTCGCTCAAAGGGCGAGGTTATGCCTTGGTGAAACTTGTGTCTCTGTGTTCGCCTCTGCTGATGAACTAATCATGATTCTTCTTTGCTTTTGCAGTGCACTACACTCCTGGTCCTCTGAACAGCTTATTCGGGATGACCAGGGGATTGGACGGCAATATCAGCCTGCAATTTTAAGGGCAGGCTTCTCTGTTTAGTGAGGGGAGCTCTCTCGTTCGAGACACGCTTATTTATGGTGGTGATCAATACACCACGAGGAGTATTTGACTACGGCTCCCCTTGAAGATATCGACCGTCAAACTTATAGGAAGCCCGACTTCATGTTTGGGGATGCCGCACCAGACCCTGATCACCAACTACTGGCAGGGGAAGGGCAGTGGATTTTCCAGTTGGATGGTGAGAAGTTCTACCTTCCGTCCAACAAGCGACATTTTTCCTTGTCTTCCTTCCAGTGTGTGACGCAGGCTCGGAAGATATCGTGGGACGTGAGCCGGAGTACTGACTCTGTCCACATAGGAAAATTGATGCTTCAGTCTCCTGGTTGTGCAAGAGCGGGGCCTCCTTGTTGCATAATGGGTCTACATCCTGGGAATGTGTCGCGAGAGATCCCAGTGGGAGAAAATCCTGCAGTGGCGCTGACCTTTGGCAACCAATTCTGCAAGGTCAATGGGAACTACCCAGCCACTGACTTCAGGACTCCAGGCTGGATTCACCCTCCGAAGGCACGGTGGAGGGATTTAACTGTATACATCCTCGCTCATTTTGAGGAGGATTTGGAGAGGCTGAACCTCTATGAGGCCGTCAGGGCGACCTGCTACGGTATTGAGATGAACGTGGCGTGCTTCTACGCCATCTTTGAATTGTATTGCCCAGCTTTAGGGACCTTCTTCACCCCTGTTGGCGAATTGGGTATGGCCTTACATGAGATGTGGGAAGTCTCTGCTCTGCCTTTTGGGTCTCTTCCCTATGAAGAATACTTCCCGTGCGAGGCAGAATTGGCTCTTCTGGAGAAGCAGGAGCCTGTCTTGTTCGAGACCTACAGGGAGTTAATGTGCCACTTGTACATTTGCTCCAGTATGCATGGGGGCAGTAAGGGAACCTCCTGTAGCTTGAAGAACTGGGGAGATTACTTGTTCCCAGATATAGAGAACACTCCTGAAGCGGCTCACTGTGGAGTTGCTGATGAAGACATCTTTGACCGGATGCAAAAGCATTTCCAAGGGGATCTAGTTGTGAAGGAAGATGATGGTCCTTATGAGAAGGGTGATGTCCTTCGGAGTTTCCATCATCAGGCTCGCCGGCCGATGTCCTGGAAGGCACTGCTGGCTGGCTTCTTGACAGTCTGGCTGAAGAGGTGCGTGGTGCCGTCTTCTTCGGGTGACGTCGTTCATCCGAATGTTTTGCTGCCCGCTGTTCATTTGGTTCATGGTTGTCCTCTGGGTCTTCTTCCAGCCATGGTGTGCTGTATCCAGAGAGGCCTTCGTGCATTAACGGAGGCTTTTTGCAGGCCGCCAGCAACGAAGCGTGGGAAGGGGGCCACTTCGCCTCGCGACGGTCCAAATCCCAGATTGGGTCTGCCGTACACTTATTTGATGGCGTGATTCGCCCTGCATTGTCCTTCTTTGATTGAAGCTGGAGAGGACCCCCCGCAAGGTGTTCGAATGGCGCTCCTCCGCCGATTCGAAGGATGCTCATGGCAGAAGACTTACGTGGCTGAGGCCCGTAAATTAGTACGTCGCTATGACGTCTATAGTCTCTTTCGCTGTTTTCCCCGTATTCAGGGTGCAGGCTATGGGGAAGAGTTCAAAGATGCGGGGGAGGGGCAGTCGTCCCTGAGCCGGGGAGTTTTTGAGTGGCTGGTCAGCATCCGGCCCTCACATTTATTATATAGAAGCAGGGACACCTGCTATTTGGAGCCCTATGTTCCAAGTCGGTTTGCTCGACAGTTTGGATATGACCAACTGTATGTGGGCAACCCAAATCTCAATCTGGCTTTCATGGGGAGTCTCATTGATGGAGCCCGTGCCTGGCGATTCTTCATTACAGGCTGTACTGGGGCGCGGCTGCGTACGCCGTTGAGGACTCCCAATCTTCTAATGACCCTGTGCTTCTGCCAGTGGTATGCAACTCCAACTCCACACCGCTTGGATTCAAGGCTAACAGTTCTGGTGTGAAGTTGATTTCTCAGCGGCTAAAACGGAAGGTCTCTGAGAGAAGGGAAGGTAAGAGGGTTCGCGTCCCGGGCATAGAAGAAATTGTTGCTGTTGATGACAGCGAAGCCTCGGATGCGGAAAGTCCTCGCTTCGAAGCGGAGGCAGGTGCCGAGACTCTTGCAGCTGGTTCCGGCGTGATGGGGACAGTTCCCCAAAGACATGTAGGAGAAATGGAGGAGGAGGATTCCGACGTTCCTCTTAAGCGCAAACGGACAAGTGGGTCTCGTAGGAAGCAGTTGGTAAAGAAGCCCCGTCGCCAAGCTCCCACGGTCGTTGTAGAGGGCGAACCATCTGTGGCGCTTCCTCCCCTTGCCCCATTAGTAGTTGAACCGTCAGTTGCTGGACCGACGACTGGCGAAGTTGCTCCGGACTTAGGTAAGATCAGCTTCGTCTTTGTAATATATGTTCTATGTGTTCCGGACCGCTTATTATCTGCTTCGTGATGTAGGAGCTGAGGCGGTGACGAGCCCGAGAGCTGAGGCCGTCAGAGAACGAGGGGAACATTATGATCCTCTGTTCTCTTATCACGAGGGTGATGAGGCCGGCTATTTTGCCGTCCCGGAGGAATCCGGAGGTGATGCAGCTGACGTTGGTCCTTCGGGCGTCGGGACTTTCAAAGGAAGTCCTGTAGCGTCAAGCTCTTTTGGGTGGTCCATGGAAGATTCGGCAAGCGAAAGCGGGCCGGCCATTCGTGTTGACTCCGCAAAGGACTTTCCAATGGGGCCCGTAGAGACCGATGCGGCTGCCGAGATGTCTGAGGCGACATCATCCTTTGGTATTGTTCCGACCTTTTGGCTTTCACTATTTATTGTGTCTTGCCTAAACACAATTTTGTTGCAGGTGTTCCGCCTCAAGGTGCGTCAACTTCAAGGGAACCAGAGGATCTTCCCGAGGGGTCAAGGGGTGACATGAGCACTTCGACCGCGGCGGATGCTGCTGTGTTGGACGCGCTGTATGGTGACCTGCCCCCTTATCGACCTGAGCTAGCCGAAGGAATGAGGTTGAAGGGGTGGTAGTCCCGGAGGTGTCCCACTCCCAACTATATCAACGAGTGAGGCGCCGTCAGTTGTGCCAAGTGCGGAGCTTAGAGTGATTACAAGCCCTACTTCCCCAACGCTGGTGGTTGAGCCTGCTGTTCAGGAGATGGTCACTAGTCCTACCTCAGCGGTGGCTAGTGTACTGATTTCAATGAAGACTCCGCCGAGATCATTGATGACCTGTCATGCTGCTGCAGCCAGTGTTCCCGCCGTTCCTTCCACAGTGGTGTCAACTAGGCTGGTGGATTTTTCTGAGGCTGTCTGTCTACCAGAAGTGGCCGAGGTTGAAAATGATTTTATAGGTGACATAGTCGATAGCTTTTATAAAGGCTTAGGGCGATCCATCGATCTGGTCTTGAAAGGTTCGACTATGTCGTTCTCAACTTTAAAGGTGGTCCTCTCCCGCAGTATTGCAAGTATTCGGGACTTTGAAGGGTATCACCAGGCCACTGCCTTAGAACTCCTGGTAGATCAATTTGAGAGGGATGTAGAGGAATGGCGTCGTCTTAGCCGCTCAGACCTGGAGTCTTCGGTTAGTGAGCAGCTTGCGCATCTTGTCGCTCAAATGCATGAAGCCTGTCTTGCTGCTCAGGAGGTTGCTAAGGCTATTTCTTCTGACTTGAAATCCTTGGAGATAAGGAAAGTAGAGGTTGGGAATGCCATTGATGCCTCCACCAGTGCTCTTCTTGACGCTGAAGACAAAATTGGAAGGCCAAGGAGATGATCAGGAAGGCAAATCTTCTCTTATCCAGGGCTGAACCAGTGCGTCTTGAAGAGACTACGCGGCTTGAGCAGCTTAAGGCCCAGAGTGACGAACTCTCGCGGCAGGAGTTAGCTCAGAGGGCAACCTTGGTTGAGGTCGAAGCTCGTTTGGCCCAGGCGACGAACTTTAATGAGGCTGAGCTGAGGTCGCAGGCGCTTGTCCGGGCTGCTAATGATAGGAGGGCGAGGCTGGCTTCCCTTGAAGAGCGGATCAGATCTTATAATGTACGCCCGTAGGTCGTAATATATGTGCCTCCATGTATTCCATCCTTTGGAATCAATGAAATAATAATAAATTTTGTTTTGACTCCCTGTCGAATCTCCAAATTATTCTACTTTCTGAATTATCGGTTCCAAATTGTATTGGTGCCATTTGAGAGAATAGTCCTTTGCTGGATTGAATACTGAGACTTGGCAGTCTGTCAGTTCAGAGGTCGCGATGACATAACTGGTTGAGGAGCCACCAAGCTTCAAGGTTGGTGATACTTGTCTTTTGTAAATGTTAACAAGTATCGAGACCTGTCTTTTGTAAATGTCAACAGGGCTCGGGGTTGAGACTCGGCTGTCTGCTGGTTCAGAGGTCGCAATGACATAACCGATTGAGACGCTGCCAAGCTCGAGGTTGGTGATATTTGTCTTTTATAAATGTCAACAAGTATCGAGACCTGTCTTTTGTAAATGTCAACAGGGCTCGGGGTTGAGACTCGGCTGTCTGCTGGTTCAGAGGTCGCAATGACATAACTGATTGAGACGCCGCCAAGCTCGAGGTTGGTGATACTTGTCTTTTGTAAATGTCAACAAGTATCGAGACCTATCTTTTGTAAATGTCAACAGGGCTCGGGGTTGAGACTTGTCTTTTGTAAATGTCAACAAGCTCGAAATTGAGACTTGGCTGTCTGCTGGTTCAGAGGTCGCAATGACATAACCGATTGAGACGCCACCAAGCTCAAGGTTGGTGATACTTGTCTTTTGTAAATGTCAACAAGTATCGAGACCTGTCTTTTGTAAATGTCAACAGGCTCAAGGTTGAAACTTATCTTTTGTAAATGTCAACAAGCTCGAAATTGAGACTTGGCTGTTTGCTGGTTCAGAGGTCGCAATGACATAACCGATTGAGACGCCACCAAGCTCAAGGTTGGTGATACTTGCCTTTTGTAAATGTCAACAAGTATCGAGACCTGTCTTTTGTAAATGTCAACAGGGCTCGGGGTTGAGACTCGGCTGTCTGCTAGTTCAGAGGTCGCAATGACATAACCGATTGAGACGCCGCCAAGCTCGAGGTTGGTGATACTTGTCTTTTGTAAATGTCAACAATTATCGAGACCTGTCTTTTGTAAATCTCAACAGGGCTCGGGGTTGAGACTTGTCTTTTGTAAATGTCAACAAGCTCGAAATCGAGACTTGGCTGTCTGCTGGTTCAGAGGTCGCAATGACGTAACCGATTGAGACGCCACCAAGCTCAAGGTTGTAATGGAGTTTGGGAAAAGTCTCGTTTTCACGGGGAGAAACGAGGGAATCACTGTCATAGGTTTAATGTTAACGTAACAGCGAAATGTATATGTGGTCTTACCATTCTATGGATGAGAATTGGTAAGTGATTTTAGAGATCTCGTTTTCACAGGGAGAAACGAGGGAATCACTGTCATAGGTTTAATATTAACGTAACAGCGAAATGTATATGTGGCCTTACCATTCTATGGATGAGAATTGGTAAGTGATTTTGGAGAGGGAATCAAATGGGAACTGGGCCCTTAGGATTTTTAGCAAATCCCCAGCTGTCAACGGGTTTGATATGCCTTTACCAACTACCATTTGAATTGGGCTAGCCATGCTATTCCCCTCAGCATGATGAGTTGTCGAGGACTTATATTGGGCTTAAAGGCCAACAATTTCCTCTATCCTTAATCGTTAAGGATATTGGATCATCAGGTTAGCGTATGTGTAACCTTGATTTTCCTTTGAGAGAACCAGTGTACGGCCAGGTTCCTACTGGTTTATGGTTGTATGATCTCGCTTGGAGGAAGAGAAAGGCTCTCTTTGTGTGTACTTTGAACACGAAGGTCTTGATCAGAGGTGTAATGTTAACTTGATCATAAGAAGGATCCTTAATCAGGGATAATACTTCTTTAAGAACTTGCCATTGACCGGCATCATGAGTAAATCGCCATCTGAAGTCATGAGGCGGTATGCTCTGTTTGAATAGACTGTTTCTATTGCAAACGGTCCTTCCCATTTAGGCTGAAATTTGCCTTTGGTCTTGTGCGTCATAATCATCGGTCGTCTGACGGCTAAAACCAAGTCTCCTTTCTGGAAGACTCTTTGTTTGACCTTCTTATTGAAGGCTTTTGAGATTCGAGCTTGATACAACTCGATATGCTGCTGAGCTTGTAGCCGCTTCTCATCTAGGGCTTCGAGCTCTTGAAGACGCAATCGATCATTGTCCTCTGATGTGATCTTAGTGGTCAGAGCAACTCGTAATGACGGCATCTGAATTTCCAACGGTATGACTGCTTCACACCCGTACACCAGGGAAAAAGGCGTATTACTTGTCGGTGTCTGAACCGTGGTTCGGTATGCCCAAAGACATTCACCGAGCTTTTCGTCCCAATCTCGCTTATTCGAGGAGACGAACTTCTTGAGTAGCTTGATGATCGTTTTGTTGAATGCTTCTGCCAAGCCATTAGCGGCGGGATTATAGGCAGTTGAAGCCACATTCTGAATTCGGTATTTATCACAGAACCGATAGAATACTTGGCTTATGAATTGGGGACCGTTGTCATGGATGATCCGCCTAGGGACACCAAATCGATGAATGACATGGTGTTTGATGAAATTAACCACATTAGAGGTTTTGACTTCAGCCAATGGTATAGTTTCTGCCCACTTTGAAAAGTAATCGGTTATTGCCAGGATAAACTGGTGACCTCTTGTCGAAGAGGGGCTAATCGGCCCTACGACATCTATTCCCCATGCTTCAAATGGCCATGAAGCAACAGTCGGGTGGAGCAACTCCGAAGGCTGGTGTATGAAGTCCGCATGAATCTGACACGCTTTACACCTTCGTGCATATTGGATGGCCTCGGCTATCATAGTTGGCCAATAATATCCAAGCCTATGCAACCTGTCTTTAAGCTTTGGGCCTGGCTGATGAGCTCCGCAAATGCCGTCGTGTGCTTCTTTAAGCACTTCCTGCGCCTCTGAATTGGAAAGGCAACGGAGGAGGACACCGTCATATGAACGACGGTAAAGTGTCTTCAGAGTTGGATCGTAGTAGAAACGGAGAGACCTTCGTCTGATAGATGCCGCTTCTTTAGGATCGTCTGGCAGCAGACCATGTAAGGCATAGTCGATGAGAGGAAATCGCCAATCTCTCGGCTCAAGATCCGTTGAGATATTATAGACCTCTCGGGTTCTTAACATATGCTTAGAGCATACAAGATGTCAAGTTGCCACTGTGAGGTGATACTCGGTGTCGACCGGTAAGGCTAATGTTGTTGCTAATGCAGCAAGAGCGTCCGCCCTGGTATTCTGAGATCGAGACACGTGCCCGATGTAGAAACCTTCAAATAGATTAGCCAATTCGATGGCCGTGTGATAATAAGGCATCAAGTCTTCGTGGCGAACTTCATATTCGCCTTTAACCTGATTGATGATCAGTTTTGAATCGCCGTAGGCTTCAAGGTAGCGTACCCCATTCCATGGGCAAGCTGAAGACCAATGAGCAGGGCATTATATTCTGCTACATTGTTGGAGCACGATTCCGTCAGAGAAAATGCTCTGGGAAGGACATGATTCTGTGGGGAGATAAACACAACCCCCACTCCGGCAATAATCTTGCCTTTAGGGCCCATTCGTGATGCTCCATCGAAGAACATCTACCACACTTCCTCCTCTGAGGTTATATTGGAGTCGAAGACTTCATCTGGAATATCCTCGTGAAGTTTTGAATGTTCCGGAACTGGATGAGCAGCCAAGAACTCTGCAAGGGCCTGACCTTTAATCGCCTTCTGAGGGGTAAAGATCATGTCGTATTGAGACAAAAGGAGTGCCCATTTAGCCAATCTTGAATTCAGTGATCCTGGCTTTGTCATAAGGAGACGCAATGGGTTCACTCTGGAGATGACATGTATGGTTTGGCCGACCAAATAATGTCGCGTCTTCTGAACAGCAAAGACGAGAGCTAAACACTCTTTCTCGATAGGATTGTAGCGAGATTCTGCTCCTACGAGAGTCCTGCTTAGATAATAAATGGCTTGCTCGTGACCATTGTCGTCCTTTTGAGCGAGGAGGGCACCGAGAGAATAGTCCATAGCTTTTACATAAAGTAAGAATGGTTTCCCTGATATAATGGCCACTAAGACTGGAGGCTTTGTGAGGTACCTCTTGATGTCTTCATAAGCTTCCTGGCAAGCTTGATCCATACGAAGGAAGCACCCTTTTTCATGAGTCGGGTGAACGGTTGACAGCGGCCTGAGAGATTTGTGATGAATCTTCTGATATAAGCTAGTCTGCCTTGCAAGCCTCTAAGCTCTTTGAGATTCCTCGGTGGATGCATGCTCTGAATAGCTTTGACTTTGTCTGGGTCAAGATGAATCCCTTTTGATGTAACAATAAACCCAAGGAACTTGCCACTTGACACTCCCAAGAAGGATTTCGTCGGATTCATTTTCAGTTGATGAGCCCGCATTATGTCGAACATCGTTCTTAAGTCATGAAGATGGTCATCTTTGCTGCGGCTTTTGACAGCAATGTCGTCGACATAGCATTCTACCATTTTTCGGAGATGATCGCGGAAGATTGTGCTCATTGCCCGCTGATAAGTTGCTCCGGCGTTCTTCAGTCCGAAGGGCATTACAGTGTAACAGTATACCCCCAATGGTGTTCGGAACGAAGTATGCTTCTCGTCGTCGGGATACATCTTAATCTGGTTGTACCCTGAAAAGCCGTCCATGAAAGACATCCTTTTGAATCCACATGTGTTGTCGATCATGACATCGGTGATGGGTAGCGGGAATTCATCTTTAGGACAGGCCGTATTGAGATCACGGTAGTCGATGCAGACCCGTATTTTTCCGTTCTTCTTGAGGACGGGGACGATGTTAGCTACCCAATCTGGATGTTGTTCCTCTCGGATGAAGCCACATGCAATGAGCTTGTGAACTTCGGCTTCAATAGCTTCCATAATGTTCGGGCGAAACCGACGTTGTTGATGCTTGACTGGCTTGACGTCGGGCTTGATATTTAGACGATGCACGGCTACTTGTGGATCAAGTCCGGGCATGTCTTCGTAGCTCCATGCGAAGACGTCTATATACTTCTTTACGAGTATTATCAATTCTTCCTTTTCTGTAAGTGATAGGCTTTCACTTATAAAGATGGGCTTAGGGTAGTCTTGACTACCCAAGTTGACCTGCATCACCTTGTCTTCAGTAGGTGGTTCGCGCAATTTGAATCGCTTTTCCCATTGGAGGTCTAATTGCTGGGCCCATGGTTCCTCATCAGTAGCTTCTACAGGCTCCAATTGACTGCTCGAAGTCATATTAACGGTGAGGTTTTCGAACATCATTCCCACACTGACGTCTGAGTCCCACTCGGAGGATGAGGCTGAATGTGATGGAATTGGTTCATCGTCTTTGGCTTGAACCGTTGCTGACGATGTGGGTGTAACGTATCCCAACCCCTGCGTGTACTATCATAGTAATTTGCAGGCTTCCCTTTAGGCACAAAGTTACGCATCAAACTGCGCCTTCCTTTTCCAAAATTCAGGCCTGCTCCATGCTTCAAGTCGTATACCATTTTCTTCATAATATGACGCGCCGGCCGTGCGTAATGGAAGAACTGTGGAGTGTCTAAATCTGAACTTGAATCTGCAGCTGTGGGTCCCCGTGGTTGGGTTCTACCAAAGATTATCGGTAACTGACCTTGTTTGGACGGAGGGATCACTAGCGTGGCCCTTCTATAGCTTTCATGGGTGTGCTGGCTGCACTCGGCTTATGTAAGGGCATATGCAGAGAGCCATCTGTAATGGATTTAACCGTCCCAACACTTGCAGGATAATCAAAAGAAATATTGTCATTAATTACCCATTCACCTTCATCCTCTGAAGAAGTATTACATTGGGGATTATTGAGACATGCTATAATTGATTCACCAATCAGAATAGCTGGCATGCCTGCTTCGGATTCTGAATCCGCCTCATTGCCACTTTCATCATCGTCTGGCAATGGTTCTTCAGGTGTTCCACCGGCCTCTTGATACAGGAGAGCATCAGTGAAGTAATTTTCCACCCCTTTGAATGGCTGCTTCTCAGCAAAGACAGTTCGTACTATCGCGTCATCTTCAACATATTTGAAGCATTGGTGCAGAGTAGAAGGAACGATCCAGTTGGCATGGATCCATGGTCGTCCTAACAGCAGGTTATATGACGTGTCGGCGTCAATGACATAGCATGTCACTTCTGACTTCAGAATCCCGATTCTGCAACGGAGCCGGATTTTCCCAAGTGGGTGACTGCTCCCGGCATTAAAACCGTATATTGTAGTGGTGGTTGCGGACAACCTATACAGCGGTATGCCGAGGAAGTAGAGAAGCCTTTGGGGATGATGCTGAGTGCGGACCCCGGATCGACTTGTATTCTTTCAATGCATGTTGAACCGATATATCCGGTGTAGTACAGAGGTCGATCGTGCTTGTTGTCTTTGAGAAGCATATCTTCCGCTGTGAAAGTAATAGCAGGTACCTTTGATTGTACATGATGGCATTCAAGGCAGGAAGACTGGGCGTCATCTTTAGGGATTTCTGGCATATACGTCAGGAATGATTCTGAATTAGCCAACGCATCCCTGAGTGCTTCTCTTATCTCTTTTGAGAGACGAAGGAGCTCGTGTATGGTAATACGAGCCGGGATATTAGCCAACTGGGCCAATATGTCAAAACGAAAGGGTGTGTCAAGCCCTGGGCCTGAAGGCTTCTTCAGGACATGGTCGAACCGGACTTCTTTAGGCTTCTCCTTTCCCTTGGTTGGAACTGAAACGGGTGCTGGTACTTGTACTGACGTCGTCTGCTGTTGTGTCCCGTCAATAGCTTTCTCATACTGTTTTAAGTATGATTTTTCGGATCGAGTACCCGTCGGCTGAGGTAAATCGGCCTGCGTTGCGCAAGCGTGCTTTTCTCCTTCAGAATCACTGAGAGAAGCTGATGTGAAATTGTCATCGTCTGGCAGGATGGAGATGACATTGCAAGATTTGCCCTTCGACTTGGACTTCTTTGAATCCCATTGTTCATCTTGGACAAGGTCTGGGTGTATCCACATAATTTCCCCTGTCTCCAATGTTAAGGGAACGAGACCCTTATTATCTTGAGTTATAGCTGAAGGATGCCTGACTTCCAACCGTGGCGCAGGGACTGAATAAGTCCCGTCAGGAGCTGTGACCTTTGGGGTTTTGCCGAACTCGAGGGTCACCATATTAGCAGTGACTTTCTTCTGCTCTGACTTTAGTGTCAGGACTCTGGCGTCGACCAAGCCTTGAATTCTATCTTTGAGGACATAGCACTTGTCGGTAGGATGATGAATCATCCTGTGATAGAGACAGCATTTGGGGTCGTTTGTGCGTCCTATCTCATTGGGACGTCGAGCATCTGGCAGCTTCATTTTATTCCCTTGTGGAGCAGATGGAATATCGTGACCACCTGATCGTCTTTGAAGGACTATTATTTTGGAGGGAACTTAGGCTCCTGATTGTTGAAGCTGATCTTCTTGGCCTTTGACTGCACGTCCCCGGACAATTCCACAGACATAGTCTCTTCCCTTTGGCTTGAGAAGACTGTGGTAGGTCGCTACGTCCTTTACTGTTCATACCCCATTTGCCTCTAGGGGTGGATGGTTCGAACTTTTTAGCCGACTTTTCGGCTATCTCA
This sequence comes from Agave tequilana, assembly GCA_038442645.1. NCBI lineage: Eukaryota > Viridiplantae > Streptophyta > Magnoliopsida > Asparagales > Asparagaceae > Agave > Agave tequilana. The sequence goes on along the minus strand of JAVJIF010006243.1, from coordinate 110,970 downwards.
GCTTGTTTGACCAATTCTTTCCAAGTGTGGGCCTTAACAGCCCCCATGCGAACTTCTACTTGGTCCAAGAAGTTGTGCCTACATGTCTGTAAGAGCATGGGTAGTGGCATCCCTGCTGGGCACATCAAGGATAAGTTTCTAAACCGTTCAATGTAGTCACGGACAGATTCGCCCTTCTTCTGTATGGTGGAGAGGAGCTTGTCCATGGTCACTTCGGTATCGTCCTCGTAGAAACGAGAGAGGAACCGGGTTTCCAGGTCGATCCAGGAATTGATAGAGCCCGGAGGGAGACTTCGGAACCAGTCAAATGCCACCCCCCTTAAGGTGCCAATGAACAGCCTAGCCATGATGGCGTCGTTGCTTATAACATTACCAGTCTGAGACCGGAAGTAGTAGATGTGCTGATTTGGTGAACTCTTACCATCATACGTATGCAACGTTGGTGGTTTGAACTTCAGTGGATATGGCACCGAATCCCACTCCAATGGGTAAGGACGGACCCCCACTTTCTTTAATTCATCCCTCTGAGCTAGGGATGCGATTTGAGCTTGGAGGCCTTTAAGGACTTCGGCGTCTAAGGAAGAACCCTCTTTGGATTTCTCCGTCTTTGACTGTTCATTGCTGAAATGTTCCTCCTCATCGTGATTGCTCCCGGCATCATTGTCATTCCGATTGCTGAGGAGTCGAGCAAGCATCTGTTGAATATTGTCCAGGGCCTCTGCTGGGTTTGGAAGTTTGCTCCTGAGCTTCCAGGCGCCGACGAAGGTCGTCGTTAGTGTTATCAGCCATATTGACTGATGCTTTGTCTGTTCGCACTGAGCTAACTGTCGCCGAAGAGGCGTACCCACTGTCTTCTTCTTCTTCATCCGATGGCTGGAGTGATTTCCTGGGCTCTGTCAAGGCTAGGGCCGTTGAGGAGGAAGGCTGTTCATAATTGTAGGGTATCGCCACCCTAGATCTGGTGTTCCGGAAAACACCTTCTTCATGCACCAAGACTTCGCCTAAGGCTGGGCTGTAATCTGGATCTGGGGAGCTATAGGGGGTGTCGTCAGATGTTTATCTTCCCCTGCATAACTCTCGTCCTCTTCCGGTCATGTTGACGGATGCAGAGAATGGATCTCGCGAGACGCTCCTTTTGCGATGCTTTACCGGGGCTTGTACCGACAGCCGATGAAAAACTGATCGCCGACCTGGGGAGGTGGCGAAGATTGGTGCTAGCCGGCAATGGACCGAGTGGACTGTCACCAACTGACATCCCACTTGTTGATAACAGGAAGAAGAGGTTTGTTCATTTCGACAATTCCCGCAAGTCAGGCCAAGTATGGCCTAAACGATCTGGTGCAGAAGCTCCTTTGGATAGCGCATAGGAGAATGTCTTGTTCCTTTTATCCCTGCAGAAAGGATTATCACTGAATGGCGCTTTAGTTCTAGCTTCGCCAATAGGCGCGAACTTAGTGCTTGTGTCACGCCCCGCTTCCCAAAATCTGCGGAAACGGAGTCGCGACGAAGGTCGGCGACATATATACGCGAGGAAAATACCCCACATATATACGCTAAGCCTAAAGTAACCTGAACAAGCTATAAATCTAAACCAAGATTAATCAATAATCACTGCAATATCTCATATAAACATCCACGCATGATATCATATAAAAAAGCACTGGAATAGAGAGTGAATCTGATATGCATGAATCAAGAAAAATATAGGAACATGAATAAAAAGAGGTAAGAATACCAGAATAAAAGAGAGAGGACCCAAGATCCTCGCAAAGCGTACCGTCTCATCGAACTCCTGCACATAAAAGCAATCGTCCAATATCTGGACGTGCAAATCCAGGGTCGTCAGAACGCGACCATGGTGAGTGTGTGTGTAAAAGGGAAAAGCTCGTGCAGAAGGACAATGTGCATACATAATAATAACAGATAACTGAAAGCACTAAATAATATGATAAACACCGAATAATAACATGTATGTAGAACAAGGCAGCTAATATAACTGTAAACAACAACTGACGTTATGGTGTTTAACCTAGCATGTCACTAGTCTGTTATACAATCCGGTCATGGTTATAGTTATATGTCTATCACAGTGATATAAATGTACAGTCAGGTGATTAATGTCAGTCACAATACATTATAACAGTTTATTATCATTTATTATGTCAGCGAACACCAATTGCCACCTGTAATAGACGCATCCCATACTACGCCTACTACATGTGTCAATCAGCGTCCTAAGTTATTGAAACTGATTGGTTGGAGACATTATCCATGCTTTAGGTGGGTCTCGTACATACCCGGGACCACGGCCTCAGTTTCCTGGCGCTGAACCAGGCCGTACCGCTAGGTACTCAGTAACAGTAACAGTAATTTCACTGTGAAAACAGTGGAACAGTAACAGTACAGATGGGATGCCAGTCATCCCCCAGGAACCCTGCAGTGGAACCCTCAGTCGGCTGCGCAACCTGTATCCTAGGTCCACCCAAAATACAGACGCTGTCTCCTCCATCAATTTCCCCAATCCCGGTGTAAGTTGTCAATTACTTTATTATCTATTCAATTCAGTTAAATCAGTCAATGTCCATATTACTTAGAGTACTGGGACGACATGGTGACGATAACAGTACAATACAGTAACAATGATCGTATACACGGTAAACAATATCAGTAACAGTAACAGTAGTAGTAACCGTGTATATGATGAACCATAGGACTGTACAGTGTTACGGTCAACGATACTTTCCTAGTAACTTTCAGTATCATGAATAATAAGTTTATCAGTTAGGTATCATGTATAATCAATGAGGTTACTTAAGTGGTATCGTGATGTTTATTCAGAATCGACTATATAATCTTATGAGATTTATTCATTTTGCATTTATTCTGTGAACATGAATAATAACTTACGTGCATAAATAGTGATTAAACATGAATACTATTTAAACATAAAATAACATTAATTTGGAACATGTTAAAAGTAACTCACATGAAATGATACCGAAATATTTAATAAAAAAACAAAGAACACTCACATAAAATAATATCGAAATACTCAAAAAGAAAATAAGAAACACTCACATGAAATGATGTATTTTTGGAACCGAATCGCCGTCTGGTCTTCACTGCACGAATCGGTACTGATCTACGGATCATCCCATGGATCAGTTTTCGAATCGCCTGTGCATCAGGTCTACAACGAGCACGAATCCGGATCGGGTTCGGGTCGCACGAACGAGTCTGAAATGCTGAAATGGTTGGGGTCAGCACTCCATCACCAATTGCCATACCAGTTCTCAGTAAAACAACTATTAGCAGACCCTTCCTGAATCTTGGGTGCTTATTAAAAAGTCCTTAAGCATGGAACTCTCCCGAGTGTCAGTTGCTCCTTCTGTAATGTATGCCGACGAGCTCTCATCAACAGCTTGTTGATTAGGCAGGACACACAACCTTGCATGTCTGCAAGGCAGTGAATATAGGGCCAAGGTACCACCTTCCCCATTATCATCTGCCGATAGCACAAGGTAAAAGTATTTGAAAAGAGGAAAGAGAGTAGGAGTCTGAAAGATAAAGGAGAGCACTCCAAGGCCTGGTCGGCATTCTCGTGGAGGCTCAGTTTCCCAGACAAGATAGTCTTATAAACATATAAGGGAGAGGTGCTAAGGTTTCCATAAACTACACCAAGACTCTGGAAAGCAAGTATAACACATCTTAGCAAGAAAGCCTCTTTTTGTTTTGAGTTCTCCAGCCCTCCTCTGATGCAAACTGTTGTTGGGTTGCAAGGGGTGTTTGTAGATGGGGGCGGCAGCATGAGGCTGCAGAGAAGAAACAAGGGAAGGAGGGGGAAAATCAAAAGTAGCCATCTTTCTTATTTCCACAGTTAAATAGCATCTTTCGAAATGAGCACATGATGTCAACATTTAAAATTTATAACCTCAAATGCATGCAAGTTATTATATAGGCATCAACATGGCAGTGGTTCAGGTTCAAACTCAATCTTGGCAAAAAGCAAAATAGATCAAGTCTTCAGTTCTTCATGTTAAGTTTAGTTGTTTCAGTTTGTTCAGGTCAAGTTCAGTCATTTACAGATTTAAAAATTCAAAAGGATTAAAGACAATTGGAAGAAATTTACTAAAATTAGAACAATCAGAATGTAAAATTTTAATTGCAAACGCTTGTACTATGAAGGAAGCATTCGCTTTAAAGTTAAATCGCTAGCACCGAGCAAAAGCAAGCAAACTGTGGCAGACTTCCAACTACATGTCCAGATAAAGATAATTATATGATAGTCAGCAACTGTATAACTACTAAATGATACATAATATAAAATTTGTCTTATGTGAACATATAAGTACTTATCATCCGGTATTGATTTAGTTCGACAAACTTGAAATTTCAAACGAGATTATGGTGTTAGATCAATCAAGTGCAGCACACTCATCCATCTAAAACTTGTCAGCTTTTTTTTTATTTTTTATTTTTTTTTATTTTTTCTTGTCTTCATCTGTTGCCTCACTCTGCATAATATGATTCGTAACAAAATCAACTACTAATTCAAAAGATATATATATATATATATATATATATATATATATATATATATATATATATATATATATATATATATATATATATATTTTAAGACTCCATGGTTTGCAAAGGATGTTTTTGAACTCCAGAAATTGAGAGAAAAAGTATGAATTAGATGGCTTGCGGCAAAAACACAAATACAGAGACATCATAAAGCCACATAATTATTAATCCAACTAATAACCATGCAACCAGAATCTAAAAATGAAATTAGGAGACAGACTAAATTTGTTATTTTACGTAACCATCAAACCTTGTCTCAATTATTCAGTTTTCCACATAAAATACAAATATTAAAATTTATCAGCATAATAGTTAGGAAGGAGATGGCACAGGAATGCTGAACTCACACACCTCTCCCAATTCATTAACATTATATTCATTAGTATAGTATACAAATACCTTTAATAAAACACACCATGCATGCAAAATAATTTCCCATGCATACACAAAAATATACAGCAAACCATCCACACAAAATTTAAAGAGAGAGGGAAGGGAGAAAAGGGAACTCACACCAGGCCTCACCGGCGACAAAGCCACGGAGGCGATCGAGTTGCCGCATAGCCTCACAGAGCTCGCCGGAGTGGTGCTTGGAGTGTGGTTGCGCCAAGGGCTGCGCAAGGAGAAAGGCAGCAGTACATAGATGAAGGGAGATTTTGTTTAGGATTAGATTTGAAGTTAAGATTAGATTAGGATATAGGAGGATTCTTGGGAGTTAGTTAGGATTAGAATTTCAGTGGTTAAGATTTGGTGGTTAGGATTTAGATTATGATAGGGTTAGAATGGGTTTGGTTTAATAGCTGATGAGTTATGAGTAAAAGAGAGAGAGTGCGAGATAATTTAGGTTAAATAAAAGTATGATTCACCTTGTACATAAATCCAAAAAGGCTTGATGGTTACTACTGGGGACCTAGGAGCCTAAGTATCTGGCTGTGAGTTCGATTTCTGCTATTTGCAAAGTTGGGAGAATTTTATTTATTTATTTATTTATTTATTTTGAAGGAATTGGATTTGGGCCTGCTATTGAGCTTGGGCTCAGTTTGGAAAATGAAGACAAGGGAGGAAAATTATATGATGGGCTTGGGCTTGAAACAAAGAAAAATAAGAATAAGAAAAATTAGATAAATAAAACATCTAATCATAATGGTGATGATCAAGAATTAATTAGTAATAATTAAAATAATATCTAAACTTTAAAATGACAAATTTTCTTAAAACGAAATACACATACATATTAAATTATTATTATTATTATTTTCTATTAAGTCATGTATTGCAAGATATGGGTGTTACATTCTACCCACCTTATAAAAATTTCGTCCCCGAAATTCAAATAAAGCAGGGAATGGTAAAAAAAAATCCAAAAACTCAAAAGAGAAAGCAGACAAGCTTCACGTCACTTCTCCGCACATCATAAATCCACCACGCTTCTGCTGCGCTACTCTGATTCTGCTACCAACTTCAGCATGAAGTAACCACTCTCAAGAGACAAAATCAAAGAATAGAATAGAAAAGAAGGATGAAATCAAGATGGAAATCCAAATCACTCTAAAGGGAGTGTTGAAATTATGGATATCAAATGATCAAGAAATGGAATTCCAAAGAGAGGACGGCCAATTCCAAATGGACTGAATATCATAATGGATGGTATATGTATATTGCAGTATAACTATAGCTTGTTCTCAAATTTCCGGTAAGAACTAGGTCATCTTGCGAATATCAAAATTCAAAATTCAACATCGCAAGTCGAAAACCTGGCTCTGATACCAAGAAAACCCTATCAGCCCCGCTTCCCAAAATCCGCGGAAACGGAGTCGCGACGAAGGTCGGCGACGTATATACGCGAGGAAAATACCCCACATATATACGCTAAGCCTAAAGTAACCTGAACAAGCTATAAATCTAAACCAAGATTAATCAATAATCACTGCAATATCTCATATAAACATCCACGCATGATATCATATAAAAAGCACTGGAATAGAGAGTGAATCTGATATGCATGAATCAAGAAAAATATAGGAACATGAATAAAAAGAGGTAAGAATACCAGAATAAAAGGGAGAGGACCCAAGCTCCTCGCAAAACGTACCGTCTCATCGAACTCCTGCACATAAAAACAATCGTCCAATATCTGGACGTGCAAATCCAGGGTCGTCAGAACGCGACCATGGTGAGTGTGTGTGTAAAAGGGAAAAGCTCGTACAGAAGGACAATGTGCATACATAATAATAACAGATAACTGAAAGCACTAAATAATATGATAAACACCGAATAACAACATGTATGTAGAACAAGGCAGCTAACATAACTGTAAACAACAACTGACGTTATGGTGTTTAACCTAGCATGTCACTAGTCTGTTATACAATCCGGTCATGGTTATAGTTATATGTCTATCACAGTGATATAAATGTACAGTCAGGTGATTAATGTCAGTCACAATACATTATAACAGTTTATTATCATTTATTATGTCAGCGAACACCAATTGCCACCTGTAATAGACGCATCCCATACTACGCCTACTACATGTGTCAATCAGCGTCCTAAGTTATTGAAACTGATTGGTTGGAGACATTATCCATGCTTTAGGTGGGTCCCGTACATACCCGGGACCACGGCCTCAATTTCCTGGCGCTGAACCAGGCCGTACCGCTAGGTACTCAGTAACAGTAACAGTAACAGTAATCTCACTGTGAAAACAGTGGAACAGTAACAGTACAGATGGGATGCCAGTCATCCCCCAGGAACCCTGCAGTGGAACCCTCAGTCGGCTGCGCAACCTGTATCCTAGGTCCACCCAAAATACAGACGCTGTCTCCTCCATCAATTTCCCCAATCCCGGTGTAAGTTGTCAATTACTTTATTATCTATTCAATTCAGTTAAATCAGTCAATGTCCATATTACTTAGAGTACAGGGACGACATGGTGACGATAACAATACAATACAGTAACAATGATCGTATACACGGTAAACAATATCAGTAACAGTAACAGTAGTAGTAACCGTGTATACGATGAACCATAGGACTGTACAGTGTTACGGTCAACGATACTTTCCCAGTAACTTTCAGTATCATGAATAATAAGTTTATCAGTTAGGTATCATGTATAATCAATGAGGTTACTTAAGTGGTATCGTGATGTTTATTCAGAATCGACTATATAATCTTATGAGATTTATTCATTTTGCATTTATTCTGTGAACATGAATAATAACTTACGTGCATAAATAGTGATTAAACATGAATACTATTTAAACATAAAATAACATTAATTTGGAACATGTTAAAAGTAACTCACATGAAATGATACCGAAATATTTAATAAATAAACAAAGAACACTCACATAAAATAATATCGAAAAACTCAAAAAGAAAATAAGAAACACTCACATGAAATGATGTATTTTTGAAACCGAATCGCCGTCTGGTCTTCACTGCACGAATCGGTACTGATCTACGGATCATCCCATGGATCAGTTTTCGAATCGCCTGTGCATCAGGTCTACAACGAGCACGAATCCGGATCGGGTTCGGGTCGCACGAACGAGTCTGAAATGCTGAAATGGTTTGGGTCAGCACTCCATCACCAATTGCCATACCAGTTCTCAGTAAAACAACTATTAGCAGACCCTTCCTGAATCTTGGGTGCTTATTAAAAAGTCCTTAAGCATGGAACTCTCCCGAGTGTCAGTTGCTCCTTCTGTAATGTATGCCGACGAGCTCTCATCAACAGCTTGTTGATTAGGCAGGACACACAACCTTGCATGTCTGCAAGGCAGTGAATATAGGGCCAAGGTACCACCTTCCCCATTATCATCTGCCGATAGCACAAGGTAAAAGTATTTGAAAAGAGGAAAGAGAGTAGGAGTCTGAAAGATAAAGGAGAGCACTCCAAGGCCTGGTCGGCATTCTCGTGGAGGCTCAGTTTCCCAGACAAGATAGTCTTATAAACATATAAGGGAGAGGTGCTAAGGTTTCCATAAACTACACCAAGACTCTGGAAAGCAAGTATAACACATCTTAGCAAGAAAGCCTCTTTTTGTTTTGAGTTCTCCAGCCCTCCTCTGATGCAAACTGTTGTTGGGTTGCAAGGGGTGTTTGTAGATGGGGGGCGGCAGCATGAGGCTGCAGAGAAGAAACAAGGGAAGGAGGGGGAAAATCAAAAGTAGCCATCTTTCTTATTTCCACAGTTAAATAGCATCTTTCGAAATGAGCACATGATGTCAACATTTAAAATTTATAACCTCAAATGCATGCAAGTTATTATATAGGCATCAACATGGCAGTGGTTCAGGTTCAAACTCAATCTTGGCAAAAAGCAAAATAGATCAAGTCTTCAGTTCTTCATGTTAAGTTTAGTTGTTTCAGTTTGTTCAGGTCAAGTTTAGTCATTTACAGATTTAAAAATTCAAAAGGATTAAAGACAATTGGAAGAAATTTACTAAAATTAGAACAATCAGAATGTAAAATTTTAATTGCAAACGCTTGTACTATGAAGGAAGCATTCGCTTTAAAGTTAAAATCGCTAGCACCGAGCAAAAGCAAGCAAACTGTGGCAGACTTCCAACTACATGTCCAGATAAAGATAATTATATGATAGTCAGCAACTGTATAACTACTAAATGATACATAATATAAAATTTGTCTTATGTGAACATATAAGTACTTATCATCCGGTATTGATTTAGTTCGACAAACTTGAAATTTCAAACGAGATTATGGTGTTAGATCAATCAAGTGCAGCACACTCATCCATCTAAAACTTGTCAGCTTTTTTTTTATTTATTTATTTTTTTTTATTTTTTCTTGTCTTCATCTGTTGCCTCACTCTGCATAATATGATTCGTAACAAAATCAACTACTAATTCAAAATATATATATATATATTTTTAAGACTCCATGGTTTGCAAAGGATGTTTTTGAACTCCAGAAATTGAGAGAAAAAGTATGAATTAGATGGCTTGCGGCAAAAACACAAATACAGAGACATCATAAAGCCACATAATTATTAATCCAACTAATAACCATGCAACCAGAATCTAAAAATGAAATTAGGAGACAGACTAAATTTGTTATTTTACGTAACCATCAAACCTTGTCTCAATTATTCAGTTTTCCACATAAAATACAAATATTAAAATTTATCAGCATAATAGTTAGGAAGGATATGGCACAGGAATGCTGAACTCACACACCTCTCCCAATTCATTAACATTATATTCATTAGTATAGTATACAAATACCTTTAATAAAACACACCATGCATGCAAAATAATTTCCCATGCATACACAAAAATATACAGCAAACCATCCACACAAAATTTAAAGAGAGAGGGAAGGGAGAAAAGGGAACTCACACCAGGCCTCGCCGGCGACAAAGCCACGGAGGCGATCGAGTTGCCGCATAGCCTCGCAGAGCTCGCCGGAGTGGTGCTTGGAGTGTGGTTGCGCCAAGGGGCTGCGCAAGGAGAAAGGCAGCAGTACATAGATGAAGGGAGATTTTGTTTAGGATTAGATTTGAAGTTAAGATTAGATTAGGATATAGGAGGATTCTTGGGAGTTAGTTAGGATTAGAATTTCAGTGGTTAAGATTTGGTGGTTAGGATTTAGATTATGATAGGGTTAGAATGGGTTTGGTTTAATAGCTGATGAGTTATGAGTAAAAGAGAGAGAGTGCGAGATAATTTAGGTTAAATAAAAGTATGATTCACCTTGTACATAAATCCAAAAAGGCTTGATGGTTACTACTGGGGACCTAGGAGCCTAAGTATCTGGCTGTGAGTTCGATTCCTGCTATTTGCAAAGTTGGGAGAATTCTATTTATTTATTTTTTTATTTTTTGAAGGAATTGGATTGGGCCTGCTATTGAGCTTGGGCTCAGTTTGGAAAATGAAGACAAGGGAGGAAAATTATATGATGGGCTTGGGCTTGAAACAATGGAAAATAAGAATAAGAAAATTAGATAAATAAAACATCTAATCATAATGGTGATGATCAAGAATTAATTAGTAATAATTAAAATAATATCTAAACTTTAAAATGACAAATTTTCTTAAAACGAAATACACATACATATTAAATTATTATTATTATTATTTTCTATTAAGTCATGTATTGCAAGATATGGGTGTTACAGCTTGACGCACTGGAAAGCGGAGCACGCTGTAGTGCTTTACCCGCTATGCTGCTGCGAAGGGGATGGACCCGGTGAGTACGCTGAGGTACAGTAGCTTCGCTCATATGAACGAGGCTGGCACAATGCGTTGCTGCTCTTGAATTGGGTGACGGTATGATTGCCGTCGTGACTTCATGGTCGGCAGCATTGCTGGAGCAGAGAGGCCTCTTGCCTTTTTCTTTGCGAGAAAGGCGCGGTTTTGGCATAGCTACGCCTGAAGCTTCGGCCAGAGACTTCTGTTTCGGCCTCCACATCCGCTTTGGCAGAGGATACTTGTTGAAGCCTACCAAATTGAGAATGATGAAGCCTATCAAGTTTCAAGATTTTGATGATGAACAAGCATTTCTACCTCATTATGATTGCTCTACCTCAGTTGAAGCCAATTGAAGATTATGGGTGTTTTGGATGATTTTGTGTAATGGGTGTTTTGGATGATTTTGTGTAACTTTAGAAGAGTTGTGAAAAGCCTTGATACTTACACAAAATACCCTTCCAAGTCGACTTGACCTCTTATTTAAGTCGACTATCCATACTATAGTCGACTTTCCAAAAACCCCTAGTCGACTAGACCACTCCAAAACAATAACCCAACTCTCTGTTTGGTCTCTGTCATGATAGTTAGTCGACTTGACTTCCATATGTAGTCGACTAACAGATATCTTAGTCGACTATACAATTTCCTAAGTCGACTAATAACCTATACAAAAATTTCCCAACTCTCTGTTTCTGTCTGAAATGAAACTTAGTCGACTAACCCTATATCTATAGTCGACTAACACATTACCTAGTCGACTAACATTCCTATATAGTCGACTACATTCAGTTTTCCAGAAACCAAATGTCTGTATCAGTCAAAACATAGTCGACTAACCCCTTGTTGTAGTCGACTAATCAGTGTAAATTTTGTTCTGATAGTCGACTAATCTACTGTTCAAGTCGACTAATAGCAGTTGGTAACTGCTGTGCAGTTGGTGAATTCTGGTGTGTTTATCAACGTCTAAAAATTCAAATCTGGCCTGATAACTACCCTAACTTCCTATGGATTTCACCTATAAATAGGGGTATTGTCCTAGGGCTACAATACCAATTAAAAATCCAAAGTTTTCAGCCAAAACTCTGTCCAAATATTCTGTTTTCTGAAAACCAGTTTCTCTTTCAGTTTTCTTCACCAAATTCCAAAGTCCTTTGTGAAGATTCCTGAAATCCTTCCTATAAGAAACCTTGTCCACAAATACATTCAATCTCAAGGCTTATAGGATCATTGTAATCATTCAAAGAAGATCATTATACAAGGCGTCTTCTTAGGAGTAGAAGAAAGTTGTATAAGGCGTTTGTTCTCTTGGTGTAAAGAGGAGTTGTGCACATTTGGCAAAGGGCGTTTGTCAAGTGGTGTACAAGGTATTGGTTATGGGTGTACACAAATCAGGAAAGGAAAATCTCAAGCGGTTGGCTTGAGGACTGGATGTAGGTCATAAGGACCGAACCAGGATAACTCTCTTGTCTTTGCGTTTGAATTTTCTGAGTTTATCTTGTGTTTATTTTATTTCCTGCAAGTAAATTGATTTACAGTTTTTAAACACTATTCACCCCCCCTCTAGTGTTGTGTTGCTTTGATTATAGATCCTACATTTGGTATCAGAGCAGGTTCAAGGCAACAACCATACGAGGATGGCAACGGAGTTCCCTTCGTCACAATTCAAAGAAGGACATTCTACACAACGTCCACCGCTATTTGACGGAACCAACTACAACTATTGGAAGTGTAGAATGAAGATCTACTTGCAATCGCTCAACTACGACCTTTGGAACATTGTAGAAGCATCATACACCAAGCCAACAACCAACTACAACGCTTGGAGTGAAGATCAAAAGAAGAATGCAAATCTTGATGCCAAGGCGATGAACGCTCTATTTTGTGCCTTAACCAAAGAAGAGTTCAACCGTGTGTCTACATCCACTTCTGCACATCACATATGGCATACTCTTCAGGTAACTCACGAAGGCACAAATAAAGTTAAGGAATCTAAAATATCTGTTCTTGTCCACAGATTTGAGTTATTCAAAATGAAGGAGAATGAAACCATATCCGAGATGGTTACAATATTCACCAACATCACCAATACCTTAGCATCTCTTGGAAAGAACTACACTCAAGTTGAAAGAGTTCGTAAGATCCTTCGTGCACTCACACCAGAATGGGAGAAGAAGACAACCGCCATTGAAGAGGCGAATGATCTCTCAACTATGACATTAGAAAACCTAATCGGTAATCTAATGGCATATGAAGTGCAGTTAGAAGAAAGAAAGAAGGACGAACAACAACATTCCAAGAAGAAAGTACTTGCCTTCCCTGCATCCTCCGACACGGACAATTCGGATGAAGATGAAGAAGAAATGGCGATGCTATCCAGAAAGTTCAAAAGGTTCTTAAAACAAGGTAAATTTAAAAAGAATAAAGATACTAATGATACTCCTACTTGTTTTAAGTGTAACAAACCAGGCCACATAAAGAAGGATTGCCCATTGATGAAATCAAAAGGACACTTCAAGAACTTCAATAAGTTCAACAAGAAGAAGAAAGCCTTCCAAGCAACATGGGATGATAGCGACTCATCTTCCTCTGACGAAGAAGAAGCAACGGAAACCGCCAATATCTGCTTCATGGCCCAAGAAGACGAGGTACAAGATTATGATGAGTTATTAGAAGCTTTTAATGAATTGTTTAATAATTTCAAAAATGAAAAGATTAAAATAAAGTCTTAATAAAGGAAAATGAAAGACTCATTCATGAAAATGCATGTTTTGTTTCTCAAACATCTTCTCTAAGTTCTCAAAATGAAGATTTTGAAAAAGTTATTGCATCTTTAAAAAAGGATAATGAAATTTTCTTAAAAGAAAATTCTTTACTTAAAAAGGAAACTATTTCTTTAAATTCTAGAATTTCTATTTTAGATAAAGACATGATTGTTTTCAAAATTAAATATGAAGATCTTTTGAAAAATGTAACTAAATTTAATAAAGGAAAAGAGAATTTAAATGTTTTATTATCTTCTCAAAAGATGTCTAACAATCATTTTGGTCTTGGTTTTTCAAAAGATAAGATTTATAAACCTACTCATATTGGTATTGGATCTTCAAAAACCAATTTTGTAAAATCTACACATCTTCATAATAATAATCCATATAATTCTTTTGTGAAAAGAAATACTATTTCAAAAAGAATTAGATGCAAATATATATGGGTTCCTAAGAATCTTAATAATGTTGATAAAAATATTTATATTGCATCTTATATACATGATGTGTGTAATTCTGAGAATTATGTTTATACTAACAAGTGGAAACCAAATTCCAATTGGATTTGGGTTCCTAAAAGCTAATCTTTTTCGGACCCTATCATGATGGGTACCATACAAAATTGTTTTATTTTATAGGTACCTTTTAAAGAAAAGTGGATACTTGATAGTGGGTGTTCCAAACACATGACCGGACACATTCAACTACTGTCTTCCGTTCAAATCAAAAAGGGAGGTACAGTGATATTTGGAGACAATAACAAAGGAAAGGTTATTGGTACCGGCATAGTTGGTAATATTTCAAAACCCCTTATTGAAAATGTTCTTTTGGTAAGTGGTTTAAAACACAATCTATTAAGTATTAGTCAATTATGTGATAAGGGTTATAAAATTGTTTTTGAAAAAGATGCATGTCTTATTTATGATACTAACATGAAAGATATTTTATTTAAAGGTTTTCGTAACAATAACATTTATGAATTATCAATAACATGCATATCATCTAATGAGAATTTATGTTTACTTGCTTCTAATAATGATTATTTTTTATGGCATAAAAGATTTGGTCATTTGAATATGAAAACTATTTCTAAAATTTCTAAATTTGATTTAGTTAAAGGTCTTCCAAAAATTGCTTTTAAAAAGGATTATTTTTGTGATTCTTGTCAATTAGGAAAACAAGTTAAATCATCTTTTAAATCTAAAGATTTAGTTTCTACTAATAGACCTTTAAAATTGTTGCATTTGGATTTATTTGGTCCTACTCGTGTTTCTTCTTTAAACAAGAGTAGATATGTTTTTGTTATTGTTGATGATTATTCACGTTTTTCATGGGTCATTTTTCTAAAAAATAAAAATGATACTTTTGATGAATTTGCAAGTTTTTGTAAAAGAATTCAAAATCAAAAGTCTCTAAACATAGTCACTATTCGAAGTGATCATGGAGGAGAATTTGAAAATGAATCTTTTTCAAAATTCTGTGATAAGTATGGTATTACACATAATTTTGCATTTCCTAGAGCATCTCCTCAAAATGGTGTTGTAGAGAGAAAGAATAGGACTTTGCAAGAATGTGCTAGAACTATGCTTATGGACAGTAATTTACCAAAATATTTTTGGGCTGAGGCTATTGCTACTGCATGTTATGTTTTAAATCGTGTGCTTATTCGACCTTTTTTAAATAAAACATCTTATGAATTGTTTTATAATAGGATTCCAAAAGGTTCTTACTTTAAGATTTTTGGATGTAAATTCTTTATCTTAAATACAAAAGATGCTTTAGATAAATTTGATGCTAGATCCAATGAAGGTATTTTTGTTGGATACTCTACTCATAGTAAAGCATATAGAATATTTAATAAGAAAACATTTACTATTGAAGAATCATTACATGTTAAATTTGATGAATCCTTGACTAAGCCTATTTCTAATACTTCTCCACATGATGATGATCATATCACAGATTCTCCTATTGATAATATTGTTATATCTTCTGTTGATACTAACATGTCTAAGGATGATGAGACTCCTACCGAGTTACCAAAAGCATATGTTGAAGTAAGGAATCATCCACGAGATTTGGTGATTGGAGATATAAATCAAGGTGTTCAGACGAGATCCAAGTTGAACTACATGACACAAATTGCCTTCATATCACTCATTGAACCGAAGAATATCAAAGAAGCATGTGAGGATGATTTTTGGACGATTGCCATGCAAGAAGAGTTGAACTAATTTGTCAGAAATGATGTTTGGGATCTTGTACAACGTCCTACTGATCATCCAGTCATCGGTACCAGATGGATCTTTAAGAACAAACTTGATGAAACAGGTGAAGTCATTAAGAATAAAGCAAGGTTAGTAGCACAAGGATACAGTCAAGAAGAAGGTATTGATTTTGATGAAACTTATGCACCAGTAGCTAGGCTTGAATCTATTCGTATTTTACTTGCTTTTTCTTGTTTTATGAATTTCAAATTATATCAAATGGATGTTAAAAGTGCCTTTTTAAACGGATTTATTAAAGAAACTGTTTATGTTGAACAACCTCCAGGTTTTGAACATGAAAAATTTCCAAACCATGTTTTTAAACTTAAGAAAGCTTTATATGGTTTAAAGCAAGCACCCCGTGCTTGGTATGATAGATTAAAAAGTTTTCTTTTAAATTCTGATTTTAAGATGGGAAGAGCAGATACAACTCTCTTTATTAAACATGTTGATAAAGATATCTTAATCATTCAGATTTATGTTGATGACATTTTATTTGGATCTACTAACGATAATCTTTGTCAAGAATTTTCTAAGACCATGCAGAGTGAATTTGAGATGAGCCACATGGGCGAACTTACTTACTTTCTCGGTCTGCAAATAAAGCAAATGAAGGATGGAATCTTTATTTCCCAGTGCAAATATGCAAAGGAACTTCTAAAAAGATTTGGCATGGAAAATTCTGGTCATAAGAATACTCCCATGAGTACGACGACATTTTAGACAAAGATGAAAATGGTAAGAATGTTGATCAGAAACTCTATAGAGGTATAATTGGTTCTTTACTTTATATTACTTCAAGTAGACCTGATATTATGTTCAGTGTATGCTTATGTGCTAGATATCAGTCAAATCCTAAGGAATCACATCTTAAAGCAGTGAAAAGGATTTTTCGATATTTAAATAACACAATCAATTATGGTTTATTTTATCCAAAATCATGCACATTTGATTTACTATCGTATAGTGATGCTGATTTTGCTGGATGTAAATCTGATCGGAAGAGTACTAGTGGTACTTGTCACTTTTTGGGACATTCACTAGTATCATGGTTCAGTAAAAAGTAAAATTCTGTATCATTATCAACAACCGAGGCAGAATATATTTCTGCTAGTGTTGCATGTGCACAAATTATATGGATGAAACAAAGCTTACTTGATTATGGCATGACTATCACAAACTCACCTATTATGTGTGATAATACCAGTGCTATTAATCTATCTAAAAATCCTGTTCATCATTCACGTACCAAACATATTGATATTAGACATCATTTTCTACGTGATCATGCTTTAAAAGGTGACATTTCTTTAACTTTTATATCAACTGATAATCAAATTGCTGATATATTCACAAAGCTTCTGAAAGAAGATACTTTTATAAAATTTCGAAGAGATTTGGGTATTTGCAATTTTTCAGATTTTTAAAAAAAAATTTTAAGAATTTTTCAAAGGCATTTTTTACTTTATTAGTCGACTTACTATTTGTTATTAGTCGACTTATAGAGGACTTAGTCGACTTACAGTAAACCCAGTCGACTCCTGTACACCAACAGAAACTTGACTTTCTGATTTTTCAGAAATTAGTCGACTATAGTAATTGTCTAGTCGACTAGTCCATATATTAGTCGACTAATACTAACCTGCCAGTCGACTAAAACTGTGAAAATCTGTTTTTCTGATTTCGGTTTTTTTTTTCCACTTCAAAAGCCGACCCGTTCTTTTAAGTCAAGGATCCAATAACATTTCTTTTTAATCCTAACCTTTGATTACAATCCAGGATTGATCCTAACCTTTGATTCTAACTTTTCCCTCATCAAAACCCTAGAATCCCTCTCATTTCCTTCTTCCAGCCGATTCCTCAAGTCGACCAGCAGCAGGGAGAAGAAAAATTTGCAGCAGTCTTCAACAGTGCATCCCCTTCCAATTCCTCCTATTTCCTTCCACATCTTGGTAAAATCTTTCCACTCTCAGCAATTCCCTTTCTTATCTAGTATTATCTTTCTTCAATTTCCGTTTTCACCATGTCTAAATCCAAGAAAACTAAGTTCACTCCCTCATCATCATCTTCCCAAGAATTTAGGGCATATCTCAAAAATCCTGTCCTTGAGGAAGATTATGTTAGACTTTCCTCTTTAGAAATACTTCCAGGAAGATTTGTCAAATATGAAGATTTTCATCACTATGATATAGTCTCCTATTTGCAAAATTGTGGCCTTTTCAATATGTTTTCTACTGACTTTAAGCAAGCATATTATCCATTCCTCATTTATCTGTTTTATACTAATTTAACTTTTGAGGATAATGAGGCCGATGTCCACATTTACTCCTTGGTTAAAGGTATAAACATAAAGTTATCCCCGAAATCAATTGGCCGTATCTTGTCAATTCCTTTTCACGGTCTCTTGCTTGATGACATTACTATGGATGATGAGGAAGTCTTGAATAATATCTTTCTACCTGGCCAAGGATTACCTATGACCAATACCAAATTGAAACCTATTCCACGTCTCATAGGTCGTATCCTCTCTTACAATATTTGTCCCAAAACTGGTAGTTACAACTACTATTCTAGAGAATTATCCTCATGTGTCTATGCTATTATGGCTGGACTCGAGGTTAATTGGGCTAAAATTATCTTTGATACTATAGTTATGTATCATTCTTCCTTCCTTCCTTTTGGAGCTTTTCTGACACCTATATTTCAGAAATTTCACGTTGATCTTACTTCCGAAACTAGTGTCGTTAAGATCTTTGAATTGTTTGATCGTGCTTCCATACACCGAATGAAACTGACTGATATTCCTCCTCCTCCTCCACATCAACCTTTTTCACCTCCACATAGTCCCACTCAACCTCCATCTTCCTCTACCCAACCTCCTTTCACTGAACCACCTCCAAACCAACCATCTTCTTCTTATACTGATGCATTCTACAATTCCCTGTCTGTTGAGATTGCCTCTCTTCATGTCCAACAACAAATTCTTCAAGACACTCAGAATCAAGTGCTTCAAAATCAGTCTTTAATGATGACTCGGTTTGAGCATATGCAACTTCAGATGGATTCATTTGCCTCAACTCAAACAGAGATTCTGAACCTCCTCAAGACACATTTTCCGCCACCTCCTTCTCCGGATCCGATCTTTGAAGATTATGGCGTTGGCGTTTCTTCGTGTTTTTTTGTTTTTGCAGTTTTTGCTTTTTTATGTCTTTTTCTGTTTTCAGTCTCTTTTAATCTGTATTTCCGTATGACAACAATGTATGTGTTTTCTGCTTTTTGTTAATGACAAAGGGGGAGAACTTATATGTTAACTCTGTGTTTGTTCTGTGTTTGTTCTGTTGAAAATCTGTTGTTTTATGTTACATGTTATATTCTATGTGTTCTGATATTGCTAAATTGTTCTATTGTTGCTAATATGTTCTGTGCTATAAAGTTCTGCAAATTTGAACAAAGCATATGTCAACAAGCTTCTGGCAATGTTCTGTGCAAATCTCAAAATTGACATATGATGTTATGGATATTGACATATGACAATGCAGGGAAATTTAACACTTTCTGCAGGAGCAAACTTGATTATATATATGTTTTGGTATAACCTATTTACTGCAGGGGGAGTTTTGTTGCAGGGGGAGCTATCATAAACATAAGTTATCATCATCAAAAAGGGGGAGAATGTTGAAGCCTACCAAATTGAGAATGATGAAGCCTATCAAGTTTCAAGATTTTGATGATGAACAAGCATTTCTACCTCATTATGATTGCTCTACCTCAGTTGAAGCCAATTGAAGATTATGGGTGTTTTGGATGATTTTGTGTAATGGGTGTTTTGGATGATTTTGTGTAATGGGTGTTTTGGATGATTTTGTGTAACTTTAGAAGAGTTGTGAAAAGCCTTGATACTTACACAAAATACCCTTCCAAGTCGACTTGACCTCTTATTTAAGTCGACTATCCATACTATAGTCGACTTTTCAAAAACCCCTAGTCGACTAGACCACTCCAAAACAATAACCCAACTCTCTGTTTGGTCTCTGTCATGATAGTTAGTCGACTTGACTTCCATATGTAGTCGACTAACAGATATCTTAGTTGACTATACAATTTCCCAAGTCGACTAATAACCTATACAAAAATTTCCCAACTCTCTATTTCTGTCTGAAATGAAACTTAGTCGACTAACCCTATATCTATAGTCGACTAACACATTACCTAGTCGACTAACATTCCTATATAGTCGACTACATTCAGTTTTCCAGAAACCAAATGTCTGTATCAGTCAAAACATAGTCGACTAACCCCTTGTTGTAGTCGACTAATCAGTGTAAATTTTGTTCTGATAGTCGACTAATCTACTGTTCAAGTCGACTAATAGCAGTTGGTAACTGCTGTGCAGTTGGTGCATTCTGGTGTGTTTATCAACGTTTAAAAATTCAAATCTGGCCTGATAACTACCCTAACTTCCTATGGATTTCACCTATAAATAGGGGTATTGTCCTAGGGCTATAATACCAATTAAAAATCCAAAGTTTTCAGCCAAAACTCTGTCCAAATATTCTGTTTTCTGAAAACCAGTTTCTCTTTCAGTTTTCTTCACCAAATTCCAAAGTCCTTTGTGAAGATTCCTGAAATCCTTCCTATAAGAAACCTTGTCCACAAATACATTCAATCTCAAGGCTTATAGGATCATTGTAATCATTCAAAGAAGATCATTGTACAAGGCGTCTTCTTGGGAGTAGAAGAAAATTGTACAAGGCGTTTGTTCTCTTGGTGTAAAGAGGAGTTGTGCACATTTGGCAAAGGGCGTTTGTCAAGTGGTGTACAAGGCATTGGTTGTGGGTGTACACAAATCAGGAAAGGAAAATCTCAAGCGGTTGGCTTGGGGACTGGATGTAGGTCACAAGGACCGAACCAGGATAACTCTCTTGTCTTTGCGTTTGAATTTTCTGAGTTTATCTTGTGTTTATTTTATTTCCTGCAAGTAAATTGATTTACAGTTTTTAAACACTATTTACCCCCCCTCTAGTATTGTGTTGCTTTGATTATAGATCCTACAATACTTAGGTTCGCAAGGGACCTGATTAGCCACACGCGAGGCTGGAGGGTGTTGGCAGAATTCTGCTTCTGGTTTCTGTTCCAAAACCTTAGCCGTGGAGACCGTCCTATGCTTCCGTGCTCGAAGCATTAGGCCACCCCCAGAGAGGACTTCTTCAAATCTTCCTTGGTCGAATTAAACGACCAGGTTCTCAAAAGTGTTGGACTTGGACTGCGGGTGTGCTTCCTTGTTGCGCCAGAGAACCGCAGTAGGTTCGCAGAGAACCTTTTCTGTCTCCGCAGAGACTTTCCTTGTAGATTTAGCCAGAGAGGCTCTGGCTGCATCGGCTTTTCTGAATTCAGAGTTAGACCCGAAGGTCTGTTCGTCGCATTGCGACACTTGATTCTCGGCAGTGGAGAATACAGTCCCCAGCGGAGTCGCCATCTTGTTTTCCATTTATTTGCAAAGGGGAAAACTTATATTAAAAAGAGTTTGAGGAGCTAAATTACAAATATTCTAAAAAGATTACAAGTAGATCTCCTCAGAGATTCTGGAGAGGTGTGCCGATAGGAGTCTGGTCAGCGCGCGACCACTTTGTCCCTTTGACGATGCGAGCGATGAGATTCCCTTCTCGCCTGGTTCCGGGAATCAGAGAATAGAAGGTTGGTAGAACCCTCTTGCTACTTCTCAAAATCGCCTTCAATTAGGAATTCCTTCTCGCCTAGTTCTGGAGATTCCTTGAGAAGAAGGTATTAAGGTATCAGCACCCTGAATAGAGAAGCAATTCTCTAAAAGTCTCTGAATTCAAGAGCGCACGGTGCGTCGTGAAGAAGCCTCTGCTTGTGGAGTCCTCTTGTGCATGTCGCCTCAGATTTTTGAGTCGGTCCGTCCGTTCCTTCTGTCTGTGTCTCTCTCCTTGTGCCCCTGGTGGGCTATTTATAGGGAGAGCAAGGGTATAATCGTCCCTTGAAAATATGGAAACAGATTGAATCAAATCTGTTTAAATCTGGAAAGTAGCCTTGCTGCGAGGCTAGGATCAGCTCTGCGAAGCTAGAAATGGCAGTTCGGTTGATCCTCTTGATCTGTTTTGATCCTTTCCATATCGTTGGAGGATTTCCCATGATCTCCTTACTCGTTTCAGAAGAGTCAAGAGATTGTGGCAATCAACTGCCGAATTTGATCTCCGATTTGATCTTGATTGGATTTGATCTCAATCCTGATTAGGTCTGATCTCATCTGGAGATTTGATTAGTCAAAGGTTGACCATAGCAGACCAGCAGCGGCGCTACCCGCTTTGAACTCACAGCGGAGCTGGAAGGCGCATCTGGCGAAGTCAGAAGAAAGCCCTTCAGCGGAGCTAGATAACATCTGTGGCGAAGCTACCGAACATCCTTCTGCGCGGTTGCGTGTGACTTCAAGCGAAGTTAACTCTCTCTGGTGAAGCTATGAGTTAGCTTCCTGGCGAGGCTTTGAATGGCTTCAAGGCGAAGTTGGATGATTTTAGCCTCTCAGACGAGGCTATCCCTTTGGGCTCATGTGATGCTAAGTGCTAGCATTTTAGACCTGCTGAGGTCTGTTCAGAAACAATTCGGGTTCACTGTCTGCTTGCTGGATCAGTGGAGTCCAAGTTGCTTCCCTATCCCTCGGAGATGGGTGAAAACTGGTCTTCAGCTCGTCTGTCACTTGTCTTTTGTAAATGTTAACAAGTTTAGACATTGTTCGGACCAATAAGAATCTTGTCTTTTTTAAGTGTCAACAGCAACATGCCTGACATATGAAAATCCGGATATTGCATTATGATTGACACTGAATACTGATACACCACTGACTTGACTAGACAGTATTATTTACATCTAACCGTATACCAGATAAGGTACCATAATTTCTGACTCAAAACAGATACTCCTGATTCACTCCTGATTTGATACTGTGAATTTTAAACAGAGTAAAATACAAGATTCATAGTTATTATTTTTACATGGACATTACTGAACTCCTGATTATACTATATTGTTGATTCACTGAACAAGGATGTACTGATACTACTATTACTGATACATATGGTGTGTAGAACTAAGTGCCACGTGGAATAAAGTATCCACGGGGCCACCTCTAAAATCCCACATCTCTCTTGTTACTGTTTTCCCTGTAAATCAGTATCGTGAAGCCCAACTGAAAATAATCCTAAAAATATATAATAAAGATATAACTTATACCGGGGGCGGGGGAAACTAATGGACTTCAATAAGTACATCTTCATAATGGCTCAATGTTGTAACACTGTTGAGAACTACCTAAGGCCATAGGTATTCTGGTGGAGTGTATTGGTACCATGTACTGATCCTACTACTGATTCCAAGACTGAGACCCTTACAGCCTAGTGACTGGGATCAGAGGCCAGATCCAATCGACTGAGGCCGTTGTCCCGTATATGCACGGGGACCATTATGAATATGATACCTTACTTTCTCATCAGTTTTCAATAACCAACCTCACACTACTCTTATGTGGATGTATGTGAACTGGGACGCTAGGGCACATGCCTAGACATCCGAGTAGGACGAGTTCTAAAAATAATGATAGTAAACATTCTACTAACTTGAATCCAGTACTAATCATGATTTCACAAACAAGACATGATGACACTAGTGATATACCAATTCTCATGTATATGCTCAGTTGTTGGTGAAGTATGGTATATGGTACGTATATGAGGGTTTCTTTATTTGGATTATCCCCTCGGCGTACTAATCTTATTGATCTGGCAATTAAGTATATACAATTAGTTTTGCCTATATCTACCAATACAGAAGCAGTTGATGTTCTATACTCACTTGGATGATTGTTATAGCTGATGTTGTATGCTTATTTATCATACTTCAGTATACTTGTATTTCATTTAGCACGCCATTTGGCTTCTTTTATGTACTCGTTGGGTTGCATTCTGACAACCCTGAACCTATATGTTCAGATTCTAAAGTGTAGATTGAGGTGGATCCCACTATAGCTGATCAAGCATATCTGGAAGAGCATGTGGCTCTCCAGTAGTCCTCCCATTCTGAGTCTAGTTAGCTTGCGAGATTTCTAGAAGCATCTTGTGAGCATCTTTCTGATCTTTTGTTCTACTTGTGAATATATCTTTTGTGCTACCAATATCATGTACAAACTTTTGTACTCATATATAAATCCTGCATAATAATTATGTACTTGTACTATAATGTTGGAATGTATAATATCATCATGTTTCCATACTCTGATTACTGTACTGTGTTAATGCTTAGCATGTATATGTACGAGTATTATACTCGGCGTATATACATTGCAGTAGCATTTCTGTACCCAGTGGGGCGGGGCGTTACATTCTCAATCCCTCAAAAATCAACTCACATCTAGATATTTTCTATCAACAGAATCGGCACAAGATCAATTGTCGCCGCCATAACAGGAAGCTCTAAAATCTTAGTCATAATGATGCTAGGATTCGAAGAGATGCACGATTCAGTGTTTTAGAAGATCCAGTCGATATGACAACTGTTAACCACTTGTGCAACCATCAATTAATTCTAGAAGATTTGTTGTGTGATCCGAAGAGATTCCCCGCATTAACTTCATGATGAAATTTAAAGCATCCACCATGAGTAACTTTGCTTCCCCGACTTCTCTTTCGTTGGCTCCAACAAGCAAGGAAGCGGAGTGCATCTATAGTGGTCAAAGTTTGACCACGGTCACGATAATGATACGTGTCCAAGCTATCAAGAGATTTTTTTGAGATATCTACAAACTCTCTGAATACATCTCGGATCCTCCGCCTCTCCTGGCCTTCTCAGGGCTACCCCCCATTTCGAAGACACTCAAATTCGGAACCATATTCGCCACTTCAAAGGCTTTATCAATCCGGAACCCTCCACAGCCAAAGTCTCCAACTCCGAGTCTGAGGCTCTCAACAACAACCAACTGAAATCTCCGCCTATCGTTATGCGACATCGTCCTCCCCACATTGAAGACGTATAATACCCCTACATTAAAGTGGGCAATTATACATGACAACAGATTCCCCGGCATGCAATCTCGACTAACCAGCGTTAGTGATCACGGTCGTTACAACAAATCCAGGACGTGCAGATCATGCAATTATAACAATCTGTCAATTCCGCCTCCACGGCAACATCCATATCAGGTACGTATGGCCCTTTTCTTCTAGAAGAAGGAAATCAATCGCTTTCCTAATCCTCAGTGCAGACACACACACCCCACCACTGTACTGAAAGTTCTCCTGTTTCAGTCCACCATTCCTCTACACTAACAGTTTTTCGTGCTAGTCCAACCACCACACTAGCAGTTTCATATGCTAGTCCATCCAATAAACAAGAAGTTTTCCTGTTCCAGTCCACATGTCACTCCAGCAGAAATCCTCTGCTCGGTCTACCCACATTTCATTCAAACTACTGATACTCACGCCAGAGGGTCTTAAGCCAGCACCACTTAGTACTCTTAGCATGAAAGATATCTTCTGTGTGTGCTCTGACAGGTAACATCTTCGGGAAGCGATCAAACTTCGCTTGTGGTGGGTCCAATTCATGGTAAGCTGATTTTTAACCACCATATTTTCCCTTCTTAAATTTCATTTGTATTCAATGTGGTATTTGTCTAATGTCAAATTTTGATGAGTACAAGTCCATTGTCGTTTATACTTGTGGTTTACTACCTTGGTAGGTTCTCGCTGCAAGGGGCATCTAATGTGCAAATGAATAATTAATATGATTTATGTACATTGAAAAATAGATCGCGACTAATGAAAACTATCCCAACTTATATAATTTAAAGTGGGAATATGTAAATACGAAGATTTCAAATAAAGAAAGTAAAGCGAGAAAGGAACAAGTACGAGGTCTTTTTTTTTTTTTTTTTTTTTTGTGAATATTTTGGGACACGGAAGTTTTTTTAAGACATTTTTATTCAAAAGAAATAGATAGAGAAGGAGAGCGTCAAATAAAGTTTGTTGTTTTAATTTGGTGGATTTTTTTTTTTTGGGGTGCGGGGTGGGGGGCTCTGATTTTTGCACTTGGCCCCATTTCTCGGCCAGTTTAAACATGCTTCTATATCTAACTTTCCTAAAAAGAAATATTTCAATATTAATTATAGTAAATTCTTAATATTACTTTTTGTTTTGTTTAAATTATCATTTTATCATAATATTTTGTTATTAAATCTATTTATTCATCAAGCAAACGAAAAGACACAAATATACACCAACACTGATAAACATTTGCTAATATTCACAATATTTTTATTGAATATGCCTAATAAACCAAGCTAATCAATTATCATCATCTAAGATACTTCCAAGCATAATGTTGTCAGCTATTAGATAAGGCTCCATGAAAGATTAAAAAAGATTTATAATTTTGCTGACTGTGAAAAAAAAGAAGAGATAATTGATTATCTATAGAGATTTACATTCAACTTTAAAGGAATAAAATGCTTAAAGGGAATATGATGCATTCAAAGTATACAAGTTAGATATCTCATTTATAAAATCTAATAATGTACAGTTATACATTTTAGTACCTCTTTTTTTTATAACTCAAACAATGTTAAAAGATGAGTTATCAACAATACTAGTTTTTCTCCCAAAAAAAAAAAAAATTCGTCCTTGAAAAATTCAGTCGGCCCAAAGCTGGGTTTTGTAGGAAGAGAGAGGAAGTCGACGAGGATCAGCACAAGTCGACGAAGTCTTCGCCAAAAGGAAGCAGCAGCAGATCAGCACAGCAGCCAACAAATCAGAGAACGATCGACCAGTCCGGTCGACCATCCGCAGCAGCAGCAGATCGGTCGACCGGTGTGGTCGACCGACGTGCACAACATGCATAAAGGAGTAGCGGTCGACCGGTCCGGTCGACCGCAGAAGGAGAGCGGTCGACCGCCCGGTCGACCGACTGAAAGTGCCTAACTCTCGGTTAGGCACGGTTGACCGGCCTGGTCGACCGGTGCATATGGTCGGTCGACCGACCGGTCGACCGACAGTCGGGTCGGGCTGTTTCGGGAAAGTGCTGAATTAGAAATCTGTTAAAAGGATGAGCGGATTTCTAGGGTATAAGGGGTTTGTGAATGAAAGAGGCAGAGCTCTATTCATTACCTTTGTTGTAAACATTGTATTGATTCACAAAATCAATAGAAATCTCTCTCTTTCTTGCCCCGAGGACGTAGGCGAAAAGGCCGAACCTCGTTAAAACTATTTTGTGCACTTTCTCTGGGATTGTGTGCTATTTGCTGTGGATAGTATTGTTCTTTTGCATATGAGATCTAGGGTTTCCTCTATTTGGTTGTTGTTCGGTGCACAACAAGTGGTATCAGAGCATCCTAGGTTCTTCGTGGGATTTTCTGGCGATTCGGAGGGCATCGGGGGCTGATTTGGTGGAGATCGTGTGTCGATCTCAGAATAGCGCAAGGAGTGCGCAAGGAATCATTGGTGGAGTAGATCTGGACAGAAACTCATTCTAGGGTTTCGTGAGAAGGTAAAAATCTGATTTTTATCACAGTTGCTTGTCTATCTCCGTTTGGTATTCCGCATTAAATAGAGGATCCAGTTAGAGAGATGGCAGAAGAAAGTACAACAGTTAGGACTATGAATCCCCATCCGAGGATTGACGTGGTGAAGTTTAACGGCACTAACAATTTTGAGATGTGGAGGTGCGAGGTGATGGATGCCCTAAATGCATCGAACCTCGAGGATACTCTACTTCTGGAGAAGAAGCGAAACACAACCACTGAAGAGGAGTGAGAGAAGATGAACCGATCTGCGTGTGGCTTGATTAGATCGTGTCTAACACAAGACATAAAATATCTTGTGTTACACGAGACATCTGCGAAGCAGTTGTGGGAGATCCTTGAAAGGAAATATCTGACCAAGAGTATTGAATCGAGATTGCAGCTGAAGAGCAAGCTGTACGGGTTTCAGATGAAGAAGGGATGCTCCGTGAATGAACATCTAAATCGCTACATGAAGCTTCTTACGGATTTGGTCAATGTGGATGTCAAGATAGATGAAGAAGACAATGCTGTAATCCTCTTGAACTCTCTTCCTGCAGAAGAGTATGAGACATTCACCTTAACCTTCATTAATGGAAGACAGACTCTTGATTATCATGAAGTGTCGTCTGCTTTGGCAAATTATGAGACGAGGAGAAAGGAGAGACAGACTTCTCAGTCAAGCTCATCAGCAGAGGCGCTAGCAGTAAGAGGCAGGGGTTCATATAGGAAGGGCAAAGATGATAGAGGGAGATCAAAGTCCAGGCCGGGTTATAGGGATCTGAAGAAGCACCAGTGTGCCTTCTGCAGAGAATTAGGGCACTGGAAAGTGGACTGTCCAAAGGCTAAAGGGAAGAAGAAGGAGTCGAAGACTGAGGCAAATCTTGCAAAAGTGATTAGTACTCAGAGCAGTAACTCACAGGCAGGTGGATCAGACTCAGACTCGTCGGTTTTCTCATTCTCAGTCACTACTCCCATCGTTGGCTACTCAGGAGAAAATGAGTGGATTCTGGATACTGGCGCTACATACCATGTGTGTCCTAATGGGAATGGTTTTCTAGTTTTGAGAAGCTGGATGGGTGTTCAGTCGTTATGGGCGATGATCATCCATGTATCATGGAGGGTGTAGGGACAATCCAGATAAAGATGTTTGATGAGATGGTAAGGAAACTGAAGGAAGTGAGGTATGTACCTCAATTGAAGAGAAACCTAATCTCTGTTGGAGCTTTGGAGTCATTGGGTCTTGTGGTGTCAATTAAGAAAGGAGTCCTGAAGATGACCAAAGGCTCGATGGTGGTATCGAAGGCCGATCGCAGGAACAATCTTTACCACTTGAATGGTAGTACTGTTACAGGACAAGTGGCGGCTTCTACCAGTTCAGATGAAGACTCAACCAGGCTGTGGCACATGAGGCTGGGACATGCAGGAGAAAAGTCATTGCAAACTCTTGCAAGGCAAGGGTTATTGAAAGGTGCCGGAACCTGCAAGATGGAATTCTGTGAACACTGTATCATCGGGAAGAAGACCAAGGTGAAGTTCGGCACAGCAACACATTGCACCGAGGGGATTCTTGACTATGTTCACACTGACGTTTGGGGACCTACCAAGACTGCATCAATTGGAGGTAACCATTACTTTGTATCGTTTATTGATGATTATTCTAGGCATTGCTGGGTATATACCATGAGACACAAAGGAAAAGTCCTAGAACTGTTTGTGAAGTGGAAGAAGAACTTGGAGAGAAGTACATGAAGGAAAATCAAGGTCCTCCGTTCAGATAATGGAGGAGGATACAAGTCCGATCCTTTCCTTCAGCTATGTCTTGATGAGGGCATAGAGAGACACTTCACAGTGAGGGAGACACCGCAACAGAATGGGGTAGCAGAGAGGATGAACAGGATTTTGCTAGAGAAGGTCCGGTGTATGTTGTCCAATGCCGATTTATCGAAGAATTTCTGGGCTGAGACTTTGGCATATGTATGCTACCTTGTGAACAGGTTGTCGTCGTCTGCGATAGGGGGAAAACTTCTCTCGAGGTTTGGTCGGGAAAAACAGCTGCTGACTATGATTTGCTAAGGGTATTTGGTTGTCCAGCCTATTATCATGTCAAAGATGATAAGTTAGACCCAAGAGCAAAGAAGGGTGTGTTTGTCGGTTTCAAGAGGGGAATCAAAGGGTTCAAGATCTGGGATCCAACGGACAAGAAGTTTCTTCTCAGTAGGGATGTCACTTTTGATGAGGCTTCTATGTTGAAGCCTAAGGTCTCTCAGCAGGTGGAGACTATCAAGACCAAAGCTGTATCGCAGCAGGTGGAGAATGATTCAAATCCACTATCTCTAGAAAGTTCAGCATCGGTGAGGATCATACCTAGGGTGACACAGGGTAATGATCAAGTAGTTGAGGTAGATGCTGATGATGACGAGGGTCAAGAACAGGTCATGGGTGAAGTTCCTGACTCTACTACAGTTGAAAGACAAAGAGAACCACAAAGAAACCAGGTTGGCTCACTACAGATATGGTTGTGGCGTATGCACTTCCGGTCGTTGAGGAGGCTATCCCGTCCACCTTCAGAGAAGCTGAAATCAGTTCGGAGTCGAAGATGTGGAAAGAAGCCATGAAAGAAGAGATGAAGTCTCCCTACAAGAACGACACTTGGGAACTTACTAGGTTGCCCAAAGGGAAGAAGGCGATAAGCTGTAAGTGGGTGTATGCTAAGAAGCAGCGATCTCTCAAAGAAGATTCGGTGCACTACAAGGCCAGATTGGTAGCTAAATGTTGGCCCAAAGGCCTTCCACCCTAGTTTTGATGATGATTAACTCATATAGTTATGTTTACTAATAATCTTGTGTTGTTTAAGTTTCAGATTCATTAACCAAGATATTAGTTGGTGATTAGCTTCAACAAGGTGTTTGGAAGCTTCACAAGTGATTCCAGGGCTCAAGCTTCAAGATCACACATTGCCTAGCCCATGGATGGAGTTTTTGGAGCAAGTCAACTTGAAGATGAAGATCATCAAGAAGACTTAGGTATCCATAATTTAGTTAGTGTGTTTTAGATCCATTTATAAAGTTTAGTATAGTTGATATGCTCAAGTGCACAATACACACACGTTTCATGATTTAGATTTTGGTTTTCATGAATAGTAGATCAAAACAAGTTTACTTTATTTTTATGTATATTAGATATGTTCTAGATATACATACATGCTTTAAACTTGCTAGACAAACTTATTTTGACCTTCCTATTCATGTTTTGGAAAAATCTAGTCTGATAAAAATACAAGTGTTAGTTTTGATAAAATTTGCAAGACTCAAAAATGAATTGATATGATTGATATATGTCTTGAAATTTTTATCACAAGTTTGTGTTTCAATATAAAAATGTTAAAATAAGTTTTATAGAATTTTCAGAAAAGATAAAAGATTTTTATAAAATATTTTTCCCAGTTTTTCTGACCTAGGTTTGTGCTGACAGGCCGGTCAGTCGACCCAGACGATCGACCGCACCATGGGCCGGTCGACCCCAAGGGTCGACCGACGTGCACAGACGTGCACGTCTGGCAGACAAAAACTCAGTCGACATACGGGTCGACCGGGTCTGAGAGCAGAGCTCTCTGTTTGTTTGGGTCGACCGTGCCGATCGACCGTGGTTGCCCAACGGTCACATTTCTGACCGTTGGCGGTCGACCCGGCCGGTCGACCGGTAGCCTGTCAGGCTGCCAGCTCAGCCTAACGGCTAGTTTTCTGATGGGCCTATATAAACCCCATTTCTTTGGGATTTTGGCCAAGATTTTTACAAGAGAAAAATTCCCAGTTTTCCAGAATTTAAAACAAGTTTTCAAAAGAGTTTTTGGGCTTTAAACTTCTCATCTTTATTATTTTGGGTTTTTGGAAAATCAAAGAAAACTAGGATTTTGGGAGATTGTATTGATTTTTATTTTCTATCATCTATTAGAGATTTCCCAAGTAGTTTTTCTTTGTTGCTTGTTTCCAAAAACACTTTGATTCCACACTTGAGCTATCACCTATCCTATTCTATTAGGATCATTTGTTTTGTGGAAAAAGAGAAAAGAAAGAGAGATTGTTTGTGGTCTTTGGAACCACTTGTTGTAAACACCCTTATTCTCTTTGTATCCCTCTTTGGTAGAGGTGATCGGGTGATTGGTTTACTCCCTCTAGTGAGAGGTGGAGATTGGTTGTAACCCTCTTCGGTAGAGGTGTTGTGGTTGTATTGGCTACGGGCCTACCCCTCGGTTGTGAGGTGGTGTTTGTATTGAGAGAGGAGTTCGGTACTCCTTGTGTTGTAACAAATCCTTCTCGGTGAAGGTTCCCTCGGTGGGAGTCCTCGGTGGACGTTATAGTGGATTGAAAATCCTACACGGTGGTGTAGGCGGGGATGTAGAGCAAGGTGCTCGAACCTCGAAACATATCTTGGCCTTTGCGTTTGATCCACTTGTCTCTCTAACTCTCTCTCTTATTTGTGCACAGCATCATTCTTATTGCCATATCATTTATATCATATTGCTTGTGTTGCCTTGCATCTTTCATATTGTTGTATATCCATTATATGCTTGGCTTGCTTGTGTGTGTGCCTCACTTGTACTTAATCAACAAGAGCTTCACATAGCACCTCAACCCATATCTAGGGGAATCAAGAGGAGTTAGTCCAGAGCCCTTCACGGGGAATTCGGCTACACTTGTTGATTGTACTAAGTGTGATTGCAATATTGTTTTAAGCTTCCGCATTTAGCGCACTTAGTTTTGCATTTAGTTCTAGATTAGCACTTACACCTATTCACCCCCCTCTAGGTGTTTTTCAATTAGTATCAGAGCTAGTGCTCCTGATATTAGGCTTAACATCCTAGGAGTGAGATCCATTTGGTTGCTAATCTATTGTTTGCATTTGCTTGTTTGCACACTCATATAGTTTGCCATGGACTTCATGACCCCACCTAGTTTTGACCCTTCTAACATTGTTGTTTGGAAGTATAAGATGTCCATGTACCTAAAGACCCTAGGTTTGCATGTCTTTCTTGCGGCCACCAAGAAATGCTATCTTGGAGATCGCAATCATATAGGGGCCAATGCACAAGCCCTTGAGGCCATTAGAAGCACACTTCCTAAAGATTATCTTATGCATGCTTCTAACCTTGATTCCGCATTTGCAGTGTGGAACATGTTGACAACCACCACCACCTCCGAGCTTCAATTGCCAATCCAACCGGAGGAGTCTAGTGGAGAATCCGACTCTCAATGCTTCATGATCTAAGGGAATGACTCCCTTGAGGTACACTCGGAAACCCACTTAGACAATGATGATGCTAGTTCTTCATGTGATGATAATGTGGATCCCCATGCTTTAAATGAAGAACTTTCAATGTTTGTGAAAAGTTAATAGAAAAATATAATGTTTTTGAAAAAGAAGAGTCTAGGCATTAATAATGAAAATAAAAATTTGATTGCTAGACTTAATGTTGTTTTGCAAGAAAAGGAGGAGATTGCTAATGAGAGGGATTCATTAAAGTCTCAACTTGATCTTGCACTTAAAGAAAATGAGTTTTGAAAAACAATAATGATTGTGAAACTCTTTTGAAGAAAAATGAAAATTTGTCTTCAAAAGTTGATTTTGTTTTAAAAGAAAATAATTCTTTAAAAAGAGAAATTGATTTTATCTCAAAAGAATTAGAAATTTGTTTAAAGAAAAATAACTCTTTGCAAAATAAGATTGATGCACATGTTTGCCATGCTAGGATAGTTTCACACACTCCACCCATTGCATACTCCACTTCTTCTTTGATTGAAAATGATATAAATTTAATTAAGAAGAAAATGGATTGTTTGGGCTCCACTATGAGCCAATGTGCCATGAACCACTCACGTTTGAAAACCTTAGTTCGAAAGAAACAAGTTTCAACTTTTATGCATACACATGCTTCTCACGGACACACCCATCACCATATGTATGCTCATGTGTACACTTGTACACATTGTGGACGTAAGGGCCACCTTACTAAATTTTGTTATGATAGATTACATGTTTCAAATTTAGCAAAGAATTTTGTTTGGGTTAGGAATGATACTAACCCCCATGGACCCAAAAGAGTATGGGTACCAAAGACCACCCCTCCTTTATTTAATGTAGGTGTGGGCTCTCACATGACGTGAGAGTGATGGCACCTTGGAGTGGATGCGTTCCAAGCTTAAAGGAAATCATATGGATGCATCACTTTCAAGGGAAGATTTGGTGGAGAGTACCACCATGGTTTGGAGAACTAGAGCGGTGCCCTCATTGGTTTTGGTATCGAATCTCTAACTCCCTATGTTTACATGCTTTCCATGTTTATCTTTCATAGCATGTTTTTGATGTTTGTTGATTACTATGAAAATATCATGCTTATTAGATTAGTGATATACATGTTTAGTTATTTTGAGACACCCATGTTTAATATGGATAAATTCTTTTGTGTTCTCACTATATGGTTGCTATTGTGTATATCATATTTCTAATAACATGTGGATATTCATAATAATCATGTTTATGTTTATCATGATAATTTTTATATTGTTTTTGATGCTTCATGTTTTGAATATATGTTTAGATGTTAGTTTTCATTAAGACTAGGATTTATACTTGTGCATATAGTGGGTCACAAATAAATCTATATATGTTTGAGCTTGAATGCTTATTTGAACCCATTAGATGTGCTAGTATAGTCTAGTTTTGATGATTCATACATTTCAAACTTGTATTCTCATTTTTGAAATTGTTTTATGAGTTTTCACTTCATGTATATGTGTATTATTGCCAAACTTTAAGATATACATGTATACCCTTTGAGTCATTTGCTTTTCATGCAAATCTTTATTATAGACTCAATTGTATTTAGGGATATGTATGTATACTTATTGTGTTGACAATTCATACATATACCTTGAAATGAAATTTGTTTTGATGAAGATTTAGTTTTTCTTGATCTTGTGTTTAATTGTTTAACTTCATGTATATGTCTATCTTGTCCAAACTATTAGATATACATGTTTATCCTTTTGAGCCACGTGCCTTAATGCATATATTTTGTGGACTCGTTGTGTTTTGGATATATATGTATACTTTAGTTTGTATTAGACATACATATGCCTTGAAGATTAAATAAGTTTTAATGACTTTCAAGTTTTCATTGTTTCAAGGAATTTTGAGCTTAATTGGAAATTTCATAATGCCATGTCACACATTACTTGTACACTCACCATTTTTAAAATATTTCTCATGAGTATTTTTTCATGAGCATGTATGGAGTTTATTGAATATTGAGTGTTTTTAAGTGCTATGTGATTTACATGGGTTTTATGAAAATTATTTTTAGTTCATTCCTTACTTGAAGGATTTCGTACTAGTTAACAAAAATTTCCATTTTAACTAGTTTGTATTCTTCACTTATGATAGAGTTTTTCCAACAAAGCTTATTTTTCAAATCTATTTTTGAAAACCCCTACCCTTTATGGGAGGTTGGATGGGAGATCATGTTCATGAATGCTTTAAAATGAAAATCATTTAAAAACTTGAACCTTGATTGGGAGGTATAGTAATATGATGTATACACTTGATCTTATTGTTATTTCAATTGGTATCATTGAATTTTTTCAATTGGTATCAATCTTGACCTATCTTGTATACTCATATTTGTTTTGTATGTATGTAAGATTTCAATTCCAAGAATATCAATTTCAATTGGTATCTATTTTCCATACATATATATGTTTGTGTTTATGCTAGTGCTTGAGCTTCAATTTTGTTTCAATTGAGTACTTTTAAATTGGTATCAAGCATACGCATTATTCTAGTTTGTATTTCATAAAGGGGGAGAAAATTTGATTTTGTCTTTCAATTGGTATTGTATTCCCATACTTTATGATTGAAAATTCGAATTTGGTATCATATGTTTAAAATGAACAATTCTTACAATTGGTATCAATGTTTCTATGTGAAATCTTTTCAATTGGTAAAACATTTACAATTGGTATCAAAATTTGTGTTTAGACATTCAAAATTTATTATGTTCAATCTCAATTGGTATCAAGATTTTCATGTGTTTTTGCTTAAAAATGGTATCAATATTTTCTTTGTTTGTTTCCTTTCAATTGGTATCAATATGCTATTCTTTGACATATTTTCAATTGATATCTAAATTGATTGTCACCCCTATTTGGTTTTATTTTTGTTTTAGACAAAAAAAGGGAAAACATTATTTTTTTTGACCCTTTGTTGATTCATTGTTTCGAACAAAAGGGGGAGAAATTTTTTTAATTTTGTTTTGATTGTTTACCCCTTTGTTGATGATTGACAAAAAGGGAGAGAATTATTTGTGAGTTTAACATGTTTAACATGCATGAGTTGTTTTATATATGCATAGTTATGCTTTTGCATATATTAAGTTTAATTTAGTTTATGTTTAATTGGTATCTAGAACATGTTTTGTTGTTTTGATAATTGGTATCTAGAACATGTTTTAGTTTTGAACATTTTATTGGTATCTAGAACCTTTTATTATTTTGCATAGATATGCATTCATGTTTAAGAGCTTTCATTGCATATCTTATGTTTATTTGTTTATGCATGAGTTAAGGGGGAGCTTCTTTGAAGCTTAACTTTAATCCATGCATATATAACTCCATGAGTTTTGTCATCATCAAAAAGGGGGAGATTGTTGGCCCAAAGGCCTTCCACCCTAGTTTTGATGATGATTAACTCATGTAGTTATGTTTACTAATAATCTTGTGTTGTTTAAATTTTCAGATTCATTAACCAAGATATTAGTTGGTGATTAGCTTCAACAAGGTGTTTGGAAGCTTCACAAGTGATTCCAGGGCTTAAGCTTCAAGATCACACATTACCTAGCTCATGGATGGAGTTTTTGGAGCAAGTCACTTGAAGATGAAGATCATCAAGAAGACTTAGGTATCCATAATTTAGTTAGTGTGTTTTAGATCCATTTGTAAAGCTTAGTATAGTTGATATGCTCAAGTGCACAATACACACACATTTCATGATTTGGATTTTGGTTTTCATGAATAGTAGATCAAAACAAGTTTACTTTATTTTTATGTATATTAGATATGTTCTAGATATACATACATGCTTTAAACTTGCTAGACAAACTTATTTTGACCTTCCTATTCATGTTTTGGAAAAATCTAGTTTGATAAAAATACAAGTGTTGGTTTTGATAAAATTTGCAAGACTCAAAAATGAATTGATATGATTGATATATGTCTTGAAATTTTTATCACAAGTTTTGTTTCAATATAAAAATGTTAAAACAAGTTTTATTGAATTTTCAGAAAAGATAAAAGATTTTTATAAAATATTTTTCCCAGTTTTTCTGACCTAGGTTTGTGCTGACAGGCCGGTCGGTCGACCCAGACGGTCGACCGCACCATGGGCCGGTCGACCCCAAGGGTCGACCGACGTGCACAGACGTGCACGTCTGGCAGACACAAACTCGGTCGACCGTACGGGTCGACCGGGTCTGAGAGCAGAGCTCTCTGTTTGTTTGGGTCGACCGTGCCGGTCGACCGTGGTTGCCCAACGGTCACATTTCTGACCGTTGGCGGTCGACCCGCCGGTCGACCGGTAGCCTGTCAGGCTGCCAGCTCAGCCTAACGGCTAGTTTTCTGATGAGCCTATATAAACCCCATTTCTTTGAGATTTTGGCTAAGGTTTTTACAAGAGAAAAATTCCCAGTTTTTCAGAGTTTAAAACAAGTTTTCAAAAGAGTTTTTGGGCTTTCAACTTCTCATCTTTATTGTTTTGGGTTTTTGGAAAATCAAAGAAAACTAGGGTTTTGAGAGATTGTATTGATTTTCATTTTCTATCATCTACTAGAGATTTCCAAGTAGTTTTTCTTTGTTGCTTGTTTCCAAAAACACTTTGATTCCACACTTGAGCTATCACCTATCCTATTCTATTAGGATCATTTGTTTTGTGGAAAAAAGAAAAGAAAGAGAGATTGTTTGGGGTCTTTGGAACACTTGTTGTAAACACCCTTATTCTCTTTGTATCCCTCTTTGGTAGAGGTGATCGGGTGATTGGTTTACTCCCTCTAGTGAGAGGTGGAGATTGGTTGTAACCCTCTTCGGTAGAGGTGTTGTGGTTGTATTGGCTACGGGCCTACCCCTCGGTTGTGAGGTGGTGTTTGTATTGAGAGAGGAGTTCGGTACTCCTTGTGTTGTAACAAATCCTTCTCGGTGAAGGTTCCCTCGGTGAGAGTCCTCGGGGGACGTTATAGTGGATTGGAAATCCTACACGGTGGTGTAGGCGGGGATGTAGAGCAAGGTGCTCGAACCTCGAAACATATCTTAGCCTTTGCGTTTGATCCACTTGTCTCTCTAACTCTCTCTCTCTCTCTTATTTGTGCACAGCATCATTCTTATTGCCATATCATTTATATCATATTGCTTGTGTTGCCTTGCATCTTTCATATTGTTGTATATCCATTATATGCTTGGCTTGCTTGTGTGTGTGCCTCACTTGTACTTAATCAACAAGAGCTTCACATAGCACCTCTGTTGGCCCAAGGTTACAATCAACCCATGTTTAGTGTATTTTGATGATTACAAAACATATTAGTTATTTGTACTAATATAAATTGTTGTTTAAGTGTGTTTCAGGTTTATATATTAAAGAGATGAATTCTTCCCTAAAGGAAGGTACATTGGACTCAAGACAAGTCAAATTGGGCTCAAAGTACAATATTGAAGATCAAGTGAAGATAGCCCATCTTGAAGTCTTGAAGACCTAGAAGTTTGTAAGTTTAGTTTGTTAAAGATTGAATATGTGAAATTTGGCTCTAGGATTTGCACACACATTTGTTTTGAATGTTTCTATGTTTTTGAAAATGTTTATTTCTAAGTTTATGCCTTGGTTTATACATACATGTACTCAAAGCTTTATATCTTCAAAAATGTATTTAAAACATGTATATAAACAAAGTTCAGCATAACACTTAGTTCCAGAGTTTTTAAAAGATTTTTTACAAATTTTTCTAACTCAAAAATCTGCCCAGAAAAAGACTATTTCAGGCAGACCGGTCGACCGGCAGTCGACCGGCTGCTATGTCCGGACATGCACAGGTTGTGCATGTCTGTCGGTCGACCGGACCAACAGACCGGTCGACCGAAAATAGATGTTTGCTCTCTGTATCTTTTCGGTCGACTGGGTCGGTCGACCGATAGAAGGAAACTGTGTTTCCTAATTGAGATCGGTCGACTGGCAGTCGACCGGAGCCCCAACGGCTCTTTTGCCAGCAGGGACCCGGTCGACCGGCAGTCGACCGGTAGGCCTGCAACAAGCCATAACGGCTCTTTCTTCTTTTGGAATTTCTGAAAAACTGTTTTTGGTTTTCTCTTTACAGAGTTTTTAGGAGTTGTTGGGACTCTTTTTCTGATCAAATTAGCTGGAAAAATCAGAGTTTTTAACCTATTCTCTCCCTATAAATAGTGGGGAATAGGCCTTAGTTATTTACCAAGAAAAATACAAGTTTTCATTGTTTTCAAGTGAAAGAGAAAAATAGTTTAAAGCTTTCATTTCCATTCTTTCAAATTGGTTTTTCAGTTGTTGTTTGATCTCTAATATCACTCTACAACTGAAGCTTTTCTCACCACACTTCATAGAGCCAAAAATTTCATATTCTTTCTATAGGTGAAGTTGTAAAAGAGTGAGAGTGTTTGTAAAAGAGTGTTGTGGTCTAGTTAAAGATCACTATTTGTAATCCTTGTTCTTGTGGAGACAAGCTCCTCGGTGGAGTTTCTTTGTAAGGTGAAGCTACGGGCTTGAGGTCTTTGGAGGCCTAACTTGTACGGGATCCTAAGGGGATAGTGGAAACCCTTCACGGAGGTGAAGGCGGGGACTAGAGCAACGGGCTCGAACCTCGAAACAAATCATCCTTGTTTGCGATTGCCTTTGCGTTCTTCTTGCTTTCAATTTCTCTTGTTTTATATTGCCTTGAATTATTTGCTTGAGTAACTAACCCTCTACTTGTGGAATCTTGTGTTGCTATACTTGTTGTGTTACATTGTGAGCCTTTCATTTTCATCATCATACTTGACATTGATCAATCACACCTCAATACAACACGGTTGCATTGCGCACCTCTAACCCATTTAAGGGGAATTGGGAGGAAGGAGTTCAGAACCTCGCAAGGGGTATTCGGCTCTTAGTCGTGTTTTTGAGAGATTGTTGCATCACTCATTTCATAAGTTTAAAAAAAGATCATTAGATTAGCTATTACACCTATTCACCCCCCTCTAGGTGTATTTCAACCTCAACCCATATCTAGGGGAATCAAGAGGAGTTAGTCCAGAGCCCTTCACGGGGAATTCGGCTACACTTGTTGATTGTACTAAGTGTGATTGCAATATTGTTTTAAGCTTCCGCATTTAGCGCACTTAGTTTTGCATTTAGTTCTAGATTAGCACTTACACCTATTCACCCCCCCTCTAGGTGTTTTTCACTAAAGGCTATGCTCAAAGGGAAGGAATTGACTATAATGAGGTATTTTCTCCTGTTGTGAAGCATTCGTCAATTCGTATCTTATTGACTTTGGTGGCACAGTACGAGTTGGAGCTTGATCAACTCGATGTAAAGACCGTCTTTCTCCACGGCGATCTAGATGAAGAGATTTACATGACTCAGCCAACAGGGTTCAAGACTACAGGGAAGGAAGAAATGGTGTGTAAGCTGAAGAAGTCGCTATATGGACTAAAGCAGTCTCCAAGACAGTGGTACAAGCGGTTCGACAGCTTTATCAGAGGAAAGAAGTACACACGCAGCCACTATGACCCATGTGTGTACTACAACAAGCTACCGACAGGGGAGTATATCTATTTACTTCTGTATGTATATGATATGCTTATTGCTTCAAGGTCTAGATCTGCGATTGATGCACTGAAGAGGGATATATCTTCAGAGTTTGAGATGAAGGATCTTGGTGAAGCAAGGAAGGTGCTAGGCATGGAAATCATAAGAGACCGAAGGGTTGGCAGGGTGTGCTTGACACAGAAGGGGTATTTGCAAAAGGTACTTCAGAGGTT
This sequence comes from Agave tequilana, assembly GCA_038442645.1. NCBI lineage: Eukaryota > Viridiplantae > Streptophyta > Magnoliopsida > Asparagales > Asparagaceae > Agave > Agave tequilana. The sequence goes on along the minus strand of JAVJIF010006243.1, from coordinate 70,485 downwards.
CAACATCAGCAAGGATGCGAAGTCTGTAAGTACACCACTGGCTTCTCATTTCAAGTTATCTGCTAAGATGTCTCCAAAGAATGTTGAAGAACGTGAGTACATGACTCACGTCCCATATGCTAGCGCAGTCGGTAGTCTTATGTATGCTATGGTGTGTACGAGACCTGATCTATCACAAGCTGTCTCTATGGTCAGTAGATATATGCATGATCCGGGACAGGGTCATTGGGAGGCAGTGAAGTAAATTCTGAGGTACATCAAAGGTACCATTAATGTAGGTCTGGTATTTGAGAAGGACTCCACGGGGAAGCAAGATTGTATCGGATATGTTGATTCTGAATATGCTGGTGACCTTGACAAGCGCCGGTCTACAACGGGGTATGTTTTTACATTCTCTCAAGCACCGGTGAGTTGGCGCTCCACACTACAGTCTACCGTCGCATTGTCTACCACAGAGGCCGAGTATATGGCCATGACGGAGGCTATGAAGGAGGCAATCTGGCTTCAAGGCTTGCTTGATGACTTGGGGGTGGATCAGGATCTTCTGAAGATCAACTGTGACAGTATGAGTGTTATTTACTTAGCCAAGAATCAGGTATATCATGCACGGATGAAGCACATCGATGTCAGGTTCTATTTTGTTCGGGAGATTCTAGATGAGGGTGATATTGAGCTGCTGAAGATTCACACATCAGAGAATCCCGCCGACATGCTTACCAAGGTGGTGTCAGGAGTCAAGTTTGCACATTGCAAGGCTTTGCTCCACGTCCTTCATGTAGCTTGTTGAAGCTTTTTTTTGGATGAACTACGGATGGCTTGATCCCTTGGGCAGGGTACGTAGGCAACCACACTGGTGCAGCCACCTTCGAGTCGATGGTCAGTTCGGCTCAGATTTAGAGAAATCTTCACCGAGGTGGAGAATTGTAGGAAGAGAGAGGAAGTCGACGAGGATCAGCACAAGTCGACGAGGATCAGATCAGCACGGCAGCCAGCAAATCAGAGAACGGTCGACCGGTCCGGTCGACCGTCCGCAGCAGCAGCAGATCGGTCAACCGGTCCGGTCGATCGACGTACACAACATGCACAAAGGAGTAGCGGTCGACCGTCCGGTCGACCGCAGAAGGAGAGCGGTCGACCGCCTGGTCGACCGACTGAAAGTGCCTAACTCTCGGTTAGGCACGGTCGACCGGCCCGGTCGACCGGTGCATATGGTCGGTCGACCGACCGGTCAACCGACAGTCGGGTCGGGCTGTTTCGGGAAAGTGCTGAATTAGAAATCTGTTTAAAAGGATGAGCGGATTTCTAGGGTTTAAAGGGTTTGTGAATGAAAGAGGCAGAGCTCTATTCATTACCTTTACTGTAAACATTGTATTGATTCACAAAATCAATAGAAATCTCTCTCTCTTTCTTGCCCCGAGGACGTAGGCGAAAAGGCCGAACCTCGTTAAATCTGTTTTGTGCTCTTTCTCTGGGATTGTGTGCTATTTGCTGTGGATAGTATTGTTCTTTTGCATCTGAGATCTAGGGTTTCCTCTATTTGGTTGTTGTTCGGCGCGCAACAGGTTTTACTCCAAGCAATTTGCTCAAAAGATATAAGGATTATTTCTTGTGAAGTAAAATAATTACTTAAATGGACTATCATATTGTTTATGATTCAACTTTTTCTAATCAAAATATATAATTTTGCTTCTTATGTCTTGGACTCCTTTTTAAGTATTTTATTGAGTGTTTGGAAAGTTGCAAGCTTGCTTCTTTGGGAAAGACATCACATCTGACAAAATTATCAAAAGAATTGGAGAATCAAGCAACTGCCATGCACACTTAAAATCTACATTTGAGGAATAACTACTGGCTTAAGTTTAGAAATATTGAGTGGGGCCATCTCAAGAAAATTGCGGGGACCTTAGGGGATTATAGGCCCCTCAAGGCTCTACTTGGCTCCGTTCATGTTTGGCTATGTTTAGGTTCATGTTTGATTATGTTTAGGTAAAGAGCCTGTTTGATTGTCATAAGTGATCGTAAGCCGTAAGTGATAGTAAGTTGCAAGTCGTAAGTAGTAAATTTTTTCACAGTTGTAAGTGAGTTACATGCAAATAAGATATTAAATATTAAATAATTAAATTTAATTTAAAAAAATTAAATATATATATTAAATATTAAAAAAGTTAAAATTAGTAAATTTTAAATATATTAAATATCAAATAATTAAAAAATTAATCTAATAATCAAAGTTTATTAAATTTACATTAATATTACTAATCTATAAATAATGTAAGAATTAAAAATAATTATATTAATCTAGTAATAAAAAAAGATTAATATAGTAATAAAAAAGATTCTAAAATTAAAAATTAATAAATTATTAATAAAATATTTAATCTAATAATTATATTTAATCTAATAATTAAAATTTCTCATAATTTAAAAAGATTAAACTAACAATAAAAGAAACTTTTAATATAATTACAATTAACTGTTTGCAATACAGATTTGCATGACTACAAATTACTTGTTTGTACTGCAAGTGAGCTATAAGTGAGATTTGCGTGATCACAAAATTAATTGTTTGCATTGCAAGTGGATCGTAAGTGAGATGCAATTACATTTTACGACTTATGGTCCAACCAAACATCATAAGTCGTAAGTCATAAGTTGCAATTGTCACTTACGATTTACAAACCTTTATGGTGAAACAAACATGCCCAATGTCTAACATTTCTAGCAAAATAAAAGCAAAACAAACATATTTGAGTAAGAAAATCTTTCAGTTTTTAGCTTGTGAAAATTATATGTTAGCAGAGAAATTTTGGATTTGGAATATCCAAATCGAAAATTTTATTGCATTTAAATTCTCAAGTGTATCATTACTTTCTTTGTGGGTTTAGATCTGAAGATGGATTTATGAGTTTATAGTGGATCCGCAAGCGGATCTTGTAATATCCAACCCGAATAGAGTTCATTAACACGGGACCACCCCCTCGATCAGACGCGAACCAAACCAGCCAACCCGAACCAAATCAATTTGTGCATCATTATTTATATATTTTCTGGATTGCTTAATTGGGAAAGGTTACGAGAAAAAAGAGCCGTTGTTATCAAATACTGTACCACTTAATCCCATTGCCAAATCGCCTCTCATCGCCTCTTATTTTAAAAATTGACTCTCAGCAAGATGCTGACACGTGTTCAAGTAACTAAGTCTTTTTTTTTTTTGAAGTTTTCGCGACAGTCAACTGTCTCCATCACTACGGACCCTCTCGAGAGCATCCACAGTTCCTAGAATCACTCCTATCCGAACTCAAATTAAACTTCAAAGCCCCGCCATCTAGAACTGTAATAAAGCGGACCCCTGTTCTTAAGGCATCACTCTCTGGAGTCACCAGCAGTTCAACATCCCTCGACTTCACCTGAAAGTCCTCAGTAACAACTGCCGAAATCTCCGCCTGCAATTACACCGACTCTTCTCTCCCACGTTGAAGACGTGCAACGCCCATGTGCTTAAAGTGGACAGTTACTAAATTTCCTGTATGTAATTCAACCATCACGCCAACAATCACAACTGTTACAACAAATTCGCGCATGAATATCGTGCAACTACGCAAATCTCGCGAATGCCACATCCACCTCAGGGCCTACAGTTTAGTATAAATAGACCTTCTTCTCCAGGAGGAAAGAGACCCCAACCTTCCACTAGGACCGTGAACTTTCTATCAGATCTCAACTCAAAGAAACACTAATACATACTTAACCCGCGAATTATAGTGAATTTCCCTTCTCCCTGCGGTTTTTTCTCAATTTGAGCTTCCACGTAAAAAATATCGTGTCTTCATCTGCTTCCTATGTTGTGTTTATTATTTTGTTTTTATACTTCAAATACAAGCTCTTGTTTGTGATGTGGATCGACCGTCTGATCAGCCGCAGCGGAAAATCACCACCACAAAGTTTAATGATGTTTGACATTTTTGTAATTTAAATATAAAGTATCCTCAATCTTTGTCGCATCATATAACAAGCAAAATTCTTTTGATGTACAATCTTTTGATGTAACACACTAAATCCTAACATTTTGGGTCGAATAGGATATGGGCTTCATGCGTCTGGCCCTCTTCCTCCGGCCGAAGATGAAACACTACCCGATTAGAATTCATTTTCCTTTTTCAAATTAATTCTTTCATTAGATTAGAAAGAATTAGATGCCATCGTCGTTCATCGGAGAGTCGCAGCAGCAGCAGCAGCAGCAGCGATGGCGGCAGTGAGCTTGGCAAGCGCCGAATCCGATATTCTTTTCTTTTTGGTTCATGTAGCCTATCCCAAATACTTGGGACAAATGACTTAGTTGTTGTTGTTGTTGATATTCTTTTCCTTTTGTTGGGGCTGATGTGAGCGACAATACTTACATGACAGTCTATGAATTTATTGTTTTTGTTTCTATACATAAAAAGGCAATTCTTATCCACCATCCGTCTACATTCGAATATAAATGGGAGCGTGAACATTCCTTGCTCCAGTTGCTCTGAAATTTTATAAAAAAATAATCCGATTATGTGATGATGGAAGGTGCTGCAGGAAAATTGTGCTGTCTGCACAGATGCATTGGCTGTGTAATGCTTGAATGAAGGATTGGAAGACAGCACAAACAAGAGTTGAACTGTGGGGAAATTGTCCGGCAAGGTGTTCAGGGCGATGTCGGCTGGTTGATGATGTCTGAACCCAAATATACCCAAGCACCTAGTGTTGATAAGTCTAAGAGGATGATGCATTTGGGCAAGAGAGATATTGGTTTATCAAAACCGGTCGAGGAGAAGTTTTCTACTGTGACTCATATAAAAATTTTATCCGTCTGTCCGTCGTCTCCTTCTTCTTTCTCTCTTAGCTCTCCTTATTTCTTCATCTCTCCCCCTTCCTCTTCCTTCTGATTCATTGGTCGATTTTTCATTGATATTAACGGTATACTAGTATAGTTTGCTGTCAGGATTCAAAGATTTTAGACAAGTCATGTTTCCGCAAAGAAAATATTAAGATCAGTTTCTTAGCCGATGAAAACCTAAACCAATCTCTCGAATTCTGATTGAGTACTCTGGGACTACTCTTCTCACATAACTGCGAGGATCGATTCCGGTGGACAGAGAAGCCAGCAGGAGCGTTTATATTGAAAGAATACTCTCACAGAATGCTTTCTCAATCTTGAGGGGCCCAGCTGCTGGTGCAAACATACTCAATGAATGCTGTTTTTCAGTTCTAATGTTAATGAATCATGAATGCTGTTTTCAGTTCCGATATATTTTTTTTTTAACCGTTTTTACAGACAGCTGGTAGGCTGCATGCACATGTGGATTAGGTGTGGGCCAACTTCCCCTGCAGCCGTTAGAAATAGAAAAAGGGAATAAAAAGAAAAGACTTGCTTTTTAATTATCGCAGGCGCCCAGATTTCTTTGTTGCCGCAGCAAACCCAAAACCCTCTCGCCGCTGCCGCTGCTGTTGGCACACGACACCAACAGCAACCAGTTTGGTCGGTCAATCGATCTCTCATTTCTGGCTGGTGGGTTTGATTCTTTTTTGTTACTAGAAGGAATTAAACATAGCAAGCAAGCAAAAATAACCGGAAGAAGAAGAAGATGGCGGTGGCGATGGGCGGAGGGATCGTGGGTGGTGGGGTCAACGGCGACGTGGGGAAGGCGCACTCCGTGATGGCGGTGGTGCAGATGATAAACGCGGGGTATCACGTGATACCAAAGCGGGCACTCAATGTGGGTATGAATCAGGTCGTCTTCTGCGTCTTTCGCGACCTCCTCGCCCTCTCCATCCTCGCCCCTGCCGCCTTCTTCCACGATCGGTGACTAACCCTAGCCACCCTTACTCTCCTTCATCCCCCCTTTTAATTAATTAATTAATCAATACTTCAATCAGTTTCATTGAATTATATGCGGAATTTCTTTATAGAACGATTCTGATTCTGATTCTTTCCTTGAATTTAATTTTGATTGCCCTTTGTTGTTTCATCCCTTCTGCTATTCTGTGTCTGAATTCACCCTTTGCGTGCATAAAAACTAATCCACCTTCACCCTTCTTTCTCTCTCAAATTAAGTTTTTTTTTATATAATTTTAAGACGAATTTGTGAAATAAAGTAGAAGCCTGCAGTCTCTATGAGTTGGATTTGGTAGATGGATCTAGAGCCACATGTTTAATTAGTACTGGTCATCATAAGATAGGACTAGGTTATAAGGGAATATGATACTAAATTTTGTTTCTATCAGCAACTGCTTTTTTGTTAAGCACTTAATTGGATCCAATTAAGCTAATAGCCAATTAAACTTGATTTTGTTCTCCGAGTCATATGTTGCCTTGGTCTTTTTATCCCGGACAGATTAGGCTAGTTGTGTGTGATTAGATCATGGTTCTCGAAGAGCTGGTGCATAGTATTTTATTTTATTTATTTTATTTTTATTTTTGGGAGAATAGGCAGTAGCCTTGTATAAGCAGGGTGGGGATTTGAACCAGAGACCTGTTACACACTGAGCAAAGGCTTTATGATTGTATTACATCGACACTTGCATTTTTCTTAATATCATGCTCATGTAGTTTAACTTGATTTTGATGTTTGACAGAAAGATCTGAGCTCCACTAAATCGTCGCCTCTTCATATCATTCTTCATTCTCAGACTAACAGGGTGAGATTATTTCTTGTAGTTGTTTCATTTTGTCTCATTTATCATTTCTTTGTTCATTTGATCCGCCAAAGAATTCTTATTCTATCACCGGCTAATATGACTGAATCAACATTGTATTATTTGTCCAGGATATTTGGCAACCAGCTTTTATTTCTTATTGGTCTTAGCTACACAAATCCAACTTACGCTGCGGCTATCCAGCCTTCAATACCAGTGTTCACATTTATTTTTGCTGCAATAATGGGGTGAGTTGCTTCCTTATTTCATTTAGAGTATTGCAGATTTTATTTGCTCTGTGCTTTTCTTAACTCATTTACAAATTTACTGCTTACAGCACTGAAACTGTGAACTTACTTACAAATGAAGGTAGAGCAAAGGTTGGAGGCACTGTCATTTGTGTTTTGGGTGCCATATTAATGGTTTTATATAGGGGACCGGCTATAATTGGAAACAGCGACTATGACCTAGCAGTTCAAAGTGAAATAAGTGCTAAATCTCAGCCTGAACCCGCTGGATGGTTGGCATCTGGATTGATTGATATTGGTCTTGAACATTGGCATCTTGGGGTCTTATGCTTAATAGGAAACTGTTTATGTATGGCTACTTATCTTGCCCTTCAGGTATTAAAACCTCAAAGGCATCAAGTGTCTTCTTTATCTAGTTTCTTAAGAAATTTTTGTGTCCATTGTGGTTTTTATTTTGCACAATACTGATACAATGTTTTACTGATTTCAGGCTCCAGTCTTGGCAAAGTACCCTGCCAGCTTATCACTGACTGCATATTCATACTTTTTTGGGGCACTATTGATGGTAATATCAGGTTTATTCGCAACCAATGAGTATGCAGATTGGACCTTGACAAAATCTGAGACAACTGCAGTTTTATATGCTGTAAGTTTTAACTGAACTTTTGTAATTGTGGTCTCGAGATAGCTCAAGCAAATTAGGCACTCTCGGAGAATGTTCTCCATTTCAAACCTTTATTGATCTTTGAACTGTCGTTTCCATGAATTTTGTTTGAAATAGATGTTTGTTATCACTGATATATTTGTAGAAGAATAGTTATTGAGAAAATGAGTAGGGAATGTAAAATGAAGAGGTAGATAATTGTTTGCCCTAAGGTTCGAGAACTCAGTTTCAGTTTCGAAACCCTTCTTTTATTGAAACTTTCGATCAGTGTTGTTATTTCTTATATGTTTCACTTCAAGTTTCTATTTTAGTTTCAATATGTATGAGCATGTAGGCAACTTTGATTCTTTGCATGTACAGTGCCCAAAAGCACAGGATATGAACATTTAGGCCAGGTGTGTTAAACCAAGAGTAGTGAACTTTTGATGCTAGCCTAGCTAACCCAAAAGTTTATCCAATTTTAATTCTAAAGCCATCAATTTAAAAGAAACTTAAGATTATAATTAGAATGTAAATTAACTATCTAGCGATGATCTAATTATAAATTAGGATATACAGATTTTGGTTGGTTGTATAAGTTAAAAAGAGATAAAAATCATGGTTTCAAATAAATGCTGATTCTAATATATATCGGCAATATCGTATCGGGTTTTAAAGTACCTGATACGATATTAACCCTATAATATCGACTGATATTGATGCCGATATTGCCGATATTGATGTCTGATATTCTCGATATTGACGTTCGATATTGATGATATTGATAACAAAAACCATTGATCGATCCTATATTGATACTGAAATTATAAACCATGGATGAAATTATTAATATGGGACATTATATTTTCCGCTTTTTCTCTTTGTTTTGAATTTTTTTGTAGGTTTCAATATGTTTCATCCAAAACTTATCCAAAATCACCAGCACCAAATGAATACTGCCTAAAACTTAGCTAAATTGAAACTTCATGCTAATTTCGGCAATACTCACCGAAATTGTAACAAACCATCTAAACCTCATACCTCGGTTTACTCATCGTCGGTGGACAAAGAAAACCAACGTAGTGGAAATATCGTAGGAGTAAAGCGGCAACACAAGGCTCAGAGTTCAAGGGAATTAGAAGCGCTTTAAGAGGCAAAAAATGCCATTTTTTCTTGAAAATTAAAAATAGATAAATTGAATACAGAACTACAAGGCAGAAAATTTTAAAAGAAATAGAAAACTAAGAAATTGTGTATCTGATACAACAATTAAGTAATTAACACCAAAACTATAATGAAATAATAAATATCAATATGAAAAAAATGATATTACAGACAATGATGCAATGCAAAAAACTTTAGAATCTTGACTTGGAGCTATAGTGTCCAAAAAGGACAAAGTGAAAGCAAGGGAATGCTTTAGCAGATTCTTTTGCAACCAAGGTTTGAGGTTTCACCGATTTCAGCTCGACTTCGACATTTTTGTCTCGATTCCATTGAGTACCAGTCTGATGAAACTGACGTGATATTTCAGTTTCGGAAGTTTTGGCCGATACACATTTGGTATCAGTCAGTTTTGATAAATTTCAGATAGGTTCGGTAAGTTTCATATGAAACATAACGGAAATCTTAAAAAATAAAAAAACAACAGAAGAAAGAGAGCAAATGTAATGTTTCTAATTAATAATTTCTGCCGTCCTTTAACTTCTACAACCATCTGAAATCATTTTGTCCCATTTTTCATAGATAGATCACAATTAGATAATTTAATTTAGTTTTGATTATAATCTTAATTTATCTTTAGATTGACAAATATCATGTTAATTTATATTTATTTTTGGTAGCTAATTGAGTATCAAAATTTTACTTCTCTTGATTTAACACTTGCTCAACTTACACAGTTACACGTTCATATTGTGTTCTTTTGTTATAATAATAAAAGGTACCTACATGTTTATATACACTAACACCGAAACTGAAACTTGAAAAAAACTGTTGAAACTAACGAAACTAATCGAAACCTTCGATGTAAGAAGAATTTCAAATCGAAACCGAATTCGAAACCGAATCGAAACCTTCGATGTAAGCAAATTCGCAATAATGGGAAACTTTGTAGCATGGACACTTCTATCATGAAGCTATTGTGACCGAAACATGTTCGACACACGTATCGTGTGTATTTTAAAGTACGTGTAACGTCCATTTCAATATTATCGTGTCCGTTCAATATAGATGGGAAATACCGAATTCAGGCAGCCGCATCCCCTCATTATTGATATTTAAAATCCCATAAGGTGAGTAGGCGGGAAGGAAGATGGAGAGAAAAGAAGAGAAGGGAATGAGAGTCTAGGGCATACTTGCCCTTAATCTTATATAATTATCTCTTCAAGTATAAAAGACAATAGCCTTTCATAATATAACTATAAAATAGCTCATAATGCTCCCATCAAGTTGGAGCATGTACGTTGTATGTGCCCATTTGTTTCTTATACATTGTACCCTTGACTTTCCTAGGGGTTTAGCAAGTAAGCTTGCAAGTTGATCTCAAAATCAACATGTCCAGGAGAGATGACTCTCTCTACAAGTTTAGAACTTCTCTTGAACAAAATGATTATCAACCTAAATGCTAAATGTGTTTTGTTTGTTCATTGGAAATCCTGTTTTAAATATCGGCCTAGTCAGCCGATATATCGCCTGATCTATCTCCTTTTTTGTTTGTTGTCGATACGATATGGGAAAATCGTTCGCCATATCGTTTGCAACAAAAAACGACCGGCATTTGAAATATCGGCCGATAAATCGCCCGATATTGGCCGATAAATTGCCTGATATATTGCCCGATATGAAATAACTTATTTATTGCACGACTACGTGCAAATGTACATTGTTTTTTTACTGTATTTACAAACATATTACATTATTTTTATTAGGTAGATATTTATGACTCTAAACCAACTTTTAGTTATCAATATTTCATTATATATAGTGTCTGATATGAACGCCCGATATACGCGCGTATCCTTAATATCTCCCCCGATATCCGATATCCGATATGAAAAACCCCATCAATACGATCCCATATCCGATATTTAGAACCTTGATTGGAAACTTCATTGGTTGTACATAAATTGTTGATTAATTATCACAATGCAAGTTCATATGATGTAGATCCATAAATCCAAACTCTTCCATCATATAGTTCAACCACATTAACTCAGAGGTAGTGTGGGTCATGGCTTTATGTCCAACTCTCCACTCCGTCGGCCATTGCCTCTTGCTTTTTCACAATAGTAAATTTCTTCAACAAACACATGATAACCATGGTGAGCGTTCTGTCAGATGAAGCACCATCCTAATCTGTATTCGTGAGTCCTTTAATATGAGAGTTACCATGATTTTGATAAGAACTTTGTCACCCAGAGCACTCTTCAATTACCTCAAGATACAAACTACTGCTTCCCAATGGGAGGTTCTAGGAGCACAAATGAATTGACTGATTGCACTTACAAACAGGAGATGTGTGGGCTTGTGACTGATAAATTGTTCTATCCTGACCGTTGATAGTTTTACTTTCCAACCAGTGTTCTTTACATATCAGATAACATAATAATTCACATTTATTGCAATGCTAAGAATCCATTAGAGTATCCAGTGGCTTTGATCCTAAAATTTTCAGCTTAATTCAAGTAAATCGAGCTCATTTTTCCTGGGACGTAAAAACTCGAAGCTTTGACTTTGCAACACCCAAGAAATATTTCAATTTCCCAAATATTTAGTCTGAAATTTGTTTCCTAGAAATCTTTTAAACTCATGAATACCTTTGTCATTGTTCGTGATAATCGTAGTGTCATCCACATACACAATTAATATTTGGTCCTCGCTATAGTGATTTTGTAGAAGACAAAGTGGTCACTATATGCCTTTTATGACCAAACCTGATCGAACCTTTTGAGCCATGCTCTAGGGACTATTCAGACTGTATAACGACTTCATGTATTGACTCGTGAACTTCCTCAAGTGACAAGACAATTCCTGACTTTCTCTGAGCAACAAACTTAGGTGGTTCCTCCATATACATTTCCTCGTGCAGATCACCACAAAGAAAGGCATTTCCAATTTCGATTGATGTACCGGCAATTAAATGCAAGAGCCAAAATCTAACAGGAGCCTAGCAATAGGTGAAAAAAGGTCTTGGCCACAATCTATCACGTGTTGGGTGTTGTACACCATTACTACTAAGTAATCGATAGAATTGAAATTTTGCAGATACTAAGTGCCAACCAAGCATAATCCGACTAAAACCAACTTTGGTCTTCCCACGTGGAAGAGATAATCCTGAGTACTGCTTCTGTTTTTGAAGCAAGCATCTCCTCTTCCATAGCATTCTTTATCCACAGTGAGGAGGTGCATTAAAGTGTCTTTAGAATGTGAAGAAGAGGTGATCTCATGATTCAAAATTAGAGATAGAATAGGAGGGCACATGAGCTCTTTCTCTTGCTTTGTGCAAGAGGAATATCGAGGTATGAGTTGAGAAGTTGTGGAGTTGCAATAGGAAATGATGATGAGGATTGAACACGTGCAAGATCTATTGACTAATAGTTCATTGGTGGATGAGCAAAATATAGTGGAACACAATATACCTAGCTTGACAATTTTAGATTGGGCTGATTCAATTACTCGGAAGGAAGAATATAATTATTTAAGATATGACACCCGACTTAACTCTCTATACATTGGGGAGGAAGAGGAATGGGCGTCTCTGAGAATAGAACGTATTGATTGAATAAATGTGACATAAGTGCGAACCAAACATCGTTGAAGTGAAGTATTATATACCGATAACCCTTGCACAAGGATATCCTAAGAATATGCATTTAGTGGCTCATAGGTCAAGCTTATAAATACTTGAGGTAAGATGATGAACAAAGCAGACACGTGTCACACATCCAACCCAAATACATGTATGTTAAAGGAAAATGTGTAGTCATTGTGGAAGAACATTGAGAGCGACAACGTGATGGTGGTTATAGATGCACACCCTTTCACTCAAACTCTTTTCATTAAACACATTCTTATTGAATACTTCACGACTTGCGAAGTTTGTATGCCTAATTCTGGTTCTGGTTGCAATTAAAAAGTGTGATTACCGTCATGATTGGTTCCCAAGTGTCTGGGATGCTACTGTCACGGGATGGATCTACTGCAAAGAATCAAAGAATTTATGAGGAAAATGCCTCGTTATTTGGAAACCTCACGATTATTTCCTCAAACATCTTGAGCGCATTCTCTAATTCCTACTACTAAGTTTTTTCTCCCTAAGGTAGCATTCTTCGTCTTTGCAAACTGTTGACAAAGAATTATTTTTTCTTCTTACAGTCATTAAAACCAGAGGGCTATGTACATCCTTCTGAAAAAAGTACAAAAAGAAAAAGGTAGAAAAACTTGTCAAAAAAGAAAAAAAAAGAGGATTTCGAAGATAAAACAAATACATAACTAAGTAAAATATTAGAAATATTTTTGGGGAAAGCTAAAATAAAATAAATTTCAACGCAGTGATTATGTGCTAAAGCAAAGGAATTTTATGTCTAAATATAACTAAATCATTAAATTCTTTGCCAATTAAAAACAAAACAAAACATTAGCTTCATAAGCATCTCAAACTAAATCTGAATCATACAGAAACTCAAACTAAAGCTATATAAATTTCAACAATCCCTTTTCTTTATCTTTTAGGATTGTTGCTTTTCTTTTTCCCCCTTTTCTCTATAGTTACTTTTCTTACTCGATCGACAGACTGCAGAATCAAGGTAGAACTTTTGGAGGTTCACTGAGATGTTTTGGTACGATTAAAGGTATAGAGATAATATTTGGTAAAATGTCAAAAGAAGATTTGAATAGATGAGGGGGATATTTTCTAAGCAGGATTCAAACTTTTCCAAAATCTTTTTTTGGAATTGTAGATGTGCAGCGAGAGGTGTTTGAAAAGAATTCTGTTGATTTTACTGATGTGACCCATCTCAGGCAAAGAAGAGAGCGACAGTGACGTGAAACGTGTTCGTATGACCAGAAATTAGTGATAAAATAACCAAACTACGCTTCACCAACGAGATACGATCGTTGGGTAGGAAGGATTAAAACCAGTAATGCAGCAGATGGGCTAAACAAACGAACATGCGAAGCTTAATCAATCTGAATTCAAGAACAGATCAATGATAATATTTATGCTATGCAAGTAAGTTCTACCATTAATATCAAACTAGTATATCACAGATAGTAGATATACACAAGCTCACAGATATAAGTGGATAACAGTAAGTCAATAAAAACACAGTGTTAGACTCGAAAATAATCGATCTGGATTAGAAACGTATCTACTGAGGATCACGTCGACCTTAGTGTTCTTGTGATGTTGTAGATGTGTAGCTCTGGCTATCACGATTCTAACACCTCGAGAATCACGCGAATCGGACTCTGGATGACTGAGAAATCGAAAAATCAAACTCGATGCTTAACGGGTCTGCACTGCTGAAGTGGAGCGGGTCTGATTTGAATTTGTATTATAGCATGTGGATTCGGGTCCTTTAACAAGCAGATCTGGGTCTGAATTGGCCGGTCGGATCTGCAGTTGACTAGCGCTTCGGGTCTGCAACTGGATCGGGTTCGAGTTGTGAAGCCCGAATCAAATTCGAATATGATTCTTAATTTGTTGGCGGCTGCGACATCCCAAGGAAGAAGACAACCATGTCTCCATCTGGGGCTGAGGTCGGGGACGGTGGTGAGGTCGGCGAGGCAGTCAACAGCAGGTGGTTGAAGGCAGTTGCTTCGGTGGCTGTCAGCGAGGGCAGAAGCGGGTAATGGCCTGACTGCGAGCTGGTGACGATGGTGTAGTGGAGGCACAAGGGAGAAGGTTGGCGAGGGAGGCCGAGGGCAGAGAGGGGAACAGGTGGTGGACTCGCGGGCACGAGTGATGACACGAGGAGGAGATGGGGAGGCTGATGGTTGTGGGGTTGGTGGCAGAGCGTCGGAGGAGGAAGAGAGGCGGTGCAAGGAGGGGGCGGGTCAGGATGGTTGCGGCGGTGGCGCAGGCAGTTAGAGAGCGGCGGCGGGATGGCAACAATAGATCTAGGGTTTGAGTTATTTTGGAGAGAAGAAGAATGTGAACAGTGGAATTTTGAATTTTTAGGATTTTATGAGGATTTTTCAATTTTTCTATTTTTTGAGATTTTCTATAAGAGAGAAATTAGGGTTAGGGTTTTGAAAAGAGATTAGGGTCGAGAAAGAGAGAGATTGAGGGGATATGCTAGCTAGGATTTCACACTTCTAAACTAAGATTTTTTAGGGCTTCACACTCCTAAGAGAGAGTTTGAGAGAAGAAAATTCACTCACAAAATTGTTTTCAATAATAATTCATTCATTCATTAACTTCAAAATATTAGTACATGGGGGTCTTTTATAGGCATTACAAAGCTTGATTTTCAAATTACACCCGTTGTGGTACAAAAATAAAAAGAAAGCTAAAAGAAACAAAAAATATAATAAAAAATACATAAAAATACTCCTTGAACTACGAACAAAATTGAAGCAATTCGTCTTCTCCAATGATGATAGATGCGCCAAGATCGTGGCTGGATGTCTGCATCATTCTCCTCAGGTGGGAGAGAACTCGACCCTGTCGAGTTAGAGGTGAAAATGCTCTCATATTGCTCCAAAGCTGCAAATCGTTTCGGGTATTCCACGTGTCATCAATCAGCATCTTTCTTTTCCATCGGATGAGATAATTTTAAGTCTTATCATCACTGGTGTCGATAATCTCATTATCTAAAATTTTTTTCAATTTTATCTATTGTATTAGGTAAAATATCTTGGAGTGGAGAAATGTAAGGGCTCTCAAAAATAGGCCCAAGTAAGGGCTCTCAAAAATAGGCTCATCAAAAAGTAGGATAAAATCAAGACCCTTGTAATACACTAGGTCTTTACATTAAAAGTATAACTGATTTCAAAATTTATATCATAAGCATTATCGTTCAATTTATTCAAGATTTAAAATGGATCAGCACTTCAAGCATGCAACTTTTTAATAACATCACCAACATTTAAAGTTCTTAATATGTTTCTAACATAAGCTTGTAACTTGTAGTTGACGTTATTTTGAGCAACCTTATCATTGATTTTCTTGTGTAATTCGTGCACATGTGATGCAAATTTTGATTCAGATGCTCTATAATGTTCAACTATGAGGATAAAGTCTGTTGGTTGTTTAACATATGTATAATAGGCGAATTCAACAATAGACAACTTGAAATCCTGATTTCCAACATGTTCACCTACAAGGGTACATAAGAGAAGTGGTAAAACAAAAGAGGAAGGGAATGTTGTTGGTAGTAGAGGAGGAAAGGTGTGACGACCAGAGCAGACAACGAAAGTAAAGATCGATAGTAGAGGAGGAAAGAGTGGTGACTAGAGCATGCCACGATAGTAGGTGTAAAGGAGGGGGAAGCAGTAAGTGGTGGAGGGGCAGGTAGAGTAGGCAGCAAAGCCAGAGAAGGAAAAAGACGGGTGGTAGCTGTGACAACGACATTAGGGATAACAGTTGTGGTAGTCGGAGAAACAAGATTAAACTTCTTAACCACGTGAGTGATTTCTGAAGAAATAGTGCTTTTAGACTCAGGGGCTACAATGTGAATTTCTTTAACAATGATAATTTTAATAGGACTAGTGCAATTAACATTTCTCATACCCTTGGTACTTATTGCATTTAGCAATGATGTTAATCTTGAAATTTTTTTTTGGGACCTTTGCTTCTATTATCTATATTGGCGTTCTTGTCTTTACATCATTCCTGAGTGGGGGTGGAAGGATACTAGACCTATAAGGCTGAGTAGGTTGGGAAGGTCTAGATACTGGAGTTCTTTGATCCGTAGTATATGACTGCACTAGAAGTTTTTGTCCTTAGTTGAGGGACTAGATTCAAAAATCAAGCTTAGTTTTTAGGTCATCAAGTGTCGCTGTTGGTTAGGAATCCATCGGGGTGATGGGGGATTGACTAGAATCCCCTAAAGGTAAGGGAAGACACGACTATAACTGGATGATGGAAAAATACAACTCTAAACTAGATTTTAATTTTTTATCAGATAAAATTTAAATGTAAAAAGTAAGTTTTTAGTAAGTGCTTAAATGATGCAAATCCTATCTTAACCGTGCTCTGATATCAAATGATATGAAACATGTTCGTGTGACCAGAAATCAGTGATAAAATAGCCAAACTACGTTTTACCAACAAGATACGATCGTTGGATAGGAATGATTAAAATTAAAATGCAGCAGATGGGTTAAACAAAAGAACATGCGCCGGATAATATTTATGCTATACAAGCAAGTTCTATCATCAATATCAAGCTAGTTATCACAGGTAGCAGATACGCACACACACACACACCAATATAAGTGGACAATAGTAAAGTCAGTAAAACTCAGACTCTAAAATAATCGATCTGAATTAGAAACATACTTACTGAGGATCACGTCGACCTCAGTGTCTTTGTGATGTTGTAGATGTGTAGCTCTAGCTATCACGATTCCAGCACTTCGAAAATCACGCGAATCGTACTCTGGATGACTGAGAAATGACCGAAAAACCAAACATGATGCTTAATATGTCTGTTCTGCTACTAACGAGTCTGCACCGCTGAAGTGGAGCGGGTTCATATGACCAGAAATTAGTGATAAAATACCAAACTACGGTTCACCAACAAGATACAATCGTTGGGTGGGAAGGATTAAAACTAGTAATGAAGCAGATGGGTTAAACAAAAGAACATGCGCTGACTAATCAATCTCAATTCAAGAACTGATCAATGATAATATTTATGCTATGCAAGCAAGTTCTTATCGTCAATATTAAACTAGTGTATCACAGGTAGCAGATACACACAAGCTCACCAAGATAAGTAGACAACAATAAAGTCAATAAAACTCAGACTTCAAAATAACTGATCTGAATTAGAAACGTACATACAAAGGATCACGTCGACCTCCGTGTCTGGCTGTCATGATTCCAATACCTCAAGAATCACGTGAATTGGACTCCGAATGACTGAGGAACGATCAAAAAATCAAACCTGATACATAACGGGTCTGTTTTGCTGCTAACGGGTTGCACTGCTGAAGTGGAGCAGGTCTGATCTGAATCTGCGCTATAGCATGTGGATCCGTGTCCTTTAGTAAGCAGATCCGGGTATGAACTGGCCGATTGGATCTGCAGTTGACTAGCGCTTTGGGTCTGCAACTGGATCGGGTTGTGAAGCTTGAATCAAACCTGATCCGATTCTTGATCTGTTGGCGATTGTGATATCTCAGGGAAGAACATAACCATGTCTTCTTCAGGGGCTGAGGTTGGGGACAGTGGCGAGGTCGGCGAGGCATGCGGTTGAAGGCTGTTGCTTGGGTGGCTGTCGGCGAGGGCAGAAGCAGGGCGAGGAGGGTGCAGAGGAGTAGTGGCACGGTAGTGGCCTGGCGGCGGGCTGCTGATGATGGAATGGCCTGGCGGCGGGTTGGTGATAATGGAGGAGTGACCTGGCGGCAGGCTGGTGATGATGGATGAGGTGGAGGCACAAGGGAGAAGGTTGGCGATGGAGGCTGAAGGCAGAGAGAGTAGGTGGTGGACTCGTGGGCGTGAGTGGTGGCGCGAGATGGGGAGGTCGACGGTTGTGGGGTTCGTGGCGTGGAGCGACGGGGGAGGAAAAGAGAGGTGGTGCAAGGATGAGAGACAGGTCGGGATGGTTGCGACGACGACGACGCAGGCAGGGCAAGAGTGACAGCAGGATGGCGACAATAGATCAAGGGTTTTGGTTGTCTTGGAGAGAGAAGAAAAAAGAGGCGAACAGTGAAAATTTTAAATTTTCTCGGGAATTCTTTGAACAGTAATTTTTACTATTTTTGTGATCTGGGATAGAAAAATTAGGGTTAGGGTTTTGAAGAGAGATTAGGATTTTGAAAGAGGAGAAAGGAAGAGGAGGGGATAGGCTATTTAGGGTTTCACACTTCTAAATTAGGGTTTCTCTAGGGCTTCACACTCCTGAGAGGAAATTTGAGAGAAAAATTCACTTACAAAATTGTTTTCAATAATAATTCATTCTTTCATTAACTTTTAAATACTGGTACATAGAGGTTTTTATAGGCATTACAAAACTTGTATGTGGTACTAAAATAAAAAAAATAAAAGAAACAAAAAATACAATAAAAGAAAATACATAAAAATACTCCTTGAACTACTCGAACAAAATTGAAGCGACTCTTCTTCTTCAACGATGATAGATGCGTCAAGATCGTGGTTGGATGTCTGCATCAGACAAGCTCTTCCTTTTCTTTATCAGAATTCTGTTGTTTTTACTGAATTTAGGAGAGTGACACTTTGTCACAATAGTAGAGAGAAGCACACTCTCTCTCTCTCTGCCCCTCTTTGTATATATACATGAATTAATCACAATCCACCACACACGTCATCAATACAGGAGATACACAGACATCTTGACTATACCAACCTATCACAGGCCACAACCAACAAGAAACAACTTAAAAAAGCTTCACAGCCCACCACTAATGCAAGGCTTGTAACAAACAGTAACCGTACAACAACTGAGCACTGAAACTGCACAGACCACAGATTCTAAACTCGCCTGATGATTTATACACTGCTAGATGGAGAAACACAAGCCACATTTACATGGCTCAACCACCAATGAATTGAGACTGTAATCTGGGGCTTTGAGACCTAGGTTCTTGCACTCGACTCCTCTTTTTATAGATTTGACTTTCACTACTTCTGTTTTTTCCCTTTTTTTAATAGATAATAGGATGAGTGTAAAACTCCAGCCAATACAATATATTCATATATATAAACTGAAATATTGTTCACACCTATTACACCCAAAAAGTTACATCATCTAAAAAGTACTAACATCTAAAAAAATTCTAACACCTCAACATCTGAACTAACATCCTTTACGACTCAAAATGCCAAAATAAAAAACTCCAGCCGTTCTCCGAACATCAAATAAGAAGCCCTTATTTCGGCGCCTCATTTAAGCCACTGTTAGCAGCATTTCCATCAGCTATATTGCCATAAAGAACTGATGCACCAGAATGAACTGTAGAAGCACACGCCCTAAGTCCATCAGAAGCTCCTTGCGAAAGAGACATCAACCCGACGCTTCTTTGGAAGAGAGATTTCCTGCTCAAAATTCAATACAAAATATAACAGAATCAAGTTAGTCAAAAACTGAGCAAGCTTTACGATTAAAAATCCCATCATTCCTTTCTTTCCACATAACCTAAACTAATGCCATCATCACTATATCCCAAAGCATACAATGTCTCCTCTTAACATACTTCTTCCAACTGGTCCGATAACAATATAAGGATTTAATCTTAAAACACTCTTTGCAAAAATCCCAAATAACTGCTAAGCTTGGGCAAGGAACAAAAATATGATAAGCAGATTCACAATAGTTATTACAGAAGACACAGTTTGATCGGACTACAATATTCTTCTTATCCAAGTTATCAACAGTCAAGCTTATTTTGTGTCACATGCCAAACAAGAATTCTAACCTTTAAAGGAGCAGTGTTCTGCCATGCTATTTTCCTCTAAGAAACTAAAACTCCACTATTATTCAAAAAATTATAATAAGACTTAACTGTAAAAGAACCGGAGGTAGAACACTTCCAAATATAAGCATCACTATCAGTCTAATGATAAGAATTTAAAAAACAAATGATATCCACAAATATTGGAATTAAGGAGATATCTAAAGCTCTAATAAATTGTATTAACCCCCTCAATCATCTTGTATTGAGAAAAAACTGAGGAATTAACATCTTTAGCAATAGCAAATAAAGCAGAAAAAGCAACTGCTAAAGTAATATCTCAAATCCATAAGTTTAACCAGAAACACACATTTTGACCAGCTCCACAACGGAACTTAACACCATTACGAAAACTATCACCACATCTCCATACACCTTGCCAAAAACTGAAGCTCCCACAAGCGTTCTCCCATCCAATCTTTCTATCTTTTTCTTTCTAAAAAGTTATCTTTCACTACTTCTGTTTATTAGGATTTTTCTAGATCTTGCAAGGGTTTAGTTAATTGGGCTTAAGGTGATTAGGATTAACAAGTCATTGTTGGATCCATGTGGAGAATTATTGGTATACATGTATTGTTCATGCAAACAATGTCTGAACTTCATGAAGTCCTCGTTCTGATAGGATTTGGTAATACAATTAGATTGCTTTGATTTCTGATGTAAGGCATAGATAGAGGCTGAGAATTAATTTTATGTGGCTTTTCAGAAGAGAAATAAAGAAGTTAAAGCTTCATTAATCGCTTGTTCTTCACTCCTCTCTTGGATCATCTTCAACTTTTGATTTCTGCTCGTTCTCTCTAATTTCTTCACTTCTAAATTTCTTCTATTATTCATTTCCTATTTTTCTTCAGACGACTTGCAAACAGAACAAACCTATCCACACTAGGTTCATGGATTTAAACCTTTATTAGAAAGTCTTTATGATTGAAGTTGATCCAATATTTTTGGAAGTGTTGTATCCCTGTTACGCCAATATGCATAAATTGGTCATCGTGCGAACATCAAAGTGGTGCACAAAGTGCACAAATCGTGTTCTTCAGCCGTGCCATGCTCTCAACTCATTCATTTTCTATTCATATCTGTTAAGTCATTGGTATTTGGGTTATTAGGCTATGGGTGATTATCCATATTTACCCATATAACCTTTTTGTCTACCATATATATCTTGTAACTCTCTTTCATCTAATATACAATCTTCTTTTAGGGTTTTTTATTTCTTCTACATAGTATCATAGTAAGGAAAACCCTAACCCTAAAATCCTTTCCTTTCCTCTCCTCACCCACCTCCAACAAGTACCTCCCATCCTCCAAGTGTCCAAGGATTGCCGCCCCACCTCCAACATCTCCAAGGAATGGCACAACTTCAGTTTCCGCGCACCCTCCAAGTCTCCAAGGAGTGCTTCAACTTCTCTAAGTCTCCAAGGATTGCCGCCCCACCTCCAACAAGTGCCGCAACATCTTCCAACATCTCCAAGGAGTGTCGCCCATCCTCCAAGTCTCCAAGGAGTGCCTCCCCACCTCCAACATCTCCAAGGAGTGTCGCAACTTCTCTAAAAAATCAGATTTTTACTTTCGATCTGGTCTTCTTAATGTTCTACAAGACTTCTTTGGTAAGATCTGCTCTGTATATTACTTAAAAATCAGATTATTACATCTAATCTGATTTTTTTAAGGCTGTCTATGCTACTATGTGCTAACTAAATTACTTATTTTTCTTCATTACTTGCTGTTATTGTTATTATTGGCTATCTTTCTGGTGATTCCTCTGACTGGATATTATGTATGAGATTACGAGTTCATACTCCTATCTGGTGACATCCTCTTCGATGGTTGAAACTTCTGTCTCTAAGAAACTACCGTGAAGTTGAATGGCTCTAACTAACTATTATGGGCACAAGCATTCCGCATTTTCATTGACGCTCAGAACAAATTGGCTCACCTTCTACATGGCCTCCACCTGCTGATACGGATCCCGCGTATGTGACTTGACTCACTGGAGATTATTCTGTGATGACATGACTTATCAGCAGCCTGGAGGAGAAGATTAGTGGTAGTGTCATGTTCCTGCCTACTGCTAAGGACATGTGGGATACACTGGAGGTGGTGTATAAAAATACAAAGAATCCCCTCGAGGGTGTTCGAGATCTTTGAGCGCTTGTTTGAGCTCAAACAGGGAGACAAATCTGTGCCTGAGTTTTACGGCCAAACCAAAGGTTTGATTGATCAGCCGTCTGTTAATGATGCAGCGACACTGAGGGGGTATCGTTAAGATTTCGCAGTGTCAAAATTTCTATCTGGCTTGAGTCCTACACTACGATCCCAGGTGCGGGGTCAGATTCTGAGAGGAAATAGTGTTTCCAAATTGACTGCTACTTTCTCCAGAGTTATGTGAGTATCTACTAGAGCTGATGTTTTCTCTGCACCTTCCATTAAGCAGTCTGCCATGATTTTTGGACGTGACCGTGCGTAGTCTTGGCCACGATTTTGGAGGACGAGAGCGTGGATTTGTTGCGGGTGGACGTGGTTCGTATGGAGGCAGACAAAGTGCCTTTGAGAATGGTCTCTGACAATGCAGGTACTGTGAACGCAGTAATCACTTCTCCGAGAAGTGCTGGGAGAAATTTGGTCGGCCTGAGTGGGCACAGCTATCTGAGTCTGATTCTTCTGCCCGCGTAGCACTCCTCACGACTATTCATTCACTTCCTCCACTATTCCCGGATCTTTCACTGTTGTACTGACACAAAATGAGTATGATTGACTTCGACAGTTAGAGTTCTCTCAGAATAATTTTTCAGCAACTCATGCATCTGCGTTAGGTATGCATGCCTATATTGCCTCTCCTTAAAAGTCTTAGATATTAGACTCTGGAGCCTCATCCCACATGACAGGTATTACATAAAAGTTTATTTTCTTAAATATGTCCACTGCCCGCCCTTCTGTTAAAATTGCTGATGGTACCCATTCACCTGTACTAGGTAATGGGATAGTTCAAACTACTTTATGTTCCACAATTTCTTGTTAATCTCTTATCTATCAGTCAGCTTACTAAACAAAATTACTGAAAAATAATATTTTCCCTTCCATTTTGTGTTTTAGGACCTGTCGACTGGGAAGGAGATTGGTTCGAAGCATGAGCGAGGCATGTACTATTTGGACGATTGAGTGACCCCTGCGGGCTTGGTTGCAGGTCAGCCTGATCCGGTTTTACTGTGGCACTAGCGCTTGGGTCATCCTTCATTATAAAAAATTCTGTCTGTTATTCTTGTTGAGTCCTCTGTCTTTTTTTTTAAGTTGAGTCTTGTTAGTTAGGTAAGCATCATCATGCTATCTTTTCGACTCGAGTCAATAGTCATAGTAGTTCTGCTTTGAGTTGGTCCACTCTGATGTTTGGGGTCCTAGTCGTATGCCTTCTTTAAGGGTTTTAGATATTTTATACTCTTTGTCATGACGTGATTGTATCTCCTAAAATAGAGGTCAGAACTCCAGTGTAATTGAGTTTTTCTTTAATGAAATAAAAAATCAATTTTTTACTTCATTCGTGTGCTTCGTACTGACAATGCCCTAGAGTATATGAAAAAGGATATATCTAGTTTTTGTTCAAAAAAAGTATTATTCATTAGATCTCTTGTTCTCATACATCTCAACAAAATGGAGTTGCCGAAAGGAAACATCGACATTTATGGATGTTGCTAGAACTTTAATGATCTATTTTCTGATGCTGTGTTAAGTGCTTGTTATCTAACTAATAGGATGCCTTCTTCTGTTCTCAATAAAAAATCTCCATTTTTTTGTCCCAATGCTAACAAAAACCCCTTCTCCATGACATCCCATATTTTTTGATGTACTTTCAGGACTTGTCTCCTGGGCTAAATAAGTTATCTCCTAGATCTTAAAGCTATATTCGTTAGATATTTTAGAACACAAAAAGGATACCGATGTTATAATCCCTCCACCAGGAAGTATTTGGTGTCTGTTGATATCACATTCTTTGAGTCTGTTCTATATTTTTCTACACAGTCTCCTGTCACCTTACCTGAGACTGTTCCTCCTTTACTGTCTGTGTCATTGCCTACACCTGCTTTTACTGTTTTTTTCGCCAGTACCGCTAGTAGAAACTAAAGATCCACCTATATCAAAGCCAGTTCAGGATTTCAGATATGTCTACACTTATCGCCCAAAGGTTCCTACTTTCGAACTAATTCCAGCTAATCCCTCTCTGGTAGACTGTCCTCTTCCACCATCAGCCGCTCCATCTGAGCTTGATATTCTTATTAAATGGTCTTGTACTGATCATCCTATTTCTAATTTCGTCTCTTATAATAACCTAATTCCTACTTTTTGCCAGTTTGTTTTCTTTTTGTCTTCTGAGTCTATACCCAGGTCTTATACAGAGCTTTATCGGTACCTGCCTGGAAACAGGCTATGGATGAGGAGATAAAAGCTCTTGCTTCTAAAGAAACTAGGAAGTTAGTTTCAGCACCAACAGATGCGGTGATTGTTAGTTGTCGCTGGGTCTTCACTTTAAAGTACCGCCCGGATGGATCTGTGGATAGATATAAGACCAGACTCGTGGCCAAAGGTTATGCTCAGAATATGGCATCGACTATTTTGAGATGTTCTCGCCAGGTACCATGATGAACTCTATCAGGATTCTGTTCTCTATTGTTGTTAACTTATCATGACCATTGTTTCAGCTGGATGTCAAGAACGCCTTCCTATATGGGGATCTTCAGGAAGAAGTGTATATGGAGCAACCTCCAAGTTATGTTGCTCAGGGGGGACTAAAGTCTGTCGTCTAAAGAAGAATATATATTGACTCAAGCAGAGTCCAAGGGCGTGATTTGAGAAGTTCAATCTTACTATTTCTGGTATTGGCTTTCGTCGATGTCATTTAGATCACTCTATCTTTGTTCGGTATACAAGATCTGACATTGTAGTTCTAGCTGTTTATATTGATGACATTTTGCTGACTGGGAGTGACTCAGCTGGGATAGTGGAAATTAAGATGTATCTCAAGCGTCATTTTGTGACCAAGGATATGGGACATCTAAAGTACTTCTAGGAATTGAATTTGCACATCAAAAATACAGTGTATTTCTTTCTCAACGAAAGTATGCTCTGGACCTTCTGGAAGAAGCAGAATGTTTGGGATGCAAACCTGCTAATACTCCAATGGAAGCCAATGTGGATTTATGGTTTGATGACAGTCATATACTTGATGATCCAGGAAGATATAAGAGATTGATTGGGAAACAATCTATCTTATGGTAATTAGGTCAGATATAATTTTTGCTGTAGGAGTTCTGAGCAGATTCTTGCATTAGCCCAGAGAAGCCCATTGGTTAGTCGCGATAAGGGTTCTAGCTTATATCAAGAGTTGTTCAGGAAAAGGATTGGTTTATAGGAAATATGGACTTGTACGCATTTCTGAATACTCTGATTCAGGGTACGCTGGTGATCGAGAGGATTGAAGTTCACTACTGGCTATTACACTTTTGTTGGAAGAAATCTGAGACTTGGAGGAGCAAGAAACAAGATGGTGTCTCGCTCAAGTGTTGAAGCTGAGTATAGAATTATGGCTCATACAACATGCGAGATGGTGTGGTTACAAAATTACTGATGGAGCTTGGTTTCAGACAGCCTGGACTCATACCTATGCATTATGATAATAAATCTGCTATCTATATTGCCCAGAACTCAGTGTTTCATGAAAGGACCAAACACATTGAGGTCGATTGTCACTTTGTCAGAGATGCTTGGATCAAGAAGGTGGTTATATTTCAGTTAACACCATCTTCGGAGCAGTTAGCTGATTTACTTATCAAAGCCGCCTTACCTCATGTGTTTTCTAATTTTTGTAACAAGTTGGGCATGTTGGATGTCAATGCTCCAGTTTTGAGGGGGAGTGTTAAGTCATTAGTATTTGGGTTATTGAGTGATTACCCATATTTACCCATATACCCTCTTTGTCTTCTATATTTATCTTGTACTTTCTTTCGTCTAACATACAATCTTTTTTAGAGTTTTCTATTTCTTCTACAATATCCATATGGAGCTCATTTACAGTTTCTTTCTGTTTATGAATGTTGTGATCTCGACCCACTTTTAGGATTATTTGCTAATTTGTTTCAGTGTTGATATTGGTTTGAAGTTTACCTATGATCTCATCTACTCCATTGATGGAAAACAACTTGCTAAGAACAATTAATGTGCTCCTTAATATTTTGCCACAAAAGCATCATGGTTATCATCATCTATAGAAGCTGTTAACATGACATAAGCTTTTATGAGTTGGTGTCGAATTTGTATGTTGTTAACATGCTCCATCCTATGTTCTCAAAAAAAAAAAAAATCATAAATGGTCCTGAAATGGACGACGACTTCGTAGAAAAAGATCTATAAAATAATTGACAAAGTTTCTAAAACTGGTTGTTAACGTGACATAAGCTTCTATTAGTTGGTGACAAATTCCTGCCCGAGCAACTATAAGCAAATGTGGGCCGCTTCATAATTGTGGGTGGGCAGCTGATGATCATTCTGCTTAAGGTTGTGCAAACTGGAGTTGCCTCTAATTCCCCCGAGTTTGGACAAGACTTTAGACTAGAGAGGCTGGACTGGATGATCAGATTTACTGTAGGGAATCACGTTCATTATTCAGTGCCAGAATAAGGCCTGAGCCAGATAGTTCACAACCTAGCTTGCTGTGTTCCAAAAGAATGGAGTGCTTAGATAATTGTTCACTTATTCTATTTGATCAACAAATCAAACACCCTAGCCTGCTGTGTCTGACACTGTAGGAAGATCATTTTTATGTCAACTGCATTAGCTAACATGTTATAATTATAGAATGAAGAAAAACATGCATGTTGTTTGTAGTAGCTACCTTAGATCATCTAGAGCAGCATCTCTACATCACAAAATTTACCATGCATTACTTGCTTTTTCAGGGAATTGTTGCATCTGCTCTTAACTATTGGCTATTAACCTGGTCAAATAAGATTCTGGGGCCTGCACTGGTGGCTCTATACAGTCCAGTACAACCTGTAGCTTCTGCCTTCTTGTCAAGAATTTTCCTCGGAAGTCCCATCTATCTTGGAAGGTTCGGCACAATCCTGATGTTATCTTTTTTCCTTTCTTGTCTGTTCTACTTTTGTTGTCCAAATTGTTAGTGGCAGTTCTTCTTTGAAACATTTTATCTACTCTTTGGATATATATATATATATATATATATATATATATATATATATATATGTTTTGGATGTTAGACTTGTGTCGTTCCAGTATGATGGTGGACCTTATAGATTTCTTCAATTATGATGATTGCAAGCCATGGATCTTATGATAACTAGTAGTTACTGAACCCTGGATGAAGGTAATAAAGCTTCAGAACATATGATCTTTTTTGTCCTTAACATGCTAAATTTTCAGATCAAGATATGTACAAGGAAATTCACATAGATAGGCGTGCAGTTTATAAGAAAAATCCAACTCCCTATCTACATCATTCTAAAATGCTGACGATCAAGTGTTCCATTAGATCCTTGGTGTCGTAAAAGGAACCGTGTTAGTATCAACTTGCTGTCTGTGGTTTAAAAATCCGGGGTTCTTAGAACAACAACCCTTTATCCCGAACCATTGGGGTCAGCTGCATAAAATCTTTTCCCCATTCAGCTATGCTAAGGGCAGTCTCTGATACATTGGCAACTAGCATATTGTTTTTTTTAGTTCCTGAAGCCATGTTCAGTTATGGTTTCAGTTAGCTCTACCCATAGGCCATAGTGCTGGTTTAGGTTAAAACATTCGATATGTGGGTTTTAAAATACTTAAATTGCAGAGATCAATTTATTTCTTGCTGTGATCATGCAAAAATATACCGTGGAAGCAAATAACACCAGCTGCGTAAATTTGTTTTCTCCATGCAACTCTGTTAAGGGCAATCTTTGTTACATTGACAACTAGCATATTGTCTTTTTTACTTCCTGAACCATGTTCAACTATGGGTTCAATTAGGTCTGTCCGTAGTGCTGGTTTAGATTTAGACATCCCATGTTATTAGTTTTAAATATTTACATTTCAGACGTCAATTTATTTTTTGTCGTGAGTTCATGCGAACTATGTTGTGGAAGCAAATAATCTTGCTGTATTTTCTATGCAGTTTTGTTCACCAACACAAATGCAAATATTATGGTACTGTTTCTGTCTCATATTCACATGCAATGGTAAAATTAAATACCTCATACCAAACAATTCTGTAGGATATTTTGGAGCAAGGTCTTCATCATGAGACAAAGGGTTCTTGTCTTGTGTGTATTTTTGTTTCATTTTCTTTTCTTTTCTTTTTTTTTTTCCTTTCTCGCTTGCTAACTGACATTATCTCATGCTGGCAGCATTATTGGAGGGCTTTTAATCATCTCTGGCCTGTACTTGGTTACTTGGGCCCACTATAAAGAAAGAGAGGCAGCCACAGGGATCGCTCATGCAAAGACATTTCTGAGTCGCCTCATGATGATCTATCTCCTCTGAAGAGAGGTGGCATTTTCTCTGGTCCATCCGGGGCATTTCCTAGGCCTTGAATTGAGTCACACGAATTATGAAAATATTTAGGCCGTTCACTAGCAACTGGCACCTCTTTCCTTGGTGAAGAATCTATCCTGCCTGTCGAAAGCACTATAGCTACCAGTCGTTTCTCCTGGACCGTCTGCTTGCTTTCTCCACTTGGTTAATGTTCTCATCGCACCTCTACATGTTTTGTTCTTCATGCGGAATTATAAGTTACCAGCCTGACAGTTGTATTTCCTGAAGACGGCCTGTTAATCAAATTATAGCATTAAACTTGTTGAAGTCGGGGAATCAATGGCATGAATGAAGTCAGTGAAACCTCAAGGTTCCTCCCATGCAGCAGCTGGACCACCAAAGGTTCAGCAAGCAGAATCTGGGGCAGCGAAACCAGCACCAGAGAAGGTGGGCGCAGAAGCCACAGGAAGCAAAGAGGGCCTTTTTCTAAACCAACACCCCCCATATGCCTCTTACTTTTTGTGTCGAGTCTCATGCAATAAAGTTCTACATGTTTGGTTGCAAATCTAGAAAGTGATTATGATGATGAATGATGCAGGTGACATCCCCCAAGACAGCCACCCCCGCCAATGGATAGCGTTCACGCATCTTGGTGCTTCTGCTGCCCCCTATGTTTTAATGAAATAAATGGGATATGTATGTAATATCATCGACGATTGTATGTGCTGCATACTATAATACTACATAGCATATAGCTTTCCCTTCATCATTCTTGCGTACTAATGTTCTCTCTCTGAACTAGTCGGGTGAGTTGCTCTTAACATCTCTCCCCCCACTTGCTGATCGAAACTTATGCACAGCACGTCTTTTTCACGAAGATTGTTGTGAGATTTTCGCCTCAAAATTGAATGTGAGGGTCTTTTGTGGTTGCAGCTGGCCACATCTCGTTATCACCTGTGAATTTAGCTTGGCAGCAGACTTGATATATGTGGTAAGAATTGCAGCTTTCACTCTCAAGTGCTGAAGCCAGTGAGAAATTATCCATCAGAATGCAGAGCCTGTCCACATGATGCATGTTTATCTTCGATTGGAGCAGCTAGATGCTTGGGTATTGATCCTCGATCATTTCTAGCGAATTGGACTGGACAGGATAATAATATGCAGCTTTCACTCTCAAATATCCATCACATATACTGGAGACAGCATATATTATCCATTAAAATGCAGAGCGTATGCTGTCCTCACATGATCACAAAGCCAAGAGCCCATCGACACTGATGTTGTAGTCCGTTTGGATGTTCCGAGATGTTACAATCCCAATCAATTGCTTACACTGCTGAACGATCGTTATCGAGGAGTTAAAGAGAGTTGATAGATAATTAGGCGTTCCTTGTGAATACGGCTTGTGGAGAATATTAGCCACAAACAAAATCCATGGAGAGAGATCACACAGCTGCTAAGAATATAGCTTGTGGAGAATTATACGTGAGGAAAATGTTGTATGTAACCTTTACTTTCTTCTAAACTGCTAAATACAAAAAGAGTACAAAATTTAACCAACTCATTTAGAAATTAGAATGAAGGAGAATAGTTAATCCCTTAAAATGAGGGTTTAATAAACTCGCCTTTGTATACAAATTGAGCAAGATATAACCTTTTTATTTGTATAGAAGTTACAAATTGGCCACGATATTGAGATGGTGGATGATTAGCAAAAAAAATAATAATAACAGTAATAGTAATAATCTCTGTGCACATGATTCTGAAGAGATGATCTAATTTAAGCCTTCATTTATCTTTTTAGTTTAGATGTTTTTTCAGCTGAATCATTTATTCTAATCTTCTAACATAAACCAATGAGCAACGTGTTGTAAATAGAACTGATATCTGTTACGGCGCGAGTCGATACAGATATATCATATTTGATCTGGATCTATAACCATATTTTTTTTTCTTTTCTGAAATATAGTTTTTTTATTGTGAAATATAAGTCACATAGCATGATGCAAGTGAGATTTGAACCCGAAGCCTCTTGCCCATTGCAAAGAGGTTTTCCTATTATGCTACAGTGACGTTTACGATCCGTAACAGTGTTTATACAGATACGAGTTTTTCTTTTTGGATTATATATGTATTTGTAACCATTTCAGTGATAGGAAATAGAAACAAATATGGAAAATTTTGCTACAGCCACCTACTTTGCTAAAAAGTCTCAGCATCATAATTTTATTCACTACAGTCTCATTCAAGTCAGCATAAATTGATTCCTCCTAACTATCACTTCTTTATATATTTTTATTTCTCTTTTACCCTTTCCCATGGCCCTTAATGTTGCTCTCCCCTCATTGCTGTATCGACGTAGAGTAATTCACGAGTCGACCTGCACGGTCAAGTCATCGTGGGGGTTGGAAGGAGAGCGGGGAGCCCCCTCCCGAGGGTCTCAGGTGGCGGGGCCCTTGGACCAAATTTTTTTAGGATCCACCTTTTGCAGATCTCGTTTGCTCGTACTCGCGATGAGTTTTGTTTGTATTTGTGATCGATGTGGTATTAAGATCTGAAAAAATGGATTTAATCGATGCTGGTGAACGAGGGTGATACTGATATGAGGACTGCGATTTATGATCATAATCCTATGTGAGGAATTAGAATACAGCGACTATGGTCATAGTCCTTTTATTAATTGAAAATTAAGATATTTTGTAAGGACTGCGATCATTGTCACAATCCCAATATAGGCTAAAAAATTGTGTTTTTGTGAGGGCTGCGATCATGATCGCAATCCTATAAAGGCTCAGAAACATGTCCTAATAATGAGGATTGTGATTATGGTCGCAGCCCAATAAAAACTAAAAAACAAGGCATTATTGTAAGGACTGTAATCATAATCGCAGCCCAATAAAAACTAAAAAACGAGGCATTTTTGTAAGGACTGTGATCATGATCGCAATCCTCATAAAGAGAATTGCGATCATGGTTGCAGCCATTTAAAAACTCAGAAACATGGCATTTTTGTGAGGACTGCGATCATGGTCGTAGTCCTCATAAATAAGATTTTTTTTGTGATGACTGTGATCATGGTCTTAGTCCTTAAAATATGATTTAAGGCATTTTTTACGAGAACTGCGATCATGATCACGGTACTTAGAAATAAGAGTTTTTTTTGTGAGGACTTTGATCGTGGTCACATATGTAACACTTGCCCTAATTTAAGCATTTCTTTTCCTAATTAATCATAAGGGGTAATGGGATTAGTATGCATGCAAGATGCCTTAGCTAAGTCATGATTATTATATGTGTATGTATAAATAAGTATGTATACATGAGTATTTATACATCCATGTATATAGGTATAAGAATACCCCACATGTGTTTGACTTATTACCACCATGCCCCCCATGCTTGTACCTCATGGAGAGGGGGGGAGAGGCATGGAGAAGAGTAAACTTGATGGGATGTTTAGGGGACACTTGGCACAATCCTATGGAGAGTTAGAGGCTATAAATAGAGGGGGTTGTAGAGGATTAAACCACTTTGGTTAAACTCTCTCTCTCTTCCCAAACTCTCCCTCTCTTTCCTTTCCCTGCAGCAGCAAAGCAGCACAGCTGCAGCAGCAAGCAACAGCAGCAGCAACAGCAAAGCAACAGCAGCAGCAGCAGCAAAGGAGCAACAGCAGCAGCAACAACAAGGGCAGCAGCAGCAACAACAAGGGGCAGCAGCATAAATCAGATTATACTATTTAAAGAGTGAGTAGAACATGCTAATCTTAACAACATGATGAGTAGAAATAAGTAGGAAATGAAATAAAGCGTAAGAGATACACAAGTATTTGACCTTATGTATATTATGGGATCATGCATAGATTGTGATATCTAGAAATGCTAGCTACTTCACAAAGACTCATATGTTTTAAATTCCGCAATTATTTGCTACTTTTGTTTACGAATTCATGATATTACTATATGTCTTGCATATTGATATCGTATGATGGTATGATGTGATGGAGGAAGGGACCGGTTGAACCGGAGGCGTAGAAGGGGAGATTTTATATTTATGTAATGGAGGAAGGGACCGGGTTGAACCGGAGGCGTAGAAGGGGAGATTTTATATTTATGTAACGGAGGAAGGGACCGGGTTGAACCGGAGGCGTAGAAGGGGAGATTATGTGTATGTATATGGATATTACTAAGATATAAGTCCTATGATATAATCATGCATAAATCCTTAACGTTTAATCTGGAATAGCTTCTTATCAGACAATTTCTATGTAGAGTAGTCGACTTGGTCCCTGGGATAGTCGACTATAAGTGTGATATTTAGGCAGATATTCTGCTGGATAGCAGGATTAGTCGACTACATATAGACTGTAGTCGACTAATCCCAGATACAGAGAGCAAACAGAAAGTTATCAATCTGTTTTTGACAGTTTTAGTCGACTATAGTCGACTTACTAGTCGACTAATATATTAGATTAGTCGACTATACCAGGAGGGTAGTCGACTATAGGTGACATCCAGAGAGTAACACAACTTTTGACAGTTTTAGTCGACTATAGGGGAATTCAAGTCGACTAGTACTTGAGTTAGTCGACTATACCAGGAAGGGTAGTCGACTACATAAATCCCTGGCTGATTAGTAAAGAAGCAGGTACGTGTGGAGCAAAGTTAGTCGACTATAGCTTTAGAATTAGTCGACTTACAGATAGTCTTAGTCGACTATAGGGTGGTCTAGTCGACTATGAAAGCCTTGTTACTGTGTTCTAAATTGGGTTCTTGGCTAATAATAAAATCTTATAAAAATAGTATAACGACACACATGCCAACCGGATAATTTAGCCATGTATACCTACTTGATAGGCATATTTAACTATTGTTTTACTCACTGAGCCGTCAAGCTCACTCTATTCTAACTCCACTTACAGGTTTGGACAAGGGCAAGGGACTCGCTTAAGGGCAATTGCGCGGCAACCATCACCGGAACCACTATTTTAGAAGTTACTTTTGTTATGTATATGATTTTGTATAAACATGCGTACTTTAGTTGGGTATCACCCTTGACTTGTAATTTATAAAGGACCTGGTGTTGGACTCTAACTGTGTATGTATATATATCCTGATATGGTAATTATAGACTGTGTTTCTTATAGATTTGAACCATGGTGTTTACATGATAAGTCTCCATGTTATCTTAGTAGAAATTCTGATGTATAGTGAAGAGTTCTGATGATTATATTGGAAGTATTATACCTTGATGGGCCTCACGTTTGGATTATACGAGATGATTGTGATTAAATGGAAAATTTTTAACTGGGACCGTTACAGTTGGTATCAGAGCAATGATTTAGAAGTAGAAGGAGTAAGAGATGATGAAATTGTTAGGTTTACACGTGCAGACATGTGATCATAGTTAAGTAGTTGGTCTCATGTGACAAGGGATGCATTAAATTATCTATTGAATCTAAGTTATTCTAAAAGACATGAGACTTATGAATAGACTAAGGATAAGTATAGTTACCAGTGTGTCTATTTATGCTGCTTCTTGATGATAGCCGTATGATTGAGACTATTTCATGGACTTGAGATTGATACGACCTTTTGTTTACATGTAGATGGGGGACTCCGATGTATACTGGCCCGTTTCTAGCTCCGATAGCTCGAGTGAGAGCTGGGTGGCGGATTCCATGGACTGGGGGTACGAGTCGGACGAAACTGATCCAGCGGAAACGATTGTACCCCTAAATTGGGTAGATTGTGAGGAGGTTGAGTCGCAGGCATCTAATGAGCCTGAACCAACCAATGTTGACACAGAAAGCTTTGTGGGAGATTCACTTGAGATACCAGTGACGGAGCACTCTACCACGATTAAAGAAGAAACCCGAAGGGGATTTACATATGGAGGCGTCTTTTGGAACGAAACGTGGGAAGAGGATATGGACCTTTATGACGACTTAGACAACTGGTGCTGCGCCGGGGACAAATCACCGGAAGAAGACCCCGAGGAGGATATGGATGATAGCAGCAGCACTAGCGGAGATTCTAGTGGGGATACTCTACCCTATGAAGGGTGAACCTTGGAGCTGACGCTTTTTGATGTATATACATGTATAGGCCTAGTATGTTAGGAGATGAATATCCTTAGGGTTGTTGTATGTACCCTGGCATATATCTTATGAATGCACATGGGTTAGTATGGATATCCAAGAAGGAAGGCATGTCAGCATAACACCTTTTGTATCCATGATGGATGTAACTATATATATATAACAAGTTGCTTGTTTTCAAAAGTGAGTTTATTAACATGATTACCTGAGACTAAAGTTTTATCCCTACTCATTCCTATATTGTGTGGTATGTTGATTAGACGCCCTTATTTTTATAGGGAGAATACATGGATTTGAACCAACTACCACCTGAGGAGTCCCTGTCGCTCGATACGACACACTACAGTGAGATGGGGAGTGCACCCCCCGTGAACAATGATGGAGACTCTGAAGTTCAAATGAGAGGGAATGAGGGAACTCCAGGGTAATGCCGGAGTGGCTCGCACAACTAATGACCAGAGCGAGCAGTAACAACCCCACCGAGCACTGGAGCAGTTTCAGAAGATGAAACCGCCCGTATTCGAAGGAGAAGCGGACCCCTTACAAGCAGAAGCATGGCTTCTTCAAATAGAAAAGATCTTAGAAGTTATGAGCTGCACTGATGAACAAAAGGTGTCCTTCTCTTCTTTTATGTTCCAGAAGGAAGCGGAACATTGGTGGAGGGCAGTGAAGCATAGTATGAAGAATGCAAGAGAATCAATCACCTGGGAATTCTTGGTGAACAAATTCACTGAGAAATACATTCCGGAGATAGCCAGAGATAAAATGGCGACAGAATTCTTGGAACTACGTCAAGGTCCTATGAATGTATCCCAGTATGATCAGAAATTCACTCAGCTATCCAGGTATGCTGATGCCTTGGTAAGGAGTGAAGCGAAAAGACAAAGAGGTTCGTAAAGGGCCTAAGATCGGAGATTCGTGGCCGACTGATTCCATTACAACTGAGAAATTATCTCCAGGCAGTAGAAAGATCTTGGGAGGTAGAAATGGACATACAAGAAGGTCAGGGAGACCGGGTGGAAGAAATTCCCATTCTAAGCGCCCCGTTATCAAGGACCTCCAATGTGACGGCATCAGGATCCACCAATGGCAAGGGGTCTGGGTTTAACACAACTTTTTATAGAGGAGGAGGAGCCAGAGGCGGGAGAACATGGTTGAGAAATAGAGACACACCCTTGAAGACACAAGCTACCTCTGCATCACATCCCAGAATCTCGGAGGCTCCCTGGTGTCAGAGGTGCAGAGTGAACCATTTTGGAAACTGCCTCCTAGACAGGTCTTGTTTTAATTGTGGAGAGGTGGGACATCTAAGGAAGAATTGTCCGACAATGCGTGGAAGCCAAGGGCCGAGTAGAGGAAGTGGAAGGCCGACCATGAGGACGAATCTTCCCAGAGGACAAGCCAGTAATGCCCCACGTCCTGCTGCAACCCAGTCATCGGTTCAGCAACCTCAGGTGCAAGGCAGAACCTTCGCATTAACCCACCGGGAAGCAATGGCCTCGAATGCAGTGGTGGAAGGTATGATCTCCGTATCAGGACATATTGCCCATGCATTGTTTGACCCTGGAGCTACTCATTCATTCGTATCTAGTGCTTTTGCTTATAAACTAAATCAAGTCTCAAAACCCCTAGGATTTCAATTGGTTGTGTCCACACCTATAGGGGAAAATTTGATAGCTAGCACTAGATATGCGAATTGTGAGGTGATGATTGGAGAAATGAAAACATCCATTGATCTGATTAAGCTAGGTGAAATGGAGTTCGATGCCATACTAGGAATGGACTGGTTGTCTGCCTGTAGTGCTCATGTGGATTGTAATAAGAAGAGGATTATCTTTAAAATGGAAGGGACTCCGGAGTTTATTTTTGAAGGAGAAAAAGTTAGTTGTGATATACCTCAGATATCAGCCATCAACGCCACCAAGTTAATGAAGCAAGGGTGTCAAGGATTCCTGGCTTCGGTATTGGATACCACCAGGACTGATGTAAATATTAAGACTATTCCAATTGTGAATGAGTTCCCTGATGTGTTCCCGGAAGACTTACCAGGCCTGCCCCCAGATCGGGAAGTAGAATTTACAATAGATGTAATACCCGGTACTGCCCCAATTTCTAAGGCACCGTACCGTATGGCCCCTGCAGAAATGAAAGAACTTAAAACTCAATTGCAGGACTTATTAGACAAAGGTTTCATTCGGCCAAGTGTATCTCCCTGGGAAGCACCTGTACTATTTGTAAAGAAGAAGGATGGGAGTATGAGACTATGTGTTGACTACCGGGAATTGAATAAGGCAACTATCAAGAATAGGTACCCTCTTCCCCGAATTGATGACTTATTTGATCAATTACAAGGGTCTTGTGTATTTTCTAAGATAGACCTTAGATCGGGGTATCATCAGCTGAAGGTCAAACCTGAAGATGTGCCCAAATCAGCTTTCCGGACGAGATATGGACACTTTGAATTTCTAGTCATGCCTTTTGGACTCACTAATGCCCCGGCAGCATTTATGGACTTAATGAATCGGATGTTTCAACCATATCTAGACCAGTTTGTAGTGGTATTCATTGATGATATTCTGGTCTATTCAAAGAATACGGAAGATCATGAGAAACATCTTAATATTGTCCTTCAAATCTTGAGAGAGAAGCAACTCTATGCAAAGTTGAAGAAATGTGAATTTTGGCTAGAACAAGTAGGGTTTCTTGGCCATATTATATCTAAAGAAGGAATATCAGTAGACCCGGCAAAAATCGAAGCAATCCGAAACTGGCCTAGACCCACTAATGTTACTGAAGTTCGAAGTTTCTTGGGATTAGCTGGGTACTACAGAAGATTTGTAGAAGAATTTTCTCTGATTGTGGCACCAATGACCCAATTAACTAGAAAGAATAAGAAATTTGCATGGGGAGAAGATCAAGATAGGAGCTTCCTGGAGGTTAAAGCTAGGCTGACATCTGCTCCTGTCTTAATTGTACCTTCGGGGACTGAAGGATTTGTCATCTTTAGTGATGCATCAAAACTGGGATTGGGATGTGTGTTAATGCAACATAGAAAAGTCATTGCCTATGCATCCCGACAATTGAAGACCCATGAAAGAAATTACCCCACTCATGACTTGGAATTAGCCGCTGTGATTTTTGCTTTAAAGATCTGACGACATTATTTGTATGGAGTATCTTGTGAAGTTTTTACTGATCATAAGAGCTTGAAATACATCTTCACACAAAGGAACTGAACATGAGGCAGAGGAGGTGGTTAGAACTAATGAAGGATTATGATATCACTATTCAATACCACCCTGGGAAGGCCAATGTGGTGGCTGATGCTTTGAGCCGAAAATCAGGAGGGACCCTGGCCGCCTTGATGACTCGTCAAGCAAGAATCTTAAGAGATCTAGAAGAAATGCAAATAGAAGTGCGAGTCATTGATCCTTCTAATTCTGAGTGTAAATTGAATCAAGTAAGTATTCAATTTAATCTATACGACAAGATCAAAGAGGCCCAACAAGGAGATACTCAAATAAAGAAGGTTATGAAGAAAGTGCAAGAAGGAGAACTCAAGGAGTTTCAAATAGAAGGTGATGTACTGCGGCTTGGACGCAGATTATGTGTGCCAGATGTAGCAGAGATCAAAGAAGAAATAATGAAGGAGGCTCATAGTACACCTTATACAGCTCATCCTGGAAGCACAAAGATGTATCAAGATCTGCGTCATAACTTCTGGTGGGATGGAATGAAGGTAGACATTTCTAATTTTGTCCACAAATGTTTAGTCTGTCAACAAGTGAAGGCCGAACATAAGAAGCCTCCAGGTTTGTTAGTGCCTTTATCTATTCCCGAATGGAAGTGGAGTCAAATTGCTATGGATTTCGTCACTGGACTTCCTCGGACGTCCCAAGGACTGGATACCGTCTGGGTAGTGGTAGACAGACTCACTAAATCTGCCCATTTTCTGCCTATCCGGATCAATTATTCAATGGAAAGACTGGCTCAGGTATATGTCCGAGAAATAATTAGATTACATGGAGTACCTGAATCCATTGTATCAGATCGAGACCCAAGATTTCAATCAAGATTTTGGAAGAGTTTGTCCAAAGCTATGGGCACTAAATTGCAACTCAGTACAGCAGCCCACCCCCAAACAGATGGACAGTCAGAAAGGACCATTCAAATATTGGAAGATATGTTGAGAACCTGTGTACTAGATTTTGGGGAAGTTGGGACAACTATTTACCCTTAGTAGAGTTTGCTTATAATAATAGTTATCAGTCCACTATTGGTATGCCTCCATTTGAAGCATTGTATGGCAGGAGGTGTAGATCACCAATCTGTTGGGAGGAAGTTGGGGATAGAAGACTGTTCGGCCCCGATGTAATTCAAGAGACTACGGAGAAGATCAAGCTAATCAAGGAAAGGATGAAAGCAGCCCAGAATAGACAGAAAGCTTATGCAGACAATCGTCGCAGACCACTGGAGTTTGAAGTAGGGGATAGTGTTTTTCTAAAGGTATCTCCAATGAAGGGAGTGAGACGCACCGGCAGTAAGAACAAATTAGCCCCTAGATATGTGGGTCCGTTTGAGATACTGGATAAAATTGGACCGGTTGCTGACCGCTTGGCCCTACCCCCTGCCTTAGAACGGATGCACAATGTATTTCATGTATCTCAGCTGAGGAAGTATGTGCCCGATCCTGATCACGTCATCTCCTATGAACCCCTGCATATACTAGAAGATATGTCTTACGCGGAAGAACCAGTACAAATTCTTGATCGCAAGGAGAAGCAATTGAGAAACAAAAATATTTACTTGGTCAAGGTCTTATGGAGAAATCAAAACATAGAAGAAGCCACTTGGGAGCTGGAAGAGGAGATAAGAAAAGCCTATTCACATTTGTTCCAAGGTACGTTAAGTTTCGAGGACGAAACTTCCATAAGGAGGGTAGAATGTAACACTTGCCCTAATTTAAGCATTTCTTTTCCTAATTAATCATAAGGGGTAATGGGATTAGTATGCATGCAAGATGCCTTAGCTAAGTCATGATTATTATATGTGTATGTATAAATAAGTATGTATACATGAGTATTTATACATCCATGTATATAGGTATAAGAATACCCCACATGTGTTTGACTTATTACCACCATGCCCCCCATGCTTGTACCTCATGGAGAGGGGGGAGAGGCATGGAGAAGAGTAAACTTGATGGGATGTTTAGGGGACACTTGGCACAATCCTATGGAGAGTTAGAGGCTATAAATAGAGGGGGTTGTAGAGGATTAAACCACTTTGGTTAAACTCTCTCTCTCTCTTCCCAAACTCTCCCTCTCTTTCCTTTCCCTGCAGCAGCAAAGCAGCACAGCTGCAGCAGCAAGCAACAGCAGCAGCAACAGCAAAGCAACAGCAGCAGCAGCAGCAAAGGAGCAACAGCAGCAGCAACAACAAAGGGCAGCAGCAGCAACAACAAGGGGCAGCAGCATAAATCAGATTATACTATTTAAAGAGTGAGTAGAACATGCTAATCTTAACAACATGATGAGTAGAAATAAGTAGGAAATGAAATAAAGCGTAAGAGATACACAAGTATTTGACCTTATGTATATTATGGGATCATGCATAGATTGTGATATCTAGAAATGCTAGCTACTTCACAAAGACTCATATGTTTTAAATTCCGCAATTATTTGCTACTTTTGTTTACGAATTCATGATATTACTATATGTCTTGCATATTGATATCGTATGATGGTATGATGTGATGGAGGAAGGGGGGTTGAACCGGAGGCGTAGAAGGGGAGATTTTATATTTATGTAATGGAGGAAGGGACTGGGTTGAACCGGAGGCGTAGAAGGGGAGATTTTATATTTATGTAACGGAGGAAGGGACCGGGTTGAACCGGAGGCGTAGAAGGGGAGATTATGTGTATGTATATGGATATTACTAAGATATAAGTCCTATGATATAATCATGCATAAATCCTTAACGTTTAATCTGGAATAGCTTCTTATCAGACAATTTCTATGTAGAGTAGTCGACTTGGTCCCTGGGATAGTCGACTATAAGTGTGATATTTAGGCAGATATTCTGCTGGATAGCAGGATTAGTCGACTACATATAGACTGTAGTCGACTAATCCCAGATACAGAGAGCAAACAGAAAGTTATCAATCTGTTTTGACAGTTTTAGTCGACTATAGTCGACTTACTAGTCGACTATAGTCGACTTACTAGTCGACTAATATATTAGATTAGTCGACTATACCAGGAGGGTAGTCGACTATAGGTGACATCCAGAGAGTAACACAACTTTTGACAGTTTTAGTCGACTATAGGGGAATTCAAGTCGACTAGTACTTGAGTTAGTCGACTATACCAGGAAGGGTAGTCGACTACATAAATCCCTGGCTGATTAGTAAAGAAGCAGGTACGTGTGGAGCAAAGTTAGTCGACTATAGCTTTAGAATTAGTCGACTTACAGATAGTCTTAGTCGACTATAGGGTGGTCTAGTCGACTATGAAAGCCTTGTTACTGTGTTCTAAATTGGGTTCTTGGCTAATAATAAAATCTTATAAAAATAGTATAACGACACACATGCCAACCGGATAATTTAGCCATGTATACCTACTTGATAGGCATATTTAACTATTGTTTTACTCACTGAGCCGTCAAGCTCACTCTATTCTAACTCCACCTACAGGTTTGGACAAGGGCAAGGGACCCGCTTAAGGGCAATTGCGCGGCAACCATCACCGGAACCACTGTTTAGAAGTTACTTTTGTTATGTATATGATTTTGTATAAACATGAGTACTTTAGTTGGGTATCACCCTTGACTTGTAATTTATAAAGGACCTGGTGTTGGACTCTAACTGTGTATGTATATATATTCTGATATGGTAGTTATAGACTGTGTTTCTTATAGATTTGAACCATGGTGTTTACATGATAAGTCTCCATGTTATCTTAGTAGAAATTCTGATGTATAGTGAAGAGTTCTGATGATTATATTGGAAGTATTATACCTTGATGGGCCCCACGTTTGGATTATACGAGATGATTGTGATTAAATGGAAAATTTTTAACTGGGACCGTTACAACATACCTTAGAAATAAAGGCTTTTTGTGAGGACCGCGATCATGGTCGCAGTCCTCTATATACCAACAATCTATATTTTTGAAGTGATCCACTTTTTTAAAGTGATTACTGCGGGTTATTTGTGTCTTTCGCCACCGAGGAGCGCTTCTATGCTTGAGATATGGACACACCTGGTTAGATTAAAAAGAGAGGTGGCTGAGTAAAATAAAATTATGAAGTTTGAGTTTTTTCCTAATTACAATTGACATAAAGGATTGTAGCGAAACCCCCTTACAAATATCCAATTTGTGAGATTGAAAAATTGATACAAATATGATAAATGTCATACAGGAAGTACACATAATATTGAGACAAAAAGAATGCATAATTAGCTCATTACCTGCATTATGTGTATACATTTTATTTGTAACCCATTCAATTAGGTAATTTATGTTAGTTACTATTTCCCGACGTTGGGATAAGTAGAACTTGAAATAACTTATTTTAATTTTAGTTAAAATAAATGATAATACCATAGTATATGCTTAAACAATCTCTCTTTGAGTAGAGTTAAAATGAGATCCCGTACATTTGTACCGATATGATCACAACCATGGCAAACAAATATGAATGGGTAGAGTTACAATATACATAGGTGTAACTAAGTTACATATACCTCTTTTAACCACAAAAAATTTGCTTGGTGAGATACAAAAAAAAAATTAGGATGAGTGGTCCCCATAAAGTATTTAAAAATATTTTTTATATGATGAAAAGAGATGTGTGTAACTTAACTTAGTTACACTCTGTGTGTATCGTAACTCTACCCAACATGAGCATATTGAAATCCAATGTCCTTATATTTCCAACAATGCACCCAGCTAGATTGAATGAAACTAATGTCACCCGGATGTTAGCTTTTATCAATGTCCAATGAAAAAAAAAAATACTAGAACTTTCAATTCTAGTCAAGGCGGCTCAATCTCTATGGAGGTCTTAGGCGAAAGTTTCAAATGAGGCCCTTTTAAGATATATTTTAAAATTTTAAATAATATCTTATTTAATCAATATTCTATTGAAAAATAATTCTTTTAGCTTCTTGAGATGCAAAATTCTTAATCAAGCTTTTGTATTCAAGTTTTGCTAACATATCATTTTTTATAGATAATATAGTTAGTCCATTTAATCTTTCTTGTGATATAGTTAAAGTTAGATATGATTTTATCAATTTTAATTTTGAAAAACTTTTTTCTACAGAAGCAACTGTTACAAGAGCCATGAAGTCCAGGGAAAAGAAAGTAAAATATAGAGAGAAGGCAAATATCAAGCAAGGAGGTTGCATTTTCAACACAAATTTGTCCACTGGCTACAAGGGTCATGCATGCATTACAAGGAGTACATAAATATTCACATCCACGTTGTGTGCTAGCAAGAAAATCTGCATGTTTTGTTTACTGAATAATTTCAAGAGAAAGATAAACATTAACTTAAGCCTGTTAGTCATATAATTTTTTCTGACGAATCTGATTTTCAGCCACAAGTACGGATGTTCTAATATTATCGAGCAGCATGACTTGCTCAGTGACCAGTCCTGCAACAATCACACAGTTACCTCACCAAATTTAAAAACTAAACAAAAAAGTCATGTTTGCAAAAGAAAAACCGACGTTGATCAGTTGAAACCAAAAAAACATTAACATATTGAATGCTTTTAAGACAAGTTGCATAGCTTAGTTAATTAGGATTTCAAGTATATCAAGTCAAGCAACAATGTTGTATAGTCCCAACATTAACAGTTAATTAAGGTCAAAATGAATCTAGTCATGCCTACAGAAATGTTACAGATTAATGTTCTCAACCCAACATCTCAATGTATTAATACTATTCAAGGAACATATAGTTCAAAATTGAATCCATGTTATTGTACTTCCCTAATATTTTTGTCAGGAATTCCCTGCGGCATCAATTTTGAGTAAACAAGTCAGAGTCAATTGTACAAGTTATTGTGTTCTATTCCTTATGTGTCTTAGACTAATTCAATCTTATTTACAGAATTAACAGTGATAGTGATCCTCATAGTGAAAAGAAACCGAAGTATTTCATTTATGTACCAAATGCCTAAAGAAGCCTTTCAACAGTATTTGACATCATCAGAAAATATCCCAGGCAAGAATGAGTTGTGAACGGCATACCTAGCAAACGGCATACCTAGCAAAGCCTTGCCAAGTTCATTCAGCCCTGGAATTGCCCAAAGCAGCGTGTTCTGCATATCAAACAAATAAAGAACAGAAACAAAACATGAGATAACCAAATTGAAAATTCATCACTATAAAAGACTTTCCCCATGAAAATGGGGGCATACAAAGTTTCAAAAGTTCAGATGCAGAGGTTGCATGACTGAAACCAACTACAGTCGACCAATTAAACATAAAATAGATTCAAACTTATATCTGATATCATACAAGAAACATATATTTAACTAGGAATTTGGACAAACAAGTGATGGGCACAAACTCAGAGCACCTGTCTGTCGAGAAGGTGCCAGAAATCGTTGGCATCAGGTTCCCGAAGGACGACGGGC
The DNA here is from genome assembly GCA_038442645.1 of Agave tequilana. Classification (NCBI taxonomy): domain Eukaryota; kingdom Viridiplantae; phylum Streptophyta; class Magnoliopsida; order Asparagales; family Asparagaceae; genus Agave; species Agave tequilana. The sequence goes on along the minus strand of JAVJIF010006243.1, from coordinate 26,019 downwards.
GCAGCCCGGCAGACCGCAACCAGCGCTCCACCACTCCCCCTCTCCTTCTTCATTCTTTGCCCACTGCTTCTCAAAGCAAGAGGATGACCCAGCTGAGCTTGGACCCCGTTTGCGAAGCCTAATTTGGGCGACGGAGAGAAGGGCTTGAGCCCAACACCATAGACGGCATGGTTCGAACCTACGCGGGCAAACCCAACAAGATTTCTAGTCATATCCGATTACCACTTCAGCATGTGCAGTTGAACAAATGGAGATGCATTCTGTAGCATCCCGTTCCCAAGAAACGTACCCAGAAATGTGTCCCGATTTTTTTGACTGTATTATTCAATTTTCTTCCAGTAATTATTTTTGGGATGTGATTACTTATGTTATTTGGTATCAGGTCTGGATTCTCAGTCTTAGAGTCAGTCCTGACCTGGACCGGGAACCCGATACCAGCGTACTGTCTGATTTGACTATTCTGGTAGTCTGATTTGATCAGTTTCAGTTTCAAATACTATTTTCTAATATTTTATATTTTTCATGATTCTCTGAAAATTTTCAAAATTATTCTGCAAAATCTTCAAAACCGGCGTCGATTGGCATCACTGACCGATTCTCGGTTTTTAGTTTTCAAACGGAGTTGAATTTTTAGAAACAGCTTTCACATTACTTCTTAAAATCTCATTTTCTATCTAAATATATATTTTTGAGATTTTTCTGAATTTATCAAAATTTGACCGATTTTGGTATCGACCAGTATCGCCGGAAGATTTCAGTATTTTTAATTTGAAAATTAAATTGAATTTCTCAAATCCGATTTCACTAGATATCTTAAAATAATATTTTCTATTTTGAGAATTTTTCGAAGCTTTTCTGAAACAGTCGAATTTTACCCTATTTAAATAATAATATTTTTCTTTCTTTTCTTTCTTACTTTTTTCCTTCTCTACTCCTCTTCTTAATACTCTCAAGTTATCCTATCAATTTAATTATTTAATAATATATGTATTCACTAATTTTTTCTTTTTTTTCCTTTTCTTTATTTTTCCTTTTCCTTTCCTTTCTTTCTTTCTTTTCCTTCTTTCCTTTTTCTCTTTCCTTCTCCCCATTGCCTGTAACCACAACGACCATCCCTTGCAGTAGTAGCAGCTACAACCAACCCATCTCCTCCCCATTCCTTCTCCCATACTCTCCCTCTCCATCTCCTTCTTTTAATTTCTTTTCTTTTTTCCTTTCTCCTTCTCCATCTTCTCCATTTCCTCCTTCACTCCCACCAACACACACTCTCTCTCTCCCCCCCTCCTTGGCAACCGCCGGCTCCACCCTCACCGCCGCCCAGCGCCGCCCGCCCTAGGTCGACTCCGCCGTCCCCAAACCCCCCTTACCTTCAACCACAATCTCCTCTTCTCCAATTTCTCCATAAACCCATCACTATAATTCCTCTTCTTCTCCAAAATTCTCCATCAATCCCACCAATTCCTCCACTTCCACCACCACACCACCATCTCCTCCTCCTTCAACTCCCTAACACCACCACCAACCACCACCACCACCACCATCAACCACCACCACCACCATAACCTTCAACATCAAACACCACCAACACCACCAAGCCAAACACCCAAACCCCTTCTCCCCGGGGGCCCTAGCCACGCCGCCCCCTCCTAGGCCATCGGCGGTGGCGCCGCCCCTAGGCCATCGGCGGTGGCCGGCCGCCGGCAAAGCTCCCCTCTCCCCTTCTTTCTTTTCTTTCTTTCTTCTTTCTTTCTTTTCTTCCTTTCCACTTTTACCCTTCCCCTCATCCCCTAATTACCCCATTCTATTTCCAGCATACCCCTCTTCCTTATTTCTTTCTTTCTTTCTTTCCTCTTTCCACTTTCCATTTTTCCTCTTTTAAAAACACTTCTAACAAACACTCTCTCACTCTCTAACTAATCCTCTCTCTCTCCTCTCTTGTTTTCTCTAATATATATATATATATATATATTATAATTATATATATTTATATGGATTGTTAGCGTGCACGGGGTGTTCGTGAATTTCTCGGATATTGCTCGGAGTCGTGTGTTTTAGGCGAGTACTTCACTTTATGTCGTCGAGTAACTCTTGTGTTTTGGCGAGTACTTTTCTTGTGTTGCTTTATGCCTTGCTAATTCTATTTTAGGGCTCGATATAAATTTAAGTGCTTTAATATCTTCAATTCATATTTAGTAACTGCTACTCTAGTGCTTATTGCATGATATATTGATATGTGGATGTTTTGTTACTACCGTTACATGCTTAACAATTGCTACTCTAACTTTTAATATATGATGCATCATTATGCGAGTTGATATATGATATGCGAGTGATTCTCTAAAATTAACATGTTATTCGAATACTTGTTGACCATTATTATAACTCATTAGACTGGAATTATACTGGGTATGTCTAGATACGCTCCCGCTTTGCTCGGCTTCGCATGGCTAATTAAAAGATTAATTTATTGTTGTTATAGATATGGTTATGAAGAGTTTTAAATGTTTAACTATACTGTCTCCTGTATCATGTTGCATGACCGGATGATTACTTGACATATGATGTTGTATCTCGATACTCAACTCACCTGACACCGACATATTAATTATCTGACACTGATATGTTATACTGGACACCTGATACCTGACACTTGATATCTGACACCGGTACTTGACACGTTATCACTTGACACCTAATACCTGACACCTGATATATGACACTTGACAATTAACATGCTATCACTTACTTGACATGCTTTCACATGGTACTAGTATACTTGACCTAATGTTGTGATACCTGACTGGATACTATTACACCTAACACCTGTATTACTTTGCATATTCATGATTATCACTTTTACGGGGACTTGGCATGATTATTATATTGTTACCAGACATTGGTACTCCTGAACTCATGTATACTTGAACCCCTGAAAAGGGAGACTCCTGATACTATACTCCTGTTGATCCCCGTAATTGGATAACCATGGATATAGGACTACTTGAATACCCTATGGACATTATCACTAGACAAATTGTAATAATTAGACAACTCACATCGGGATGGGAGAAACTAATGAGTACCGATATAGTCTCCATGTTTATGATGGTCTTATAGTGTCGTGCGGCCACATACTTGAATTCGACCTGGAGGCCACCAGGTGTTTCCGTGGGGTGTACTAGCACCCCTACTCCCCTGCCTACCGGTTGTGCCATAAGCCCCTGGGCATATTCTTGTGGGAACGGTGACATCCTATTCCTGTTTGGGCATACAATAAGTTCCGATACCTAGCGATACGTTCCGGCTAAGTAATGGATACTCCTTGACTGTTGTCCTGGGCATGTAGGAGACCCATTATAAGCATGGTTCATCGATCTCCATCAGTTTCCAATAACTCACTCTCCAATCTGTATGCTGAGGTATGTGAAATGGGACACATACCGATGTATACAAATCAGATGAGTCTTAATAACATAATAATAACATGCTCCTAATATCTGACTAGCTATACACTTGATCTATACTTGAGAGACCTGTGATACAATACATTATCCTGCTCACCACTTACACATAATACTTGTGCTACTTTGTTGGATTACTTGATTGCTTTTTTTGGGTTTCCATACTGTTTCATTATTCTGTTATTGCGAAGGCAAATTCCGATTATATAAACTCAGATTACAGTGACGTGAGGTGTAGGGTATATATATGAGGGTTTCCTTATTTGGATTATTCCTTCGACGTACTAATCTCACTGATCGGTAATGTGGGCTTGTATAACTGGTTTCCTGCAGTTATTTTATTTACTGTCTCATTTCATGTTCATATGTGCTTATATTCACGATACACCTTTCCTGTACACATGTGCTTGATATGCACGCCACTTGGCTTTATCATATGTACTCGCCGGGTTGCATCTGACAACCCTGAATCCTCATGTCCAGATCCCAGAGCCTGGACTATGGTGGCCTTGCTGCAGCTGAACAGAGTGCGCAGCGGATCCTTCCATGGCGATCAGAGTGCAGCAGAAGCTTGGACATCGTCGTAGCTCTTCCTCCCGGCTCCTCTTCTGATTGGCTTCCGAGGCATCTCTTGCTGCTCGTGAGCACCTCTCAGCTTTTGTTATATATATATATCTCTTTGTAAAATGTACTTTTGTATTTTCTGGGGATGTAATATGTAGCGCCCTATATCCCCCGGATACGGAGATGCTACTGCGACGTACATACGCAGAGCAATAGTACCATCACGTATGTACGCTAGGCATCAATACAATACAGGAATCAGAGTGCGAAAAAACGTGGTAATATACATTCCAACATAAAAGTACAAGTACTCAGTCATCACAGTCTGTGACATAATATTACATAAATATTACATCACCAGGAAGTACAAAAGTAGACTGTATAGGGTACAAAAGATAAAGGCTCACGAGCTGAAAGAGAGAATCTCGCGAGCGGGGAAGACGGGATCGACCGGGGCTTTCCAGAGAGCAGATGCTCTCTGGCGGTCGACCGGGTCGGTCGACTGGCCCTCCTGCCAGATATGGCGTGCACGTCTGTGCACGTCGGTCGACCGCGCCGGTCGACCGACTTCAGAGCTAGTCGACTATACAGTCGACTTGCTGAAGCCAGGAAACAGAAATCTGGGATTAAAAAGTTTGTCTTTTTGGCTCAAATAAAATCCCATAAAATACTGAAAAATCTACAAAAATAGTTTCAGTGTTATACTTTGATAAACAAACATGCTTGCACAAAATCAAGGCATGTTACAAATAATTTGAACTATTTTTGTAATAAGGAAAATATGGCTCAAAACAAAAACGGTATTTTCAAAAACTTGTTTTCCAAACTTTGTTTTTCCAAAACTTCTCCAAATATAAAAACAAGATATTTAAACTCTATTAAAGCATAGTGTGTGTGGATATGATCCACTACACAAACATGGTGAAATATCTATGTTTTTGACATTAAGCTCTAAATATGGTTTTGGGTTAAACATATAAATTAGAATACCAAAAACTAAACATGTATTTTCTAAAATAGAAAATCTTTTGTAAAAACAAAACTATCAAGAGTGTGTGTGTATATGTACTTGAGCAATTCACAAACTACTCTATCCTTTACATTTTGTCTAAAAATAAAATCTTACAAAAACAAACCTAGACACAAGTCTTCATCTTCTTGAAGTCTTCACTTGAAGCCTTCTTGACTTGGTCCAAACACCGTGCTAGCTCCAAAACTTGACTTTAAATCCTTTGTTGAAGCTATGCACCAACTAAGATCTTGATCATGAATCTGTCACTAATTAAACACAAGATCATTAGTAAACATAACTACATGAGTTGATCATCATCAAAACTAGAGTGATGGGCCTTTGGGCCAACAGGTTTCTGATTTGGGCCCCTGGTTTTGATGAATCAGCTCTCCAAAGTCAATGGCTAGATTATAGGCCTTTAATCACCCATTAAATGGTTATTTAGGGTCTTATTCTTCATTGCACACCATGGACCTAGAAACATGCAAGAGAGGTGTTTATTAGCAGAATTTAATATGAAATAAATGTAAAGATGTGGTATGAAATATGCAGTTTTAGAGACTATCACATTCCACTAAGTTTGGCATGAAGCTGCTCAAGTCGGAGCGTCTGTAGCACAACTCTCAGATGCTCCGAATGCTCCTCTTCACTCTTAGAATAGACCAAAATATCATCAATGAATACCAGCATAAACTTATCCAAATAGGGTGAGAAGATTTAATTCATCAAGTCCATAAAAAAACTGCTGGGGCATTTGTAACTCCAAAGGGCATAACTAAGAACTCGTAATGACCATAGCGAGTCCTAAATGCCGTCTTCTGGATGTCTTCTTTCTTCACCTTCAACTGATGGTACCCTGACTGCAGATCTAATTTTGAGAACACTTGGGCCCCATGAAGTTGATCAAAGAGATCATCAATCCTCGGCAAAGGGTACTAGTTCTTAATGGTGACTTTGTTCAACTCTCTGTAATCAATATACAATCTCTTGCCACCATCCTTCTTGTTTGCTAATAACACTGGTGCTCCCCAAGGCGAAGTACTCGGTCTAATTAGACCCTTGCTCGAATACTCCTGCAACTGCTCCTTCAATATAGCCAATTCAGTTGGTGCCATCCGGTACGATGCTTTAGAGATGGGAGTCGCTCCTGGAATAATGTCAATAGAGAACTCTACAACTCTGTCAGGTGGAAGTCCTGATATCTCCTCAAATACATCCATGAATTCATTCCACACTGACACCGCCTTCTTCTTATCTTCTGTAGTGGCACAATCCAGTTGATCCTCCCTCCTGAGGGACTTGCGCTCTCTAAAGAACTGAAACTCCGGTTGGTGTGAAATTCTGAAGATCACTTTCTTGTTCCAACAGTCGATCACCGCATAATACTTGCTGAGCCAAGTCATGCCTAGGATCACATTGTACCCTCCAGTGTCCAGTACGAATATGTCAGCTTCCAACTTTCTACCACGTAACTCCACAGTGCACGCCTTGCAAAACTTGTTAGTAATGACTACCCCATTCCCCGTACTAATTTTCCACTGATCACCCATACATACTAGGGGTATAGAATGCAAAGTAGTAAATCTAATAGATATGAAGCAATGTGATGTACCGGAGTCAAAGAGTGATAAGACTGGAACTGAATGGACCAAGGTTGTACCTGCCACTACTTCTCTTGATGCTTCAGCTTCCTCTGCTGTCAAGTTGTAGGCCTGGTCTCTCCCGCGGCCTACTCCAGTCCTAGGTCCCCTCTGAGCCTGACCTAGAGTCTGACGCTGGGGAGAAAGTGGAGCTCCTCTGCTTACAGGCCCTGGATTCCTCGTCATCGGTGGTGCTGAAAATGCTGGGGGAGCTGCTCGTGCTGGAGGTGCTGATGGTGCCACTCATGCTGGAAGTGCTAGTGGTGCTGGAGTTGCATTCCATGTCTTCTTGAATGGACACTCTCCCACTAAGTAGTTGCCGGATCCGCAAGCCAAACACAGCCCATTGGCCATACGACAGTTGCGCTGATTGTATCCATACTTCTAACAATACCCACACACAAGCTGCTGAGGGGGAGGCTGGAATGGTCGCTTGGCTACTGGGGCACTAAAAGATCTGACTGGATTCTCTCTGTGCACCTGCTGGAATTGACGCTTCATAGGCTTGTGCTGCAGCTCAATTCTCCTCTTCTTCTCCAATCCCCGCTCCACATCATGAGCTATAGAAAGAACTTGAGAGTATGTCTTCAGCTGGTGGGGTATAAGCAACATCTGGATATCCACCCTCAATTCTTGCTGAAATCTGCTAGCCCTCTTCTCCTCGCTGGCTATCATATATGGTGCAAACTGACTAAGTCTCAGAAATTGAGCAGCATACTCATCCACCGATCGATTTCACTACTACAGCCTAATTAAACTGCTCCTCCATCTCCTTCTGAGCAGTTGCAGAAAAAAATCTCTCATAGAAGCCCTTTGAGAACTGGTCCCAAGAGATGGGCTTCTCCAGCCTCGCCTCTTTGGCTGGCCACCAAGTCCTCGCCACATCTTTCAGCTGGATCTTGGTCACTTTCACCTAGTTCTCACCAAAAATTTTGGCCGCCTTCAGAAGATCGGTCATGTCGATCAACCACTGCTCTGCATCCAAGGGCTTCTCCGTGCCCGAAAATTCTGCCGGCTGCAACCTCCTGAAATCTGACATAGTATCCGGCCTCTGCTCCCGGGGTGCAATCAACAATCGTTGTCGCAAGAGCTCTGTCGGCTGCTGCTGGCTATTCATCATCCCCTGGAGTATTCTCATCATGTTGTTCTCTCCGTGTAGACCATCACGGGAAGTGCCAGCACCGTTACGTGTCCCCCGTCTTTCTATATTCGAGCCGACTGAAAATGTGACGAAAATAAAGAACTGCATGAGATTTCAGGAATCAACGGATGGATTTCAGGGAAAGAATAGATAACTTCATACTTGTGATTGGAATGTATAGCAATGACTCGTGTGACCCAGTTGCAAATTAATCCAACATTAATCTGCAGACTGGCTGTACTGAAGGTGTGAGAGCTTAGGCTCTGATACCAACCTGTAGCGCCCCCTATCCCCTGGATACGGAGACACTATTGCGACGTACATACGCAGGGCGATGGTGCCATCACGTATGCATGCTATGCATCAATACAATACAGGAATCAGAGTGCGAAAAAACGTGGTAATTTACATTCCAACATAATAGTACAAGTACTCAGTCATCACAATCTGTGACATAATATTACATAAATATTACATCACCAGGAAGTGCAAAAGTAGACTGTACAGGGTACAAAAGATAAGGACTCACAAGCTGGAAGAGGGAATCTCGTGAGCGGGGAAGACGGGATGGAGCTACGGCTGATCCGCCTGCTCTTCGAAGTAGGTCTGGTCCTCAGCTGAAGGGTCCACCTCGGTTGTTAGTGGGCAACCCAGCGAGTACAAGAACCCAAATGGTAAGTATAAATAAAAGCAAGTGCATCAGGTCAAGTATAATGTATCCAAATCAATAAGCATGGAATAACCACAATAAATAGTGAAATATGAAAATGACATTAGAATTTATGTGGCATGAAATAAAAGCAAGTGTAGCAGGTCAAATGTCATGTAATCAAATTAGCAAGTATGGAGTAACTACAATAGAGAATAAAATATGGAAATGACAATAAAAATTCATGAAGTTAATTATCAAGTTATTATTAAGACTCATTCAATTTGTATGTTTCGGTATATGACCCGTACCATATACTTCCGCATACAAGTCGAGTGAGGTTGGTTATTAGAAATTGATGGGGAACGACGAACCATGTTTAGAATGGTTCCCGTGCATGCCCAGGACAACGGTCCAGGAGTATTCGGTACTGAGCCAGAACGTACCGCTAGGTAGCGGGACTTACTATATGCACGAAGATCTTAGTATACTCCCGAACAGGAATAGAGTATCACCACTCCCCACAGGAATATACCCAGGGGATTACGGCACACCCGGCAGGCAGGCAGGGAGTAGGGGTGCCAGTACACCCCACAGAAGCGCTTGGTGGCCTCCAGGTCGAATTTCAGGAATTAGTTGTACAACATTTGTATGGCCACCATAAACACAGAAGCTATATCGGTACCCATCAATTTCTCTCGTCCTGGTGTAAGTTGTTTAAATATTGCAGAGTGTCAAATGATAATATCCACAGGGTATTCATAAAAGTCCAATATCCATGGTTATCCTATTACGGGGGTCAACAAGAGTATAATATCAGGAGTAATGTCAGGAGTCTCCCTATTTCAGGGGTCCAAGTATACAAGAGTTTAGGAGCACAGGAGTTCAGGAGTACCAAATATCTGGTAACAATATAATAATCATGCCAAGTCCCCGTAAAAGTGATAGTCATGAATATGCCATATAATACAGGTATAAGGGGTACTAGTATCCGGTCAGGGGTCACAATGTCAGGTCAATGTACTTGTACCATGTGAAAATGTGCCAAGTGAGTGCTAGTATGTGACATATATCGGGTGTCAGGATCAGGTGTCAAGTATGACATATCAAGTACCGGTGTCAGATATCAAGTGTCATGGATCAGATATCAAGTATAACATATCAAGTGCCGGTGTCAGATATCACGTGTCGTGGATCAGGTGTCAAGTATAACATACCGAGTGCCAATCTCATATATCGCGTGTCAAGTATAACATGTCAAGTATAACATGTCAAGTGCCGGTGTGAATACAGAGTACAACATCATATATTAACTCGTATAGCAAGGTATCATGTACTAAAATTACAGTAGCAAGTGTTAGGCATGTTAAAATATCCGCATATCAATATCATGCTATAAATACAAGAGTAGTAATTATTAAGCCTAATATAAAGCACTCGCCTGAAACCGGAATGAAATACCGGGTTAAAATTCGAGAAGTTCGCGAACCCGTGCGAGCAAGCCACTAGCCCATATTTATATATTAAAATATATAAATATAAATATAAATATAAATATATATATAAATATTAGAGAGGGAATGAGAGAGGAGAGAGAGAGGAGAGAGAAAGTTATTGGAAGGAGGGAGAGAGAGAATATACGGTATTTTTAGAAGAGGAAAATAGGAATTAAAAGGGGAGGGGTATGATTGAAATTATAGGGAAGTAATTTGGGAATGAGGGGTTGGGTATTTAGGGAAAGTAAGAAAATGGATATTTATGGAAAGGGGGAAAGAAAGAAAGAAAGAAAGAAGAAAGAAAGAAGGAAGGAGGGGGGGTGGTGGTCGGCGGCCCTGGGGCGGCGACGGAGCCGCCGTAGGTGGGGGCGGCGCGGCTGCCCCGGGGAGGGGAGGAGTAGGGGGTGGAGTTGTTTTGTTGGGAGTTGTTGGTGGAGTTGTTGGTGGTGATGGTAGTTGGTGGTGGTGGTGGTTGTTGGAGGTGGTGGGGAGTTGGAGGAGGAGTAGATGGTGGTTGGGGTTTGAAAGTAGAGGAGGAGGTGGGTTGATGGTGAATTTTGAAGAAGATGGGGAAGTGGTAGGAACGGGTTTGGTTGAAATTGAAGGTGGAGGAGTGGTGGTTAAATGAAAATGAGGTAGTGGAGTGGAGAGGAGGTGTGGGGGAGGTGGCACCGGCGGCTAGGGAGGGGCGGCGGCGGCGGCGGCTCTGGTGGTGGAGGCGGCGGTGGTGATGAAGATAGTGATTTTGTCTTGAAGGAGATGGAGTTTTGAAATGAAATTGAAAATGAAAAAGAGAAGGAAGGAGGAGGATTTTAATAGAAAAGAGAAGAAAAGGGAGATGATGAAATGGGATGGGGGGAGAGGGGCTGCAGCAGTAGCCCATCATGGCCTGGCTGCTGCTGCAGGCGGCGGTGGGAAGGGGAGAGGGGCTGCAACAGCAGCCCATCATGGCCTGGCTGCTGCTGCAGGCGGCGGTTGCGGCTTGTGGAAGAGGGAGCAGGACATGGAGGTGGAGTGGGGGGGAAGAAAAGAAAGAAGAAAAAGAAAAATAAAGAAAAGGAAGAAAATAAGGAAAAAGAAAAGTAAATAATAAAAAAATTTATTATTAAATAATTAATTTATTAGAATATCCTGAGAGTATAAAGTAGGGGAGTGGAGAAGGAAAAAGTAAGAAAAGAAAATGTCGATAAATAATATTATTATTTAAATAGGGCAAAATTTGACTGTTTCAGAAATGTTCTGAAAAATTCTCAAAAATGAAAAATATTATTTTAAGATACCTGGTGAAATCAGTTCGATGAATTCTTCTAGTTTTAAAATTAAAAATCTAGAAATATTCCAACGGTACCGGCCGACACCAGAATCGGTCAAATTTTGATAAATTTAGAAAAATTCTAAAAAATGTATTTAGATAGGAAATGAAATTCAAGTAGTAACATGAAAGCTGTTTCTGAAAATTCAATCCCATTTGAAAACTAAAAATCTAGGAATCGGTCAGTGATGTCGACCGACACCGGTTTTGGAGATTTTGTAGAAAAATTCTGAAAAATTTCAGAAAATCACGAAAATCTAAAATATTGGAAAACAGTATCTGAAACTGAAATCGATCAAATCAGACTTCCAAAAAGGTCAAATCGGGCAGCAGGCTAGTATCGGGTTCCGCTCCGGGTCAGGGCTGACTCTAGGTGCGAGAATCCAGATCCGATACACAATAACTGTAATATCCCCTAACTAGTAATACTGTATTTCTACTCTTATTAATTTTATATAGAATTAGCTATTATTATTGATTAATTTGTTTTATACAGGTGTATAAAAATATGTGCATACATATTAAGTGTATATGTTTTTGATTTATGTTTATACTAGTATATGTATGTATTATATTTTATACCTTATGATTAGCCTTATTATTTTTATTATGTTAGTGTTGGTATTATTCCTAAATGATCTTCTTGTCCAACCTATAATCCAATCAATTATTTAATAAACCATAACCCATTTACTCTTATCCAAAAATAAAGTAAGATAAAATAAATAAAGGTTAAACAAAAATAATAATAATGAGAAATAAATAAATATATCTATACATGTTTATGTCAAGTTTCGAACCTCGTTCCCTTATAACAAATACTAATGCCTAAACCGTTGTGCCACATTGGCGTGTAAGTTAAGAACACTCAGAATTTAATTTGAATCTAATAAGCTAGACAATCTGTAATTTTAAATCTAATCTCTTTGAGATTTTTTTTATAACTTTCCATTTTTACCTAAATTTCTAATCTAGCCTAATTAGAGTCCAGATTCAAGAAAAATCTCTTTGAGATTTTTCCTACCACTTTCCATTCTTAACCAAATTGTTAATCTAACCTAATTAGAGTCCAGGTTCAAAAAAAAAATATCTCTTATAGTCTTATATAACCTAAACATTTCCTTTCTCTCCTACATCAAGAAAAACCCTAGTATAACTTTCCTTATCTTCATATTTTCCCTCAAATTGATTGTGAACGAAGAAGGATTTCGGGATACAAGGTCAAGGAGAAAGCAAGGAAACAAGTAAGTATAGAAATTTGATTTTTTTATCAATTCAAATATTTAATTAGCATAGTATGTTTAAGATTCCCTTTTTGTTACGAAAACTTAGATCTTCCCTAAATTTAAATAATTTATATGAATATGAATTTTGGTAATATACCATAATTTAAAATTGACATGAATTAAAAATTATAATTTAATCGGAGTATCATGCATAGATCTACCTTTTCAAGAATTTCTCCATCATCAAAATCTTTACCTTGATCTAAGTAAAACTTATATAAAAATAATATAAGATTCTTTAATAGAAATATTTTAAAAAAATAATAATAAAAGAAAATTTTTAGAACATAATTTCAAGGATCTAAATTAGACACTTGGGCTAATCTACCAATACTTGAAAACTAATTCAAAATCCAATTAAAGGATATATCTAAAATTTTCATACTTAAAAAAAAAAAGGTTTCTACAAAATTAAAAATAATAATAATAAATAAAAAAAATAAAAAAAAATAAAAGTTTCTGGACCAGGCCTTGGCCTGGCCTGGTCCGGCCTGGTCCAACCTGGACTGGGCTGGGCTGTTGTATTTAAAAGAAAAAGGGAAAAGAAAACAAAGAAAGAAAGAGATAAAAGAGAAGATTTGTATTAACATAATTAGTAAAAATATTAAAATAAAATAGAGAAAAATATAAATTATATTTTACAACACTTCTACTTTCTAAGATAAAAGTTTTAGACATATAGCAACATAAATTAATTCAAATCACCCACTTTAAAACCATTATTCTTTAATGTTAAATCTAGAACCGTTGAGTATTTAATGATTTAAAGCTTATTAAAAATCTAACAAAAAATTAGAGATTTATTTAAATTAAACCTATTAAATTCAGTAAACCTAAAGCATCATATCTTCAACTCCCAAACTAATTAACTAAGATTTAAACTCCTTAAAATATTCTTTTAAAGAATCTAACAATTTCGATTTAATAATTTATGTAGATTTACTGGAGCCTTATGATTTCAGTGCTTTGGATTTGCGATCGAGCTCAGGTGAGTGTTTCTCTCTCTTTCTCTCTCTTTAATTAATTTAGTGATCATAGACATGTTTGTGTATATGGTGTAATTTGATGTGTAGTGCATATGTTACATAATTTTGTGTAGAGATCATTAAGCACGAATGTGAGTTGTCACTCCTTCTACTTTACAATGTTGAATGCATAGGAATAGGTTATGCATGTATTGGATATGTTGTCTGGCGTTGGGATATTATGACTGATCATAATAGAAGAGGGAACTGTGAAGACTTATGGTTCAGAGTAGAATAGTAAAGTGTGAGAACTAGACTATAATTATTAGTATATAATTATTGTATCAGATTGCTCGATGTATAGTGGTAATTGATGATCCTGTAACTGTTGGGAATATGAGTTGGATATGATGACTTTGGATTGACCTGGGACTTATGCTATTTACATTGTATGGTGATCAGTAATTGACAAGACTTTATTAGTTGAGTATTGAGGACATATCAGATATAACTGGATTAGTTGAGTTGTGTCTTAGATTGATCTTGAGTTAGAAGTACCCAGAAACTATATTCCTTTCATTGGAGCCTGACTGATATTGAGATGAGATGGACATTGTTGGCATTTGGGGTCTGATAGATGATATGTCGTTGATGTTAAGTATCAGTAGTAACTATTCTACATTGCCGTTGATCGAGTACATATTGGATGTGAACTTACCTTACTAAAAGATTATGACGATTGGATTGGTACATGAACTTATTCGGAGTTGGACTGAACTTGGGTTATAGATGATATTGGATTTACATTCTTTACGATTAAACTGATATGCATTAAGATGAGTTGGTATATTTCATGTAGAGGACTTTTCAGACTTGATATTCTTTTATTGGTGATGACTCATTTAGATATTGATATGGTCTTGTTATGATGTTAGAGACTGGGTTACTCAGGGTTATGGATGGAATTATTGTAAGAGTGAATTTTGCGATATCGGTGATTTTATATATATTCAGAGTTTGATAGCTTTTACTATTTGATATCTGTTATTGGTGACTCGAGGATCAGTGTCTAGACTGTTACTGTTATTATATCCATGTTATTGAAAGTTACTGGGAAATGATTGTTTGACCGTAACCACGGTACAGTTCTATTGTTCATCGTATACACGGTTACTGTTACTGTTACTGTTACTGTTACTGATATTGTTCACCGTGTATACGATTATTGATTGACTGTTACTGTACTGATATTGTTACCGTCCAGTAGCCTCCCAGTAGTTGAAATGGCATAAGGTATTGATTGTTATTGATGGCATTACCTCACTGACTGTACACTAGACACCTTTCACTGGACCTTGACATATGACTGTATCACTGTTACTTGACATCTGGACTCCTGTACCCGGTACCCATATCCCATGTACTATTGACCTGTTAATAGCATAGTCAAACCGGCGTCCGGCGGTTTGCCGCCTGGTGTCGGGATTGACGAGGATGTATCCCACAATCGTGCTAGCGTCCGGCGGATCTTGAAAGGAACTAAGTGCCACGTGGAGCAAAGTGCCACACCATACACATGGTGGGGGCCACCTCTTGAATCCACGGGGGCCACCTCTAGAATCCTGTTTCCCTCAGAGCAAAGTGCCACACGGAGCAAAGTGCCACACCATACACATGGTGGGGGCCACCTCTTGAATCTGTGGGGGCCACCTCTTGAATCTGTAGGGCTATCTATTGTACGTGACGCCTGGTGTTAGCGTGATATTGCATTCTCAGTGCCTATTAGCATCCACACGCACTTGTATGATGATAACCCTAGGATACATGTTATTTGGTTCTCTTTCCCTATTCGAACAATGATACCCGCATATCGGAGTTCGGATGAGTTCTACTGGATGTGCGGGCTCCAGGGTGAACTGTCGGATGTTGTGGGACGCCGGTGGGAAAGTGATAAAGATAACGTAGAACATTACTGATTGTTATTGAATGAATTGAATGAACACATTGTGTTATACCCTGAATGGTTACCCTGCCTTATGACACATGACTGTATACATGATTGTAACCAGGACCACATGATTGTAACCAGGACCAGACTTATGACCAGACTTGGATACCAGTTTAGTGACATGTGATGGATACCTATTTGACATTGATTGCATATTTACAGTTGTGCCATTTGACTGCTATCTGTATTCATGTCTTCATCATATGTGTTACTGTTCAGTTATTTATTGTGTTACTTAGTCTTTTCTATCTGTAGTTGTTCTTATTATTGTTTATGCACATTGTTCTTCTGCACGAGTTGTTTCCCCTTTACACACACACTCATTATGGTCGCGTTCTGACGACCCTGGATTTGCACGTCCAGATATTGAACGGTTGGTTTCCTTTGTGCAGGTGTTCGTTGAGGCCGTATGCTTCGCGAATAGCTGGAGCTTCTTCCTATTCTATTCTGGTACTCTTATCTTTTTAGCTTTCATATTATTTCCTGATTCTTATCATATCAGTTCAGTTCTTATTCCAGTCATTCTTCCATCTCTTGATTCATATGATATCATGCGTGGTTGTTTATATGTGGTATTGCAGTAGTCATGATTTATTACGTTTAGATTTATAGCTCGTTTCAGGTTACAATTGAGGCTTAGCGTGTATACGTGGGGTATTTTCCTCGCGTATATGCGTCGCCATAACGACTCCGTATCTTTAGGATCGGGGCGTTACAATAACATAAGTAATCACAACCCAAAAGCAAATACTGAAAGAAAATTGAACAATAAGGTCAAAAATTTGGGACACGTATCTGGTTACGTATCCGGAGAACCGGGTGCTACATAATATTCCTGTAATATTGTATCATTCTCTGTGATAACCATGTACTTGTACTTTTCTGTTGGAACATATATTACCACTGTGCTTCCACACTCTGATTCTTGCATGTACTGATACTTAACATATATACGTGAGGGTATTTTCGACATGTGTATATATGTTACTGTGATGTCTCCGTACCCGCGGGATCGGGGCGTCACAGGGTGGTATCAGAGCCTAAGCTCTAACATCTTCAGTACAACCAGTTGGCAGATTAATGATATATTAATTTGCAGCTGGAGAGCATGAATCTTGAATATGCATTCCAATCGCAAGTGCGGTGTTATCTATTCCTTCCTCGTAATCTATTTCTTGGATCCTGAGACCCTTCTATCTTTTTCCTTTCAGCTTCTTCTCGTCATTCCTTCACACTTTATCATGTTATCATCGTTGACTCTAATCTCTTCCGGGTTCAGCTCCTTATAGAAATTTTGAGAACGAAATTCTTATTAGGTGGGTAGATTGTAGCACCCCATTCCCTGGATACGTACCCAGATACGTGTCTCGATTTTTGACCGTATTATTTTAATTTTCTTCCAGTAATTATTTTTGAGTTGTGATTGCTTATGTTATTTGGTATCAGATCTGGATTCTCAGTCTTAGAGTCAGCCCTGACCTGGACCGAAATCTGATACCAGCGTACTGTCTGATTTGACCTTTCTGGTAGTCCGATTTGATCTATTTTAGTTTCAAACACCGTTTTCTAATATTTTAGATTTTTCATGATTTTCTGAAAATTTTTAAAATTATTCTGCAAAATCTTCAACACCGGTGTCGATCGGCATCGCTGACTGATTCCCATATTTTTAGTTTTCAAACAGAGTTAAATTTTAGAAACGGCTTTCACATTACTTCTTAGAATCTCATTTTCTATCTAAATGCATTTTTTAGAATTTTTCTGAATTTATTAAAATTTGACCGATTTTGGTTTCGACTGGTATCGCCGGAAGGTTTCAGAATTTTTAATTTGAAAATTAAATTAAATTTTTTGAATTTTATTTCACCAAACATCTTAAAATAATATTTTCTATTTTTGAGAATTTTCAGAGTGTTTCTGAAACAGTCAAATTTTACCCTATTTAAATAATAATATTATTTTCCTTTCTTTTCTTTTCTTGCTTTTTCCTTCTCTACTCCTCTTCTTAATACTCCCAAATTATCCTATTAATTTAATTATTTAATAATATATTTATTGTGGCGCCCCGTTCCCGCGGGTACGGAGACGCCACTGCGACGTATATACGCAGGTCAGAGATACCCTTACGTATATGCGCTAAGCATCAGTACAGGTAAGAATCAGAGTGCGGAAGCACAATAATAATATACATTCCAATAGAAAAGTACAATTACATGGTTATCACAGAAAGCGATACAATATTATAGGAATATTATATCACTAGAAAATACAAGAGTACATAATGCGAAGAGATATACAAAAGCTGAGAGGTGCTCACGAGCAGAAAGAGGGAACTCGAGAGCCAAACAGGAGAAGAGCTAGAAGGAAGAGTTACGACGGCGTCCAAGCTTCTGCTGCACTCTGACCACCACGGGAGGATCCGCTGCGCACTCTGATCAGTTACAGCCAAGCCACCATGGTCCGGGCTCTAGAATCTGGACATGAGAATCCAGGGTTGTCAGATGCAACCCTGGGAGTACATATAGTAAAGCCAAGTGGTGTGCATAATAGGTACATGTGTACAGGAAATGTGTATCGTGAATATAAGCACATATGAACATGAAATCAGACAGTAAGTAAAGTAACTACAGGGAAATCGGTTATATAAGCTCACATTACCGATCGGTAAGATTAGTACGTCGAAGGAATAATCCAAACAAGGAAACCCTCATATATACCCTATACCTCACGTCACTGTAGTCTGAGTTTATATAATCTGACTTTACCTTCATAATAATATAATAATGAAATAGTATGGAAGCAATCAAGTAATCCAACAAGATAGCACATGTCTAAGTGGTGAGCAGTATAAACCAAGAGTATAGCTAGTCAGTTATCAGGAGCATGTTATTATTAAGTTATTAAGACTCATCTGATTTGTATACGTCGGTATGTGTCCCATCCCACATACCTCAGCATACAAACCAGAGAGTAAGTTATTGGAAACTGATGGAGATTGACGAATCATGCTTAGAATGGGTCCCCTACATGCCCGGGACAACGGTCAAGGAGTATCCGGTGCTGAGCCAGAATGTACCGCTAGGTACCGGGACTTATTGTACGCCCGAACAGGAATAGGATGTCACCGTTCCCACAGGATAGGCCCAGGGGCTTATGGCACAACTGGCAGGGGAGTAGGGGTGCCAGTACACCCCATGGAAGCGCCTGGTGACCTCCAGGTCGAATCCAAGTATATGGCCACGCGACACTATAAGACCATCATAAACATGGAGACTATATTGGTACTCATCAGTTTCCCCTATCCCGGTGTAACTTGTCTAATTATAGAATTTGTCCAGTGATAATATCCACAAGGTGTTCATAGTGATCCTATATTCATGGTTATCCTATTACGGGGATCAACAGGAGTATAGTAGCAGGAGTCTCCCTTTTCCAGCAGTTCAGGAATACAGGAGTACAAGAGTTCAGGAGTACCAAATGTCTGGTAACAATATGATAATCATGCCAAGTCCCCATAAAAGTGATAATCATGAATATGCAAAGAAATACAGGTGTCCGATGTAGCAGTATCCAGTCAGATGTCACAATATCAGGTCAAATATACCAGTACCAGGTGAAAGCATGTCAAATGAGTGATAGCACGTCAACTGTCAAGTATAGCATGGTAAGTACGGTGTCAGATATCAAGTGATAAGTGTAGCATGGAAAGTACTAGTGTCAGATATCAAGTGATAAGTATAGCATGGCAAGTACCGGTGTCAGATATCAAGTGATAAGTGTAGCATGGCAAGTACCGGTGTACATATATTAGGGTCAGGTAACTAATATGTCGGTGAGGGTCACAACATTAAATATCAGGTATCAACCGGTCACATAACATGGTACAGAAGAACGGTATGAACATTTCAAACTCTTCACACCATATTTATAATAATAAATTTATCTTTTAATTAGCTATGCGAAGCCGAGTAAAGCGGGAGCAGATCTAGACATACCCGGTATAATACCGGTCCAACAAAGTATAATAACGGTCGGAAGCTATTTATAAAACATGATAAATTTTAGAAATCATTTTATATGACACATACCAACTTGCATAAAGAGACATCATATATTAAAAGCAAGATAATAATTATTAGACATAAAACGATGATAGTAAAGCATGAAATATCAAAAGAAATGTACTCGCCTATCACCGGAATGAAAATACTGAGAAAAGTTTGAGAAATCTGCTAATCCGTGCGAGCAAGCCACTAGCCCATATATATATGTTAAAATATATAAATATAAATATATATATATATATATATATATATATAAATATTATAAATATATTAGAGAGGGAATGAGAGAGGGGGGGAGAGAGAGAGGAGAGAGGGAGTATAGGATTATTTTTAGAAAGGAATTAGGAATTAAAAGGGGAGGGTATGGTTGTAAATAAGTAATTTGGGAATGAGGGGATGGGTATTTTAGGGAATGTAAGAAAAGTGGGTTTGTTTTATGGAAAAGAAAGAGAAAAGAAAAGAAAGAAAGAAATGAAGAAAGAAGAAGAAAGAAAGAAATGGAAAAAAGAGAAGGAGGGGGGTGGGCTGCCAGCGGCCGGCCCACCGCCGGCCGCCGGGGGCGCACGCGCGCGGCCTAGCCCGGGGGAGAGGGGTGGAGTTGATTTTTGGTTGTTGTTGTTTGGTGTTGGTGGTGGTGGTAGTTGATGGTGGTGGTGGTTATGTTGGTTGTGGTGATTGTTGGAGGTGGTGGGGAGTTAGAGGAGGAGGAGGAGGTGATGATGGGGTGGTGGAAGTAATGGATTTGATGGAGATGGTAGTGAATTTTGGAGGAAGGGAGGTAGTGGTGATGGGTTTGGATGAAATTGGAGGTGGTGGAGTGATGGTTGGATGAAGAGGTGGTGGAGTGGAGAGGGGTGTGGGGGAGTGGTGGTCGGCGGCTAGGGAGGGCGGTGGGCGGCGGTGGCGAAGGTGGATGCGGCGGTGGTGAAGTGGGATGGGTTGGTTTTGTTTAGTTGAAGGAGTTTTGAAGTTGAAATGAAATGAAAAGGAGAAGGAAGGAGGGAGATTTAATAGAAAAGAGGAGAAAAGAGTGATGATGAAATGGGGGGGAAGGGGCTGCAGCTGCGGCTGTGGCAGGGGAGAGCATGGGGAAAGTCAAAGGGGAAGAAAAGAAAAAAAAGAAAAGGAAAGAAAATTAAAGAAAAGAAAAAACTTTTAAGGAAAAAGAAAATAAAATAGTATAAAATTTTTATTATTAAATAATTAATTTATTAAAATATCTGAGAGTATAAAGTAGGGGAGTAGAGAAGGAAAAAGCAAGAAAAGAAATTGTTGGTAAATAATATTATTATTTTAATAGGGGGAAAATTTGACTGTTTCAGAAATGTTCTGAAAAATTCTCAAAAATAGAAAATATTATTTTAAGATGCCTAGTGAAATCAAATTGATAAATTCATTGTAGTTTTTAAATTAAAAATTCTGGAATCTTCCGGCGACACCGGCCGACACCAGAATCGGTGAAATTTTGATAAATTTAGAGAAAATCTCAAAAAAATACATTTAGGTAGAAAATGAATTTGTAAGAAGTAATGTGAAAGCCGTTTTTGAAAATTCAATCCCGTTTGAGAAC
Organism: Agave tequilana; assembly: GCA_038442645.1. Taxonomy (NCBI): domain Eukaryota; kingdom Viridiplantae; phylum Streptophyta; class Magnoliopsida; order Asparagales; family Asparagaceae; genus Agave; species Agave tequilana. The sequence continues at coordinate 4,851 of JAVJIF010006243.1, read as the reverse complement.
TAAAAATCTGAGAATCAGTCAACGATGCCGACCGACACCGATTTTGGAGATTTTGCAAAATAATTCTGAAAAATTCCAGAAAATCATGAAAATATAAAATATTAGAAAACAATGTCTGAAACTAAAAACTGGTCAAATTGGACTACCAGAAAGGTCAAATCGGGCGGTATGCCGGTATCGGGTTCCCGGTCCGCGTCAGGGCTGACTCTAACACTGAGAATCCAGATCCGATACCAAAAACATGAGAAATCACAATTTAAAAACTAATACTGAAGAAAATTGCAATAATACGGTCGAAAAAGTTGGGACACGTATCTGGGTACGTATCCCGGGAACGGGGTGCTATATTCACTAATTAACCCTATTTTTTCCTTTTCTTTATTTTTTCTTTTCCTTTCTTTTTTTTTTTTCTTTCTTCTTCTTCTTTCCTTTTTCTCTTTCCTTCTCCCCATCCCCTGCAACCACAACGACCATCCCCTGCAGCAGCAGCAGCTGCAACCAGCCCATCTCCTCACCATTCCTTCTCCCAAACTCTCCCTCTCCATCTCCTTCTTTTAATTTCTTTTCTTTTTTTCCTTTCTCCTTCTCCATCTTCTCCATTTCCTCCTTCACTCCCACCAACTCTCTCTCTCTCTCTCTCTCTCTCTCTCTCTCTCTCTTTCGCCCTCCTTGGCAACCGCCGGCTCCACCCTCAGCGCCGCCCAGCACCGTCCCCTAGGCCGGCGTCGCCGTCCCCAAACCCCCCTCTCCACTACTCCACCTCCTTTACCTTCAACCACAATCTCCTCTTCTCCAATTTCTCCATTAACCCATCACCATAATTCCTCTTCTCCAAAATTCTCCATCACTCCCGCCAATTCCTTTACTTCCACCACCACACCACCATCTCCTCCTCCTCCAACTCCCAACACCACCATCAACCAACACCACCAACACCACCACCATCAACCACCACCACCACCACCACCTTCATTATCAAACACCACCAACAACACCAAGCCAAACACCCAAACCAATCCTCCGCAGGGGCCCTAGCGCCGCCTCCTCCTCAGGCGGCGCCGGCGCCGCCCCAAGACCGCCGGTGGTGGCCGGCCGCCGGCCAAGCTTCTTTCTTTTCCTTCTTTCTTTTCTTTCTCTTTTCTTCTTTTCTTTCTTTCTTTCTTTTCTTCTTCTTTCTTTTCTTCCTTTTCACTTTTACCCTTCCCCTCATCCCCTAATTACCCCATTCTATTTCCAGCATACCCCTCTTCCTTATTTCTTTCTTTCTTTCTTTTCTCTTTCCACTTTTCCTTTTCCCTCTATTAAAAACACTTCCAACAAACACTCTCTCTCTCTAACTAATCCTCTTTCTCTCCTCTTTTATTCTCTCTAATATATATATTTTATATTATAATTATATATATTTATATGGATTGTTAGCGTGCATGTGGTGTTTGTGAATTTCTCGAATATTGCTCGGAGTTGTATGTTTTAGGCGAGTACTTCACTTATGTCGTTGAGTAACTCTCGTGTTTTGGCGAGTACTTTTCTTGTGTTGTTTTATGTCTTACTAATTCTATTTTAGGGCTCGATATAAATTTAAGTACTTTATTATCTTCAACTCATGTTTAGTAACTACAACTCTAGTGTTTATTGCATGATATACTGATATGTGGATGTCTTGTTACTACCGTTACATGCCTAACAATTGCTACTCTAGCTTTTAATACATGATGCATCGTTATGCGAGTTGATATATGATATGCGAGTGATTTTCTAAAATTAACATGTTATTCGAATACTTGTTGACCGTTATTATAACTCATTAGACTGGTATTATGCTGGGTATGCCTAGATACGCTCCCGCTTTTCTCGGCTTCGCATGACTAATTAAAAGATTAATTTATTGTTGTTGTAGATATGGTTATGAAGAGTTTGAAATGTTTAACTATACTGTTCTCCTGTATCATGTTGCATAACCGGATGATTACTTGACATATGATGTTGTATCTCGGTACTCAACTCACCTGACGCCGACATATTAATTATCTGACACTGATATGCTATACTGGACACCTGATACCTGATACTTGATATCTGACACCAGTACTTGACACGTTATCACTTGACACCTGACACCTGATATATGAAACTTGACAATTGACATGCTATCGCTTACTTGACATGCTTTCACATGGTACTAGTACACTTGACCTGATGTTGTGATACCTGACTGGATACTATTACACCTGACACCTGTATTACTTTGCATATTCATGATTATCACTTTTACAGGGACTTGGCTTGATTATTATATTGTTACCAGACATTGGTACTCTTGAACTCCTGTATACTTGAACCCCTGAAAAAGGGAGACTCTTGATACTATACTCATCCCCGTAATTGGATAACCATGGATATAGGATTATTGTGAATACCCTGTGGACATTATCACTGGACAAATTGTAATAATTAGACAACTCACACCGGGATGGGAAAAACTGATGAGTATCGATATAGTCTCCATGTTTATGATTGTCTTATAGTGTTGCGCGGCCATATACTTGGATTCGACTTGGAGGCCACCAGGTGTTTCCGTGGGGTGTACTGGCACCCCTACTCCCTTGCCTGCCGTTTTGCCATAAACTTCTGGGCCTATTCCTGTGGGAGCGATGACATCTTATTCCTTTTCAGGCGTACAATAAGTCCCGGTACCTAGCTGTACGTTCCAGCTCAGTACCGGATACTCCTTGACCGTTGTCCCGGGCATGTCCGAGACCCATTCTAAGCATGGTTTGTCGATCTCCATCAATTTCCAATAACTTACTCTCTGGTCTGTATGCTGAGGTATGTGGAATGGGACACATACCGATGTATACAAATCAGATGAGTCTTAATAACATAATAATAACATGCTCCTGATATCTGACTAGGGATACACTTGATCTATACTTGGGAGATCTGTGATACAATACATTATCCTGCTCACCACTTAAACATAATATCTGTGCTACTTTGTTGGATTACTTGATTGCTTATTTTCGGGTTTCCATACTGTTTCATTATTCTGTTATTTTGAAGGCAAATTCAGATTATATAAACTCAGATTACAGTGATGTGAGGTGTAGGGTATATATATGAGGGTTTCCTTATTTAGATTATTCTTTCGACGTACTAATCTCACTGATCGGTAATGTGAGCTTGTATAACTGGTTTCCTGTAGTTATTTTACTTATTGTCTCATTTCATTTTCATATGTGCTTATATTCACAATACACCTTTCCTATACATATGTGCTTGATATGCACGCCATTTGGTTTTATCATATGTACTCGCCGGGTTGCATCTGACAACCCTTGACCCTCATGTCCTGATCCTAGAGCATGGACTATGGTGTCCTTACTGTAACTGATCAGAGTGTACAACGGATCCTTCCGTGGAGATCAGAGTGCAGCAGAAGCTTGGACATCGTCGTAGCTCTTCCTCCCAGCTTCTCTCCTGATTTGCTCCCGGGCCCCTCTTGCTGCTCGTGAGCACCTCTCAGCTTTTGTTATGTATATCTCTTTGTAAAATGTACTTTTATATTTTCTGGTGATGTAATATTCCTGTAATATTGAATCACTCTCTGTGATAACCATGCACTTGTACTTTTCTGTTGGAATGTATATTACCACTGTGCTTCCGCACTCCGATTCTCACCTATACTGATGCTTAGAGTATACGTGAGGGTATTTCTGACCCGCGTATATACGTCGCAGTGACATCTCCGTACCCGCGGGATTGGGGCGTCACACGTTTTGTATTTTATTTTTAGTTTAGTTAGATATACTCATTAAGGCTATTATTTTGAGGCCCCCACCCCCACTATATTTGGGGGCCCTTGGTGGCCGCTTCGTTCGCCTAAAAGTTGAGCCGCCTAGGGATGGCTGATGGGGCGGGTCGACCCACTTTGACCCACCCCGCCCCGCCCTGTGCGACCCGTTTGAGTCGCACAGGGCGGGTTGCGGGGAGGGCCAAAATGAGTTGACCCGTCCCGTGTAAACAGGACGGGTCCGATTTGTCCCGTGACGAATCACGGGACGAATCGGGTTAGGGAAAATTTCCCCGACCCCCCTTCTCTAATAATTTTTTTTTATGTCCAATATAATTATATAACTGTGAGACAGAAAAATAAGTCTCAGACCCTTAGATTCTTTTTTTATTTTTTTTCAACCCTCAACGGCTCAAAAAAGAGCTGTTGTGGGTGAAGAAGAGGGTGCCATGTGGCACCGTCTTACTCACCCACAATGGCTAAAAATAAACTCGTTGTGTCCTTTAAAAAAAAAAATTTAAAAATCCCCTCTAACCTCTATAAATACCTCCAAGCTCATTCACTTTCATCTCACTTTCATCTCACTTAACATCAACCCTCTCTCTTCTATTACAAATCACTCTTATTCTCTTACAATTATAAATATCTACCAACTTCTAATCTAGTCTAATGGAGCCAAACTGGAGCCCAACTGGAGTACTGGCGGTACCTCATCCGAAGCCGGTGGTAGCTCTTCATCAACACACAATCCTTCATTTTTCGCACCTTACACCGATACTGGCGGTAGCTCATCGTCAACATATGCCGCTTACCCACCATACAATTATGCTCCCCAACATCCAAATTTCCTCCTATCACAGTTCGTCAAGCTATGCAATTGACTACAGTAGTTTTGCACCTATACACATGCTGCATATGCCAGTGATAGTGGTACAGGTCGGCATTCTATTTCCTTCCCTCCTCAATATTTCTCATATTCTCAACTTTTAATATCAACATCACCAATGCACGCACAATCTCTGACTCCTTTTTTTTTTACTAAAACACATGAACAACACGAT